>ML786470.1:789236-801794 GCA_009831015.1 Picea engelmannii | reverse complement strand
AGGTCAGATCTTTGCTTGTGCTTCTACATCTTGAATATATTGTGATCTCCATGTGTTGATGAATCTTGTATGCACTTAATAACTCAATAAATCAGTAGTAGTTAGTGATTCCAAGAAAGAATTTGGCTTGGGATCATTACACTTTTCATCTTCCGGGGTTAGGGTTTTGGATTTTAATTTTTTTTAAAAGGCCCTTAGAGATTCATTGTAATAATCATGTTCTCACATATGCGAGTACCCATCACATCTCTTCTCATAGATAAGCTACCACCATTCTAGCGAGTCTTTCACTTTGTATTTTACAGTCTTTGTACATTGATTTCATTAATAGAAATCATGTATTATTGTATATCTGTGACTCTTTTTTTATTTCCGCTATATCTCTGTTATATTGTTGTCTCTCTTGCAAAATCTCTGTGCAAAATCTCCGATCTCATTTCGTGCCGAAAATAATCCGGATCAGTGGTATCAGAGCAGGTTGCTCTTGATCGTTTTCAGTGCATGTCCCTGACGAGGTCAGAGTATAGAAAGTTGGGTCTCGAGCTTGTCTCTATTGAGGAAAATTGCTCTCGCACACCCAAGAAACCCTCAATGGTGGAAGAAAATAAAAATGATGGAGCAGATGATCCTATCAGTCTGTTGCTTAAGCAAGCTCTCACGTGACAGAGGGACGAAATGATGGATAATTTTTCCCACATCCTTCAACACCTCTCGATAGCATCAGGCGCATCTTCATCAAGCGACCACTTTGGAGGCACCTTAGCTTTCAAGGTACAGGTTAATTTTGATATTCTCGTATTTAAAGGTCAAATAGATGCAGATGCCCTAGATAAATGGTTAAATTTGCTAGAAGGTTATTTCTCTGTTCATAATTTTTCTGACAAGGAAAAGATCACCTTCGCACTCCTTAAGGTTCTCCCGCATGTCAAACATTGGTGGGAAAATTACTGGGAGCAGAGTTCCATAGAGGAGTTTGGAATATATGGGGCCGATCCCACTTGGTATTTTTGTGTGGATGTGGTAAAGGAACAATATTACCCTGTTGGAAACTATGAGGATCGGTACATGAGATGGACCACACTGCGACAAGAGAGGGGCCAAGAAGTTCCGGAGATCACCAATACCTTCCATACCTTGCGCACCAAGCTGGGTATCAAAGACTCTGAATGACATTTGGTTCTAAAATACTGTGGGGCTCTACACAGATACATCCAAACTAAAATGGATTTTCTGCACATCTCATCACTTGGTGTTGCTTATCGATATGCTGTTGAAATCGAGCAGAAATGTGAGCACCAGAACAAACGAGAGTTCGGGTCTGCAAATCTGCAACAACCAAAGTATGACAAAGACAACCCTAACAAACAGTCTCTTGAAAACCATTCCAAGACACAGGAAAAGAAGGGTCACGGGAAGACAAAGAAGGACACCGGAAAATGGTGTGATTTCCACAAAATCCCCTGGCACAACACCAATGAATGTTGCTCAAAACAGTCATTGGTGGCCAAGATCAAAGACAAGGAGCCGAACCCTGATTCAGAATCTGATTTTGAAAATAATGGGAAAATACAGATCATCGACGCAGACCCCACTGCTATTGTCGCGACTGCAACAATTCAACCAGAAGAACCAATAGATCATGAAGAGGGGAAGCACCTTTTTCATTCACAGATGTGGGTGAAGGGGACCCCGTTGCATTTTATTGTTGATAGAGGAAGCTAGAAGAACCTCATCTCATCAGAGGTCATCAAACAGTTGGGATTGTTGACAACACCACAACCACAACCATACAACATCGGGTGGCTTCGCCAAGGACGAGATCTTTGTGACAGCCAACAGTGTCGATTGTCATATAGCATCCAACCCTTCAAGGATGAGGTATTATGTGATGTTTCCCCACTGGATGTCTGTGATGTTCTCTTGGGCCAGCCATATATGTGGAAGCACCATGCTATTTATGAGTCTCGACCCCGTAGTGTCATTGTTACTTTGGGGGTTCATCTCTATATAATACCATAGGTAGTTCCGACTATTGTCCCACCTAAAAAGTATCGCAAGGTAGTATCTCATACTACAAAATTCATCTTCTCCACAATTTTTTCAAAAGGGGAACAAAAGGATACTGCAACCACTACAGCCTTGGCCCAAGCACCTTCTATCCACCAGAAGCAGGTCGACAAGGTTGCAGCAAAGCACAAAGATTCCTTCTACACACAGTCATCTCGTGTAGCCAGACTGGTTAAAAGGGTCCAACCCTTCCAGCAACAGGTTCGTGACGACCTTCAACAAACCAAGCAGCACGACGGTTCCAACAAGGCAAGCAACTCACCAAGATTCAGATTCAGCAATCGCTTTCCCCTCTCCCCCGAGAACTCAACGCAATGGAGACCATTTCTTCCTAAGGAGGGAGGATTGATCCAGGTGGATATCGTTGGCCACCCACCTTCTCCAACTAGCCCAAAACATGTTTTTGGCAATTTTGGTAATTTATTATTTTTAGCAGTTTTTAACTTCCGGGGCCATTTTGAGGCCCTAAATGATGTTTTTTGAGAAAATGGGGAGAAACATGGATCGTAGATCGATGTTTCTCACCCAAAAGTTGTAGTTCAAGGATAGATATTTCGAATGAGCTATTGAGTGCCCCAAACAGAGATTGTATGAAAAAGTTACACCCCTGGGAAGTTGACGTATCAACTATCCCCATCGGGGCCCACAAACCTTTTGGCTTTTCATCTTCCGGGGTTAGGGTTTTGGATTTTAATTTTGTTAAAAAGGCCCTTATAGCTTCATTGTAATAATCATCTTCTCACAGATGCGAGTAGCCATCACATCTCTTCTCAGAGATAAGCTACCACCGTTCTAGCGAGTCTTTCACTCTGTATTTTATAGTCTCTATACATTTATTTCGTTAATAGAAATCGTATATTACTGTATATCTGTGACTCTTGTTTTATTTCCGCTATATCTCTGTTATATTGTTGTCTCTTTTACAATATCTCTATGCATTTCTTTATTATATCTCCGATCTCATTTTGTGTCGAAAATAATCTGGATCAGACTTGGTTTGGGAAGCTGAGTGATACCCTGGAACCGTCCTTGTGGATTCATATCCCTAGATCAGGGGTGACATTATTGTTGATACTTGGAACAAAAATGTATACGATTAGGTGGAACGTCCTTGTTCTGTAGCCAGTTGTTGCATCATTTTGTTAAAGATAAGTGTTCTCTGTCATTGTGTTTCTATGCTTGTATAGCTTATTTCCATTGTGTATTAATTAATATCCATGAGATATGTGTCTTCAATGTGCCTCCTTTCTCATTATTGTTTTTCATGGCATGTTTAAATATTATTTTATGATGTAGTATGAATATTGATGATTGCATGTGATTCTTTTATGTTTTTGTATTCATTAAATGTCATCAAGAATTCGAAATCAGCTGAAGTGTTAAATTTGATGTAACATGCCCATCCTTGTGGGTGGATGGGTATGTTAAAGATTAGTATCAGAGTGATTTTATAAACACTAATCCTGGATGGGCCAATTAACAGAGAATAGATATGAAATTTACATAAATGTAGTTGTAGAGGATGTATGCAATTCGTTTGTTGAATTACATCAGTGGATGAATTCACTGGAATCCATTATAGGAATATCAACTAGTGGTGCATGCAAGAAATTTATGGTTGTGGTTGTTGAATGGGTTGTTATTGGAGTGAAATCAGACAAATTTCAGGATTGTCGAGCACCCGTGGTGAATTTAGGGTGAAATTAGGAAAAAAACGACAAACTTAACAATTAATGTCATGGGGGAAATTCGACATGGAAGGATCAAAATCCATGTGTAGAGTTTAGTTTGATGATTACGGGGCCATATTTTTGTATTTTGAACTAATCATAAAGTTTTATGGTGGCCAAAATAGATTATGAAGTTGGGCATATTTGGAAATTTTTGAAATTTGGCAAAATTAGGAAAAATTGGGAATTTTTCCATACCGCTGATGTCATCAAGACGTGGGGACCATGTGTTAGATTATGTGGTAGAAATGTGACATGTATTTCCATGGTGGTAGGTACATAGTTTCATGGTGGAAAAGGTGGTGGCTGACCTAGCGCCATGGTTGTGGTCACCCTCCTACCCGACGGAACCTGGAGCCAGACATGCAGAACCTAAATTACGAGGGGGTCAAGTGGGGTTAAAATAACCCAAGGAGGGGGGGGCGTAATGACCGGATGTGAGACACATGAACCCCATCCAAAACATTGGCTAGGTTTTTCATCCCCTCCTAATTGTGTTAACTGTCGACAGGATTGGGGGGGCGCAATGCAACGTGGGTCGTTGATCGTCACCGATGCCCATTGCATCTTAGTCATTGGATGAAACCAATGTGAATCTCACATGTCATGAATTATGGGTGTGGGATGGGACCTTCTCATCCTCTCGACCCAATAGGAATATGCCACATTGACAACTACAAATTATGGAGGCCCGAAAAATAAAATTAAGCACGCGAGGAAAAGAGGAACAAAGGAAAGAGGTAAGGGCCGACAGGGAAAGACAAAGAGTGGACGAGAGCTGACATGGAATCCTTACAGGGGTTCTAGGTGGAATAGGAGGCCATGCTAACATCAAATTCAATAGGTTTTTATTTAAAATGATCATAAATGATTAAAAATTATTGGAATATTTTAGTGATTTTCCAAGTGTTTAACATGTAGGCCATTTTCAGAGGCCTAAACGACATTTTTGAGAAGTCAAATTCAAAACTATTCAACCAACCAAGACACAAAGTTTCTAAATCCCAATTAAGAGAGCTCAAAGAGAGCTTTCTAGCTATGCAAAACATTCTTCAAATGGAGTTAGTACGATGGATTTACAACCCAAACAGTGGAGGGTAAATTTTAACCCCCAATTAACTTCTAAGAGCAATAACTTTCAACTCAGAGATCATATCCGGACATAAGTACAGTCGTTGGAAATATGATTCATAGGAGAATAACCTGGAATTATTATTGTTATCTCAAAATCTGTACTTTCCCAAAGCCAAAAGGAAAGTAGGCCTAGATTGACGTAACACGGAGGTGGCCCTGTCACTGTCACCCCAACAGGGTACCTCTTTCTCTTTAGGAGGATAAAACCTCACTCCAAGGGAGAAGTTCCTGGACCTAGTTGGTTGATGAAGGGTAAAAGACTAGGTAAAACTCACCCCTCTGTCTAGGTCATTCAAGGAAAGAAGTCACTTGGTAAAGTTCAAGGGGATAAATGGAAATGAATGGTACCTTCCCTTTTCCAATGAAACATCAAATGTTAGCAATAAAAATGATTTCAATAATGATGATCAATGACTTCTTATATGAATTATGTGCAACTAAAACAAGTTATATAAAACAAAGATAAAATTATAGTAGCAACAATGTATCCAGAAATTGCAAGTTATGATGACAAAAATGATATAAATACTTTGCAATTTGATAGTACTTTGTCACTTACAATTTCAATATTAAAACAAGTCAATAAGTGACTTCAATGGGCTGTCAAAGCACTTGTAACAAAAGTAAAATAAATAACGATGACACCAACAAAACCACTCCAGAAAAGTACTTAAGTTAGGTAATTAAAAAACTATTTCAACACTTATTGATTATAGCTTTCCCAGTGCAGGTTCTGGGTGATCTATCAATCAACAAATGAGTTTAACAGGCTATCAAAAGTGACTGCAACAACAACAAATCAATAATGATGACAACAAGAAACAAGATTTAGAAATGTACTTTGTTGAGGCAATTTAACATACACTTTAGCATTAATTGATAATAACTTGCCTAGTACAAATTTTGGGCAGTTTATAAGAGAATTAGTATGCTGATATTGGCTTCAAATAATGGCTACAACAGAGGTTACAACAACAAAAAATTAACTATTAGTATTTCTAGACTAGGTTAGTAAGTTAGTTCAAGTTAGTAGGAGCTTCAAAGAAGAGAGTTTGAAAGTTTTTTTGATCAACTTTCCAACAAAAGAGAGACAATAGACTAGTTCCTTTAGGGTTTATGGAGTCAATTATATCAACACATTAACTTGGAGAGACAACAATGATTATACTTGTCTAAAAGGTAATAAGGTGGAAGCTTGAGAAGTAGTACCTTAAGTTCTCAAGCACCAAGCCTCAAAGAGAAGGTTCAACTAGGGTGTAGGAAATTCTAGGCCCTAATGATTTCTCCTATCCTTAGACTCTTGAAAAATATTTAATGCAATAAGAACTAGAAAAAGCTTCTAAAGTGATAACACTTTAGGGATCTAGAAGTTTGTCTAGACAATATCTTCTTAAGAAAAACTAGCAAAATAAAGAGCAAGAAAGAAACACCTTATGTTTCTTACTCCTAGGGTTTCAAGCAAGAAATTTCATAATATTACATATGAACAAGTAAACATACCATAGAAATTTATCATGAAATTAAAATTGTAGATTTACTTAGTTCACCAAGAATAATCAAGCACAAAAACCCTAGATTTGACAAAATTTCACCAAGAAATGATCCAAAATGCATCCAAAATAGCCTCCAAGCAAGTCTGCCTTGGTAATTTCAGCTAATAACCGCTTTAGGGAGAAAATTTCAGTTCTCCATCTTGTGAGAGGTGAGTTATGATCAAAATTAATGTCACTTTTTGTTTAGTTATACAAAATTTTGACCTTAATTAAGTTTTAGGTAAAGCAAGACACACCGACTTGGCCAATTTCTTACAAAATTAAATTCTAGACAAAATAAAATAAATTTGCATGTAAAGATCCTCATAGGGGTGATGACATTCCCTTATAATGTGATGTTTGACCTCTGTAATGGAACTTTGGGCTCATGGAGTGAAACATTGGGCCTCCAAATGAAAAAACTCTTCCCACACGTGTCAATAACCTCAGGATTATCCCCAAGGTGACAACCACTCTATGTAGAAACGTCCAGGGTTGCATGGGTGACGTCCAAGGCCTCCAAAGACTGGAATTAAGGTGGGAAATGCACAACCTCTTGTGTCTAGGTCCACCAAAGTTCCTCCAAAGGAAAAATCCTTCTTCTTCCTTGCAAAATCCCTTCATCTTCATTCCGCCCCTTGGTTGGAGTCTCAACATCCATCAGATGGGATTTGATCCCTCATGAAGGTCTGAGCTAGTCATCTCTCCATGTACCTGTTCACTAGGAAAGGTCCTGCAAAGACAACAAGTACAACCTCCAGGGGTCCATTAGTCACATGCATCATAATACATAAATCACATCTAATAATTAAAACACCCAAACATGTGAATTAATTCCCCCTAAACTAAAACAAATGCTCAAAATTTTATGCAACTTGACAAGTCTAGGGTTTGGAATGGTATCAGGGTGAAATATTGGGTTAGTCTCCCTTAATTCAAGGTCTTTTCCCCATTGGAGCTTGATCCAAATCATGTAATCATATGAGGTGGTGAGGGGAAAACCTTTGGGCATGGGGTGCATGTGATAATAGGGAAATGTAACACTCACCTATGGGTGCCTTTGTTGAGGGTGAGATGCACCTTGTCATGGATGAAAATGTTTCCAATCCCACTGATTGGAATTTATTATTTTTATCTTTTCTTTCTTCTTTTAGCTTTCTTTCTTCATGCTGCAAGGAAAGAGTTGATGGCCAGCACCCTGGCTTGGTGACCAGCTAGTGGTAGTGTCACCCACAAACATTTCACGAAAATGAGAATGTTGGCTCGTGATGAGACCCCCTTTATTTTTTCCATGCAACCAAGAGCCACTACCCTAGCTTGTTGACCATTTGGGTGGTAGTGTCATACCTCTACATGTTGATGGTCATGATAGGATGGCTCATGATGAGACCTCCTATCCACCAACAAATTCCTTGAGTATTTTATTCATATGTGGGTCCCCTTTTATTTCCAAGAAGCATTTCAGTGATTTCTTGGGGATCCCTGGGTGAAGCATATCGAAGGTTTAAATTTGAATCTTAACTTTTTTCAGCTACCTTTACCCCTGGGTCGTTAGCCCCTTTTTCCCATGAGGTAAGGTACAACTCTTTCCAAGTGGATCCTTCCCCAATGCCCGAAAATGTGGATATATGGAGGGGATAAAGATGGAAAATGGTAAGTATGGATGGAATGAGTGATGACTCTTCAAATATCCACTAGGTAACAACCTATCCTAAAGGGAAACCAACTTACTAGGGCATCATGTGACCCTCCCAGGTTTGAACAAGAAAAAGATCATAAAGTCAAGCAAACATTATGAAATCCAGAAAGATTCAATGCAACATGTCTAAATGTTTTAAAAATTCGAGCGATACATACCATGATACCCAGACTTATTACCTTATGGAGCAATACTCATTTCCATTTAAGGACTAGGGCGTTGTGATGGATACTATTGTTGATGGTATGTGGGATCTGTTGCGGTAAAAAGGGGCCCTTCGGGGCCATGCTCAAGTTGTCTGGCTCTTGACACTCCATGTCTAGGACCTGTGGGCTTCAAGACATGATCTCCTTAGTTACCCATAAGTTTGAGGCTAAGACTTATATTTGGGAAAATTATGATTTAAATATTCATAAATTGAGCAAAAAAAAGGACCTATAACATTAAATGACAATTTTTTATGATATGCATATTTCTAACAAACTGGTTTCTTTCACATTTTGCATAATTATGGGGTATAAACATATCGGTTCATGATAAGAATTCATATTCAAGAAATTGAGGAAGGAGAGGGAGACTTAAGTCATTATAAAGAATACAAAGGAAAAAATATCAGTGTTGGTAATGCAGAGACATAATCAAAAGGACACAAGGGCAGAGGGGAGCAACAAGCATTAATATAGACGGTGAGAATCTTAATAATAGAAGTATAGAGCTACAAAGAAGACAATGAGAGGTTGATAAGAGAAAAAAATCAGATAAATGCTTAAGTGATGAAAATCCTAAATCGATTGTAGAGGCAAGCAAAGAATGGATCAAACTCAAGACATGAAGAAGAGGGAAGATATCATGAAAGAAGAGATAACTACATAAGAGATGGTGGTGCAAATCCTATACTCAAGAATTCAATGATATCATCAAAGTAGTCATCAACTGCCTGTATTGAAAATAATTGTGCATAAGGGAAGTTGTCTTCCAAGTTCATAGGTTCTTCTCCATTGGTTATTCTTGATAAGTGATCTAGTCCTGCATTCAACTTCCCTGGTTTGACTATTACTTCGAAATCAAATTCCTGGAACAATAATTGCCATCTACAAATCCTCCCCCCCAACACTAGCTTGTTGACTAGATATTTGAGGGAAGAATTATATGTGAACATTTTAAAGTGATTTCTCAATAAGTAATGTCTGAATTTATGCATTCCATACACCATGGCTAGGCCTTCTCTTTTTGTTGTGTTGTAATTCTGATATGAATTGGATAACTTCCTTCTTGCAAAGGCTATGGGATGATCTGTAACAACCCTAGTTGAATATATGCTTAGGGATTATTAAGTAAAAATTAATTAGGTAATTAATTGTCCTAACATGGTTTTAATTAAACAAAGATTGGCATAATAATATTAATTAAATATTTATTAATTAATTACCTCTCACATTCAATGACATGGGTAATAAATTTAAGAGGGTTAATAATTTTAATTTGTTTAATTAAATGATTTACGTATAGGGAGGGGATAAGAAACATTAAATATAAGGATAAGAAACATTAAATAATAGGATAAGACATTAAATAAGAGGATAAGATAATGAATGTAGGGATAAGGAAATTAATGAGGAGGAAAGGGTCGGTGAAGGAGGGATATGACGGGAGGAGTCTTACGGGAAGGGGAGGATTATTTTGGGAAGAGGAAGAAGTATTGGAAGGGGGGAAAGACTGTATGTTTGAGGTGATTATTTTTCTGGTGTGGGGAGTTTGTTTTATGGGTTTTTGGTGAACCAGAAGCAGGGGGCACCGGTTTGTTGGGGGTTTTGGGTATGGGGGCCAGGATATCCTTACGGTATCCTGGAGCTAGGAAGCCGGACAGGCTGCTCCTAGCTGGCAGGGAGGAAACACGGTTTGGGCAGAGTTGGTCAGCGCATCAGGTAGCAGCAAAGCAGCAGGCTAGACAACCAGGTCAGCGGAGAAATTAGCATCAGGAAGAGGTAATTAAATTTTATTATGTTAAGTTATTTTCATGCTATAAATAGATTTGAATTTCAGTAGAATTTTTATGCTTGTAGGATGTGAATGAATGATTTACGTATAGAGAAAAGAAATATATGTTAATTTGTATGTAATTTTGTATTTTATGGCCACTACACATGGTATCAGAGCCTCGTTCATAATCTGGAGCCTTAAGGGCCAAGCCACGAGCTCCAGCTCCACTTAACCTGCAAGTAAATCCCACAATCACAGATATAAATATAAATAATAATATACATACTGAAAAAAAAAAAAAAATATATATATATATATATATATATATAAATTAGTTTAACACAGTTATAAATATAAATAATGCACATATTGAAATTGTGAAGGAAGCATGCTAATGTAAAAGAATCATTGCACTAATCCAAGCAAGTCTGACCAATTCGAAGTTCACAATAATCTAAACCTTCTGCAAGTAATTCTTTCAACCCTATAAGAAGATAATCAAGGTATTCTTTCAATTCTTTGTGGTTTAAAATGAAGTAGGTGAGATGACTGTAATGAACTATCCCTTACGATATAAAAAGGGAAACTCAATATGCCTATGACCCCTATTGAAGATGACATGACTCATTTTAATCTGAT
Organism: Picea engelmannii; assembly: GCA_009831015.1. NCBI lineage: Eukaryota > Viridiplantae > Streptophyta > Pinopsida > Pinales > Pinaceae > Picea > Picea engelmannii. The sequence goes on along the minus strand of ML786470.1, from coordinate 791,013 downwards.
CAAGATCTACAAATGTCTCACAGTACAATTAAACCTTGAAGGATGTGAATATGTGCACCACTCCAAACACCTGCTCATTCTCTCGAACAATAGGACCTAGTGTAACAGTCTCCTCTTTGGGCTCTCGAACCTTCTTCCTCCAAGATTGATCAAAAACCCTAAAAGAGCTTAGAGCTTACTTAAAAAAAAAAAAATAATAAAATAAAAGATACTTTCAAAAAAAATAATAATAATAAAATAAAAGATAAACCCTCCATAGCTAATCAGTTCACGCAAAGAAAATGTCCAAGAATACCATTCGAGTCTGTAACTTAAGGAAGAACGAGTAATGAACATTACCATGGCTACGATTCTCCTATGAGAACTGCAAGTCGCTTGGTTGAAGACAACCTCTTGTCTTCTCTCTTTCTACAATTCTGCAAAGCCTCTGAAAGGACGTGCCATTAGTTATTCCATGTTATCCTCAATGGCCACTTCTCCTCCTTCACTGTACCTTTCCTTCCTCTTTTTGGGGTCCCATCAAGTGAGAATTATGGTTTACAGTGGTTCCGAGCTTTCGGCTCTGGTTTATAGTTTGATGGTGGAGGAAGCTATAGCTCTTCCCTATAGAGGTCGGACTCAGCCCCTCATTCCCGCCTCTGCTCTCCTCATGTAATCATCCACCCTGGTGTTCCCTCTATCGCTTGCATCCATGCCACCCGCCCATGGATACTCTCGTGGTTACCGTCGGGGACCCCTCTCCTCCAGTAACCTTATCCCTGAGCCCCCCAGCCCGTGGGTCATACTTTTAGCCCAAGAAGCTGCTAGAGAATTCTGAGAAAACATACTGCCCTGAGTCTAAGAGGATAGAGCTACAGTAGAGGCCGTTGTCCACCAAGAAAGAACTTCCCTTCACGATTGGGATGTGGATGAGGAGATTGGAAGCTGGGTACACAGGCCAGGGACATGAAATATTACAAGACTGTCGATTGGTATTGGCATATGAATATTTTCATCGGTAAAGGTGATTGGCAGCTGGGTACATAGGCCAGGGACATGAAATATTACAAGATTATCGATTTGTATTGGCATATTAAGATTTTCATGGGTAAAATCCTCCTGAAAAGTGATGTTATTGTTAGAAAATGCAGAAGTAATTGAACGAGATGAGTTATGAACTCTGGCTTTCAGACTCGCTTGGATGCACAGGACCGCCATGGGGCAGATTCAACACCAGATAAACACCCAAAGCTGTGTAAAGCCACATGGAGAAGCCCGAAAGAACCCAGAAAATGTACAAATCCCAGCGCCAAGCCAACGAGGAGGGGGAGAGAAAGTCCTGTGCACTATGCATCATTTATCTGTACAGCGGAAGGAACTTGAGTCCTCCTTTCTTGCTATCTTCACCACATAGTACAGGCTAAAGCAAATCCACTGAATTGGTACAGAATGCCATTAAAAAAATAATAATAACAATCTAAATAAAAAGAGAAACAATAATTAGGGAATATACGCTTGATGCTCCAAAACCAGATGCTGTGGCCATCACCATAACTCCACGACAGTTGTAGAGTAGGAGAGGCTCAGAGTGCTTTCGGAAATGAGATAGGCGACAGGTCGATTAGGGTTAAGGAATAGTTTAGGGTTAGGTATGAAGAGCTGGAGGAAAGGAGGGCGGCATGTGGGCTTCATGCGTGCCCACCCTTTGTTATTTCAAAAAAAAAGATTAATTGTTTTTAAATTAATTGTTTAAATTTATTATTGTTTTTAAATTAATTGTTTTAAATTTATTATGGAA
>ML786470.1:767165-782365 GCA_009831015.1 Picea engelmannii | reverse complement strand
GACAAAGTTTCCTGAAGGGTGGGTGTATGTAACAACCCTAGTTGAATATATGCTTAGGGATTATTAAGTAAAAATTAATTAGGTAATTAATTGTCCTAACATGGTTTTAATTAAACAAAGATTGGCATAATAATATTAATTAATTAATTAATTGTTATATTTTTGATTAATTAATTAATTAATTACCTATCACATTCAATGACATGGGTAATAAATTTAAGAGGGTTAATAATTTTAATTTGTTTAATTAAATGATTTACGTATACAGAGGGGATAAGAAACATTAAATATACAGATAAGAAACATTAAATAATAGGATAAGACATTAAATAAGAGGATAAGATAATGAATGTAGGGATAAGGAAATTAATGAGGAGGAAAGGGTCGGTGAAGGAGGGATATGATGGGAGGAGTCTTACGGGAAGGGGAGGATTATTTTGGGAAGAGGAAGAATTATTGGAAGGGGGGAAAGACTGTATGTCTGAGGTGATTATTTTTTTGGTGTGGGGAGTTTGTTTTATGGGTTTTTGGTGAACCAGAAGTAGGGGGCACCGGTTTGCTGGGGGTTTTGGGCATGGGGGCCAGGATATCCTTACGGTATCCTAGAGATAGGAAGCCAGACAGGCTGCTCCTAGCTGGCAGGGAGGAAACACGGTTTGGGCAGAGTTGGTCAGCGCATCAGGTAGCAGCAAAACAACAAGCTAGACAACCAGGTCAGCGGAGAAATTAGCATCAGGAAGAGGTAATTAAATTTTATTATGTTAAGTTATTTTCATGCTGTAAATAGATTTGAATTCCAACAAAATTTTTATGCTTGTAGGATGTGAATGAATGATTTACATATAGAGAAAAGAAATATATGTTAATTTGTATGTAATTTTGTATTTTACGGCCACTACATGATCTAAGTCACCTGCTCCTGGTTGCACCATAATTTCTCCAAGTGTTATTGTTGATGCATCTACATGCACATGAAATGTATTTTCCCAATCTAGAAATACTAAGATATGTGTTGTCACCATATTCTCCTTCAAAGTATCCAGTCCCTGCTGGAAATCCTTGTTCCACTGAAATTTGGTTTCCTTCTTCAACAAATTTTCCATTGGTGCGGTAATCTGTGCATACCCCTTGATAAAATTCCTGTAATACCCTGTATTTCCAAGTGTGGATCTTAACTGGTGCAATGACTTTGGCGGTGGTAAGTTCAGAATTACAACAATATTAGCAGGTTCAACCAGTGACCCTTTTCTACATACCACATGTCCTAAAATTATCCCAAAAAGTGTGTTGAAAATGCATTTCTTGATGTTTAATGAGATCTGACATTGCCTACATATCTCCAACATTAGTTTGAGGACTTCTACATGATATTTCAAAAGACTAAAAATTGTACAATCATCCATATATACCTCTAAGAACTGATGTATGAACTATTTAAAAGAAACTATGACCACCCTTGAAAAGATAACTGGTGCATTCTTCAATCCAAAGGGAATAACTGTATACTAATAGGATCCCCATTCTATAGCAGATGTAGTCTTATTCATATCCTTTGGAGCTATTTTGATATGATGATAACCTAAGAATCCATATGTGAATGAATATGATTTCTGGCCTCCCACATTCTCTAAGATCTCATCTATAAAAGTATTAGGGAAATGATCATGTAAGAAAGCATCATTTAATTTCCTCAAATATACACAAATTCTTATGCCCCCTTTTTTCTTTTCCTGGACTACCATGAGTTTGATCCATTCATATTCTTCCATTGGCTCTATGATACCATCTTCTAGCATTCGGTCAAGTTCTTCTTTCACTTTTTTCTTATACACTTGATTCATCCTGTAAGGTCTCTGTCTAACAGGTCTAGCATCTGGTTTTAAGGGTATCTTCATCTCACCTATCTCACCTTCTATTCAATTCATCTCTATAAAGGTTGTTGGAAACAAATCACTGTATTCATGCAATAATTATGTTATCCTTTCTAGTGTCTTCTCATCCTAGTAGTCTCCAATGTTAGCCATATTAGGGTTTTCCTCTATCCCAATGTTGACTTTATCGACCTTAATTGGTGCATCAAATGCCTCTAACTCCAGATATGGACCTTCCACCTCTCTCTATCCTTCAATATATGTTATATGAATGTTGCACGAATCATCTTCATTTGGTGATTACTCTACAACATGATAACATGAGAGTAAGTCTTTGACTATATTTTTGTTCTGTTATTGATAAGCTGTGATAATTTACACCTCATGTTCCTAAAAAAATATCATTCCATGTATCAACTTCAGGGATGAATCAATATTGGGGTTCTCATGCTCAAATGAGAAAGTTACCATAAAATTATTTTGTAATACTGTCCATTATGTCATGCCTCTACGCATTTCTTGGTCTATGTACTAGTTCCCTGGTATCCCTTACAATGTATGAATAAAGTAATGAGGCCATTCTTCTAGTGGTGTCAACCTCCATTATGTTTTTCATTTCTCTATGTGCTCAACTAGTCTTCCACGTCCATCATATTTCTACAATGTGTTACTCCCCTGTTCTGTGCAAAATCTAATGCACAATAACCTTCTACACTAGTACCAGTGTTGAATTTTTTCCTTATGCATGCCCCACCATCTTGTAGGTGTTTCCTTGAGTGCAATATCTAGGGCTAACAACCTCTGATTTTCCAAAATGTTTTCCTCATAATTTGTCAATAATTCTTCTAAATCATTCAATCCATGAAAAGTGGGAAGTTCCCTTATCTCTGTACCAACCCACCTTTCTGCATAGTCTATTCTTTTGCACCTCCTTGTGGAGACTTCATGTAGCCTCTGCTGCCAATTCTCCAGACCTGTATCTGAGTCTGAGGCACATGATGTAATTCTTCTCTAGCTGAGTACCCCATCTGTAGTTGGGTTGATATAATCTTCTTCTCGTGTGGTAGTCTTATATAACTGATTTATTTATTCCAAGTCCAAGCATATCGCCTCTACAAACCTTTCCCCTTATGAACGATCCAATGGTACAATCACTCTATATTCGCCTGATTCAAAATTTATTTTCCATGTCTTCAAGTTGATCATAGCATGGTTATCAAATGCCTAGTCCAATCTAAGTAATGTTGGGTAGGTTGTTGTGACATCTACTATTTATATAACTTCGAAATCTGCCGCAATGCACACTCCATCTAGGTCTATTGTCACACCTTTAAGTCTTCCAATTGGTAACACTCTATGCTAATTTGCAAATTTCAACTGGATAGGTGAATAACCTAGGGTAGGTTATTCCATACACTGTCATGTCTTATTAGGTAAGAAATTCACTTCAGAGCCCAAATCAAGTAAGATGTCTCCCATATTGAAATCCTCAATATTGGAATTTAACCTGAATTTCCTACTTGTTATTCTTCTCGTATGGAGATGATTCATCGTATTCTATTCTAACTTCCCTTCTACTTTTGTGTTGCATCTTTATAGAAAATTTTGTAAGACCTTAATGGATGATGGATCATTCAATAACTTAACACAGGATTGCAAAAAAGTCTTTATATTACTTACTTTCTCTAAAGGTTTTCCTTTGCTGGTGTGATCCATTGAAGATGGAATCTTTTACATTGGTGTATCCTGAGTTTGTTGTGCGACTGATGTAGATGTAATGTTCTCTTTGAGGATCTCCTTTATAGATTCCTTAAAAGTTTCTTTTTCTTTCTGCGTGTCAAAATTATTTTGTGGCTCAGTATTCTTCTTAACCCACTGGTGTTGAGCTAGATCATTTTTTTTTGCATCAGCTCCCATCTTGGCTCCTCCTAGACTAAATGTGTTTATGTTTTTCTCATCATTCATGGATTCTACATAAATACAATGGATATTCTGATTGTTTTGGTTCCTTTTTTCCTGAATTTTTCCCAATAGTGTTCGATGGTCTTTTGTTTTGTGGTATTTTGCACGACAATACATACATGTCGCAGGTGGAAGTGGACAATCTCTTGCATAATGTCCTGGTTTTTGAAAATTGTGGAACACTAATGGCCCTCTACCTCATGTAAATCCTCCTCTGCGTCGACCTCCACCTATAAATCCACCTCTATCACCTTGCGGTGCATTGTATTGGGGTATTTGGTTATACTGTGAAAGATTATACTGTGGCTACACATTTTTGTACTGTGGTTGCACGAGATTGAATTGTGGTTGCACATTATTGAATTGAAGTGAAACTTAGCTTGTCATCATCTTTGCTTGCACCCTATAGGTTTCTGAATTTGTTTCTCTCATCAATTCCATCGTTCTACAATCCTTGTCATCATGACCCATTGATTTGCAAAAAATGCAGTAAGAAATTATTGGAACTCTCTTATACTTATGCATCATTGGACAATGATATGGATCATGCCCGAGTGTATTACAAATCTCACACCATGGTCCTCCTCCTGGAAAGGGGTTTGGCACCCCTGCTGCCAAGTATTGCACAAAGGTTGGAAATTCATTCTTATGGTGTCCTTGTGTCCTGCATAATGTACTCCAAAAACATTCTCTCATCTCTTTCCCCTTATTCTGGTTCAACTGAAATGTCAAATTATTCATATCCTCTTTAAACTCTTCTATTGCTGGATCTGTCTGTTGATACTAGTTTTATTCTAGCTGCAGGGATGCTTGCAGAGCCTCATCCTGAGTTTGGAAATTATGTTGTCTCAAAGGATACTTCAAGTGTGGTAATAGTGCATTCACAAATAACTACCTATGTTACATGTCATTAATAGAGTATTTAAACTTACCTTTTAGATGTTTGAACCTTTGATCAATATCCTCGACAGACTCACCTAGTTTATGCCTGATCTCAATCATTTCGTTCATGTACTAGTCTTCTGAGATTCATTTACCAATATATTTTTCACCTCAACAACAATATTTGGTGCTCCTTGTGAACTGTTTACATCAAGGCTCATGTACCAGTCGAGTGCGTGGTCTCTAAGTGTTATAGCTAACTGTACAAATTGTGTATCCTTGTTTGTGACATTCTTTTCTTTTGAGATCTTTTCATAGATAAATAAATGAATTTTAAGGTCCTCTGATGCGTTTCTCTGAACCTATAGTAATCTGATAGGGGAATATACTCATGCCATTTTGAATTGTGTCGAACTACTGCCTCTGCGTAGTGTAGATAATTAAATGTTACTTCCTGACCTTGTACCTCTAGTTGGTTGTCTTGTAAAAATGGGTTGTCTAAATGTTGGTGGTCATGCGAAATGCATCGATGGTACCACCAACGTTCATTTCAATATTTTCAACGAACACATTAGGTTTCTCTGACAAACCGCCAAAGTTTATGCTAACTCCTCCGGTGAAAATCATAGGAGTTAATCCAAAGGTTTATGAAAGCATCATAGTAGTTTATGTAAATTATGTCAGTTATAAGTATGTGCATCAGCATTGTTAAGGTTACATATTCCAGTTCACACTGGAAAAATTCCTTCTAGACTCTCTAATGAGACCGAGAGACTTCACGCCAAGTATGTTGGTTGCCACCGCCAATAATTACGTCAAGTACTCCGATGAACTAATAGACTTGAATCAAATATTTTGAGTATGAACGACGAGGTTTGTGTTGTCTACTCCGGTGAAACCGCATAAGTTTGTGTAAAAAATTTCGAGTAAATTGGAGAACTTTGTGATAGCCTCTTCGGTTTTATATAAGTGGCTTATAAAAAAAAAGGTCGATTATCAAAAAAATGATAAAAAAACCTAGAGGTAGGACAAACCATAACCCTAAAAATAAATAGTAAGTATGAAGTTAGGGCATACCTAGAGGTCGTATGACACATAGGAAGGGGGAAACTTGTCGATGCAATGTTCTTAGACCTCTAATGGATTAAAAAATCACTCACTTTGGTGCTCTCCCTCTCTCCTAATCTCCATGGGCGCTCGATAGTATTGTGACTTTGAAAATTGAGGTGAGGGCCACCTTTATATAACAATGGTGTGCAATAAATGCACCGAGAGAGTTTTGGGAAGTCACACCGGTGAAATTGGTAGGAATTCCTATGGTATACACCATAGTACTTCTTGGGAAATCCTCCAGTGTATATGTAAGGCTTTGATACAAAGTGCATCGGTGGGAATAAAATGATAATACATGGACCCCTCTGGTTTGAATAGAGGAGTTTATACAAGCTCTTCTTGTCAAACTAGAGGAGTTAGTATAAATTTTCACAACAATTTTATCCTTTTGGATAAATTTGAAGGATGTTATCTGATAGCTAACAGAATAGTTAGAGGAAACTCCTTCGGTGTACACCAAAGGAGTTTAAAATAGCTTGTCCGGTAGTAAAAAAAATAATCTTTGAAATTTTCTTAAGTGTCAAAAAACCAAAATGAAATCTCGACCAGACCAAGCAAATTTAAAGTGACCTGTGTAGAGAGAGGAGTAACCATGCTCATTTATTAGGAAAAACTCAAGTTAATGAGTTTTAAAATAAGTGTAAAGGGGCTTAATTTTCTTGAAGTGGATTTTCAAGAATAAAATACAAGATAAAAGAGGGTTGTTGGTGCCTGGCATAGTAGATTGGAAGATAGATCTTGAGGATATTGGTAAGAAACATGTATAGGATATTGTTGATTATCAGGATGATGATGATGATGCAAATGTTGATGCAGTTACGGATGATCATGATTCTTATGTATTTGTTGAAGATGATGTTGTATCTACATGTATTGTGTATTTGTATGATCATAATGATCAGTTGGATGAAGAACTCATGCAGTGCCATCAATGTCACTAGTTTGGACATGATGAGTCAAATGATTTTGATCTTCACCCATGCGATTTTTGTGGGAAAACTAATAACTTCTCAATAATGTGTCATAAGAGCAAGAAAATTCATCAGAGACATATACATTTTGAGTGGTTAGGGAATTGTCATTGGAGTTTGGAAGCCAATTTATTGGAGCGGTCTTATCAATGGGTTCATACACAGGTACAACCATGTTTACAATGAGAAATTTCTACAGTGGATGGTTATGAGTGTTTTGGATTTGATGATTTGAGGGAATGATCAACACCCACTTTATTTTTTTTCTTTTAAGTTGAATATCGACTCTTTCACCTCCACTAAAATACATTTTTATTACCCCTTTTCAATTTCAGGGGGGTATATCTTATGATCTAGAATTCTCACCTTTTAGTTGACAGGGGGGAACTTAGTGATGATATGTTAGAATTCAAGTTCATAAGTCTACCTTGATGGTTTGCAATTCATTCAGGATGATGGATTTGGATGATGATGGTTGATTCAGGATATACAATACAAAATAGAAGGCTTTGACATTGATCATTTATGGGATTGATTTTGTGAATGGATGATGGATTCATGATTGCAAATGCATTTATTCAGGATGATTATATTCTATACTTGATGATGAATTTGATAATATGTATTTGGATTGGTCGGTTTGACCTTTAGAAGAATTTCACCGATACAATTCATCACTTGGAATTTATGATGGATTCATGATTTTTATGGATATTAGATGGATGTATGGCTTGCCACACTTTGGCATTTGATGGATTTTAGTAACCTTGTGACTTTGATGATGGTTCGATAGTTCGAAACCTTGATGATAGTTTAACATTTTGATCAACATTTAGTATTTGCGATAGTACCCACGATTCACCTGATTTACTACCCACAAGATTTATATGGATACAATATTTTATGGATAAAGAGCTTGGATGCCTTTTGACACTTTTTTCTGTCAGCAAGATTCTTGATAGTTTTTTTGTTGTGTCGATTTCTAAGAGTAGTTTTTGAACTTAGTTGTTCACTTAATAGTCTTATCACTTTACGAGGATGATATTTAGATATAGAAGAGGACATTTGTTTGTTCTACATTTGTTCTTGGTGCATTTAGGATTGTCAGGCATTTTCAGGATTTAGGATGTGTTCGACATGTAGCCAATTCACTTCTCATCATGGTTTTCTCTCATCAGTTTTGGGTTCATTTCAGTGAGCACCTACAGGTTGTCTAGCGTAATTGTTACACAATGAATTTTTTAAAATTGGTTTCAACATCCACTTTTGACGGTTTTTCGGGAAGATCTTCATCAACACTCATGATATTTCAGACCATGAGTTACAAGTTGAAGACTTATCAGTTTTTGCAGTAGTCTTTGTTGCCGAGTTGATAAATTTGTACGAACTTAAGATTAAAGGTGGGTTTATTAGAAATAATCATAAGTCCTAAATAGGCCTTAAAAACCATTTAGTTATGATACGATTGTGAGGTCGTTATATTGAGATGTACTATAAATGTGCCATTGATGTACATATTAATTGATTTCATTTGGTGTCTTTTCCACCGTGTTTTTGTCTTCTCTATTTTCTTGATTTATCAATCCAACATATATGTATCCCTAGAATATTAACAAGTAGAACACTAATCCCATATGATTGAGGTGGAAGGTAAGATCATAAATCATCCTGTTTCTATTTTAATTGACTCGGGAGCAAGACATAGTTCAATTGATCCTAAAATAGTGGACATATTTAATTTGAGGAAGAGTAAGCTTGAAACATCATGGTTGGTTCAACTAGTCATTGTGACAAAAAGAAGGATAAATGAGACAGTCATAAATTTTCCAATAAATTTGAACGAATTGAATACTAATGATGATATGAACATCATATCATTAGGATCTTATGATATCCTAATTTGAATGGATTGGTTCGAAAAGAATCATGCTCTCCTAGTTTTCCATAATAAGACATTTACATGTATTGATGAAGAAGGAAAACATAGAACTGTGAAAGGAATCCCAAGACCCATTTCTATCAGGGAGATTTCATCCTTACATCTAAAGAGATGTTTTAGGAAATGATTTCAATTGTACGCAACTCATGTGGAGGATCTAGAAAATACCAAAGGGCCAAGTCTTGAATATTTTTCAGTATTGCAAGAGTTTGAAGATGTTTTAAAAGAAATACCAGGATTTCCACCAAAGAGGGATATATATTTCTATATTAATTTAGTACCAGGAGCTTCCCTAGTATCAAAAATTCCTTAGATAATGAGTAAACCAGAATTAAAGAATTACAAATGCAGCTGGAAGAATTGTTGAAGAAATGGTTCATGCACTCAAGTGTTTCACCTTGGGGAGCACCAATACACTTTGTTAAAAAGAAAGATAGAATGTTGAGGTTTGTTGGCCCTTGACCAAGTTTTGGGAGATCCTTGGTCAATTTGACCTATTTTGGGACTTCGATAGCCTGTCAAAGATGGAGCACAAGACAAAGCAGAGATCGCGGGATCTCGACCCCTTTTTGGGTCCTTTTTGGGATTTGGGAATATGTAATGGGTATGGGATGTTGGCCCATGGGTTTACCCATGTTTAGGCCTATTTTTTGTAAAGTATAAAAAAGTATCTAGGTGACATAAGTAGAGAGGCCAATAAGATAAGTGCTAAGTGAAAGTTTGGTTTGTAGATGCTTTGTGCATATTGTGAGAAACTTGTAGCACTAAATGCAAGTGTTTGTAACAGACCATGAAAGGATTTGTACTAGACCTAGCTCGGGGAAGGAGGATCTGGCGAGGTGCATGCAGATCTCCTATCCTATGTGGAGTAGGGTTTTATGGCTCTATGCATGTAGATCACTGATTGAAGCTAATAAAGAAGAAGAGTTGGTGGACGTAGCCCTAGGGTGGGGTTGAACCACATAAATACTGTGTTATTCTGCTCTGTTCGATGTTCTAATGTATTTATATTCTATTTTCTAAGTGCTTGATAGAGATAGATAGATAGATTTGTTTATGCTTTGTGCTTATGATGAATCTGGATGTTAGATCTGATATAGGTGAATGTGCTTAGTGCTTGAATCTACTAGATCTGATCCATTTCTTTATGCTAAGTGCTTAAATACTTTAGATTAGGGTGAACATTGCGATGGTCTGTTTTATCCGCGAAGTAGATATTGGGTAAATAATGATGAACTAATTGTGATAAGTGCTCTATTAAGTGTTACAATCACATATATGTGTCCCATCTAAGGTTGTAGACACCTGAGTCCTGCAACCACCCCTGCCTCTACCTCGGGTGAGACTTCATTTTCTTCACAGGTGTTGCCGAAAGGGCCGATAGTTAGGGTTTTTTTGGTGCATTGTTGTAGCGTTGAACCCTGGGTCTGCCCCTGTGCCAACAAATGGTTCCGTTGTCGGGACCTGGAATTGTGATTGTTGGGAACTAAGGAAGAAGAATATTTGTGCAAGGTTCGGACCTGAAATTGTGAAATCTCTGTGCGTAGATCTGTTGCTCTAGTACGTAGTAATCTACTTAGTTTGACAAGCTCTGTGCTAAGGAAAATAAGTCTGTTCTGAAGAAAAGAGGCAAGATCTAAAAACTTTGTGCTCTGAGAAAGGAAAAAGTGAGACTTTTTGATTAAAAGTGGTAAGATCTGAAAGATTTGTGCTTTGAAAAAGGTAAGAATATTGAAAAGTTCTAGATTTGGAAGCTTTGTGCTTCGTAGAAGTAAGATAAGTGGAAATTTTTGTTTCAACAGTATGGATCTAGGTATGTTTGATAGATTCTATCCTAGCTTGGAAACTAGGGTATTAATAGGTGAAAGAAGATTTGATATGAGTAGATCTGATAAGAATAGTGAAAAATATGTTATACCTATGCATAGAAAGAATGTTTGAACTAGTAAGTGTATGCAAGACCCTAGAAAGGAATGTTTGCAGGTTAGCTACCATGATTCTAGCACGCAGTGCAGGAAAGGATGAGGATCATTTAAAAGAAAGAGAGGATTAACCCTCTGTTATAGTTGTAGAAGACCATAACATCTTGCTAAGAGAAGACCTAGTTGTCTTTGTTGCAAAGCTATGGACCATGAAGTATTGGATTGTCCTAGAATGATTGCTAAGCTTTAAGGAATGAACATGAGACAAGAAAACCCTAAGGAAGATCCGGAAACTAAGATTATGATAGAATCCAAGAAATAATTAGAGAATGTATTTCTACAGATGAAAGAAACCCTGAATGACCACCGACATGTCATATTATCAGAGATCTTCAAAGAAAAAGAATGCCTTGAAGCAATAATAGGAGACTTTGAAATTGACTGTGTTCTAGATGAGGAAACACAGGTGAATATCATGACAGAGAGAACTTGGGAAACTATAGAGAGGCCTGCTATGATTCCTTCATTAGGAGGAAAAGAACTATTCAAAGGAAAGATGATAAACCTATGTGAGAAGCTCAACTGGATACCTATGAATGCCAATGGAACTTCAATAGAGGAAGATTTTGAGATTATTAAATTTATTGAGAACAGTGCCCCATTTACCATGCTACTAGGAAAATGTTGGATTAAAAGAGATCAAGCCAGAAGGCAAGAAAAAGAAGAAGTTTTAGAGAAGAAGAAGAAAGAGTTAAAATAATTCATGACTAGAAGGATACACACTTGATTGAAGAATAGATCAAAGCTATTTAACACCAGAGACTTGGATGTTGAAGTTGCAAGAGCACTAGAAGACCCACAGAAGATTGAAGTACCTATTCCAGATAAAGAAGAAGGATCACCCTCAAATCTTAGGAAAGAATCTCAACAACATGAAGTACCTATGCCAAAAGAAGATAAGAATCAGAATGGAAAAAGGCCTATCGAGATGAATATCACTAGGAAGAAGGCTAGAAAGCTAAGTAAGAAGAGAGATAACATTGACAAGTTGTAGAAGGTTCCAGAGGGAACCTCGCAGAATGAAAATTTGCAAAATTGGAGCTTCACTGGGATATTAGAAAAACAACAAATGGCACTTCGCCATGACAAAGCAATATAGCCGTTGGGGACATTATAATTGTTAGATCAATTCTCTGAACAGGTAGAAATAAGTTTATGGACAGACAACTTGCCATCCGACAGTTGGGACCGTGCCATAACAGACCTAACAGAGTTAATGAAGGCTTCATACCTGTTGCAAGCAACCCATTGTCGCGTTACCTATTTATCCCATCGCGCCATGAACTGAGAACACTTTTGCCAACTGAGAATTTGAGCCCATAGACTAAGTTAATTTTGCACAGTGATCATCGTGCTCTTTCTCTCTATCCCATTACTGTGTCTAAGTTACTCCTCGAACCCGAGATTGTTAATCCTGAGTGTGTATATCGGATGAGTTGAGTTTTGTAGAGAAAGATGTTGAAGTAGTTCTGATCGACCTCATGACTGAAAGAGTCATGTTGATGTCTACAGGTGTACAAGAATCATCGACGAGAGGACTTCCAACCTCTCCATCCACTGCTCGCGGAGCCAGACCATCCTGACCATCTGATGAAAAGTGAACCAAGCATAGGGATGAACTAGCGAATGCCAAATTGATCCTAACCATATTATCCTCTTATATTCCACCCTTGAGCGACATAGTAAATCAAGACAGTGTGCCCAAATATTTTGAATACACCTTGGTTACGATGTACCTCCCATAGGGGATACACGTAGTTCTAGCAGACCAAGATAATATTGTAGCATTTAAGTTTAGTGACTTCAACCTTAGATATCACAAAGTATATAACATGCTCGCCCCACATAAGTACCTGACCAGAACTAAGGGGAAGAATTCGAAGATAATCCCCCAGTCGTGGACTATGAACCTCATGCATTCCACCCTACTAAACATCATTAAGATTCCTCACTTCGAACGACACCAAGAGGTGAATGCATGTGTCAAGCTGTTGCTGTCTTGTTACCATGGAGGTTACTTGTGGCTAAACCATTGTATAACATTTGATACAACACTAATCAATCGGATCATAGGGTTGAATATCAAAGGACCTGATCAAAAGAGTTTTACCCCAGAAAAGCCATGGAGCGCACCCTTGCATAGAATATCAAGGACACTTATGGTGATGTCGAGAAGGGCACGCGAGGCCACAAGGTAGCTTCTATACAGAGTGGCGTAGTGCGCCTCGCCTGTCAATTGATTGCAAGAAAGTTAGTGTGAAATAAATGACCCACCCAAGTCACCGGTTTTGTAGTCGACCTCGCAGGGAAGTGCACGTAAAGCCTTCAGATGAACTGGGCGAAGTACCTGGTGAACCAGTTGGAACACGACTGCAGAGAAGCACAGGATCAAGGATATAAATTTCATTTCAGCTGGATTTTGATCCTTATATATTTTATTGCCTATGTTACACATTATTTTCGTCATCCCTATGATCATTAATGATGTAAACCTATCTGTTGTCTTCAGAGGGGTCAGTGGCCTGAGTTCCTAAAGAGAGAAGGGAGAAGAACTTTTCCTGAGAAAAGAAGTTGCATTTTCCTATGTAAAAACCTTATAAAAAAGGAAGTTCGCAGGTTGCACTATAGCTAGGGTGCGAGATGTTCACAGGTTTCTTTATAGCTAGGGTGCGAGAATGCCTGCACGTGGGAAAAATGAGCGTTTTCTCGAATCTTCTAGAAGGAGAAACTTCTATGGTGAGGTGGCATCCAAATGGTTTGGATCTTACTCGCTTTCATGATTTAGTGGGATCATCCTAACCTCCTTACCTTATCCTCTTCAACTTATAAAAGGAGAGGAGTTATCATGGAGAAAGTTAGCTTGGGTTAGCTTTTGTTGGTTCATGAGCTTGTTCTTGATTGGCTTGGAATTATCAGCTTGGTTGGAATGGCTTTGAGACTTGCTTTGTCAAGATAGATTGTGAGTTGCTATCAGATCTATGGTTTCAGAATCCTTGGAGCAAGAAGTGTGTGGGGAATGAAGGACAGTTGGAAGGGACTTTACGACATCAAGGCCATGGTTGTAATCTCTCTTTCACATTTAATATGATACAATAATATGATTCTTTTCCATAAAGTTAGTTCCACTTTATTGTATAACTCCTTGATCATATACATAGATTCACTATTGAATAGATTGTGCTTTCTTCACTCCACTTGGTTTGTACTATTTTGGTCTTGACTATATGAGAGCATTGGAGTGAAGCAGGAGCAACAAAGACTAAAGGAAGCGTTAATAAGGTATGTTCCTTGTTCTTGCCTCTTATTTAATTCAATGTTTAGAATCTAGGGAAAGAGTCATATTCTATCTTGCTTTGTTCTAGATCCAGGTGGATCTAGGGAGATCGGTTTGTGTCCGCACTTACGGATTTATCCAATAACAAAATTGGTGACTCCACTGGGGAACAGATTGTTTCCTAGTTAGTCTAGTTTCCCTTGCTTTGATTGTTTTTTTTCTGGTCTCTGAGTTTGTGGGAGATCCATCCAAACTCTCTGGATCTGAAAGTTCACTCAAATTTAGCCCTTTTTCAAATTTTTGCTTGTTTACAGACATTCTCGCACTGTACCCTTTAGTGGCCTGCGAGAATCATTGATGTTCGCATCCTGTTGTTAGGTTCAGTGTGAACTTCTTGCACCCTACCAATGTCTAGCCCACGAGAATACCTAATTCTCGCACTGTAATATACTGCTAGGCTGCGAACTTGTTTGTAAAATTTTTGGATTGGGCTTTGTCATTTATTTTTTATGCCCAGTTTTGCTTTGATCAACTGAATTGAACTTTTGGAGCCTATATTGATCTGTTTACAATCTTCTTGAAATTCTTTGAGTTTCTTTTATCCATCTTTGCTTTGTTTGGTTGATTTTAAATTATGAAAACTTTTCCCCCTCATGGCCGGGGGGGGCCATGAATCGTGCATTGGTGTACAGTATCTTTTTCTCATTTCTTGAGAATTTCAATATTGATGAGTTTAATATATTTTGGGACATTGTGAATATGGGAATGATAAATGTTTTCTCCTTCTCGTAGCATAGATTTCATCGAAATGAAAAGATTACATCTTCATATCTTTGCATAATTTTCGAGTCGGTCAAAACACAATATTGTCCACGCCATTTTCCTCTTGAGTAACAACAGCCATAAAATAAAGCGCTTATAAAAATTGATTAGACATTTTTATATTTTCTGGTAGCAAATCTACATTAGATTAGTTGTAGGGCTTTGGAATAGGTGTGAAAGATTACTTTCCAAAGTTGCAAACAAACATATAATCTGTTAAGCCCTAATATTGGCTCATTATCCCTTAATTGGGGCATATTAGATTAGTAATGCTATTTTATTTATGTCGGCTTTAGGCCATTAGTTGTAATTTAGATTAGTAATGTTATTTTAATTATGTCGGCTTTATGCCATTATTTGTAATTATACCTCCTAGTCTCCTAT
>ML786470.1:733896-756613 GCA_009831015.1 Picea engelmannii | reverse complement strand
GAGGTGGCATCTGAATGGTTTGGATCTTACTCGCTTTCATGATTTAGTGGGATCATCCTAACCTCCTCACCTTATCCTCTTCAACTTATAAAAGGAGAGGAGTTCTCATGGAGAAAGTTAGCTTGGGTTAGATTTTGTTGGTTTATGAGCTTGTTCTTGATTGGCTTGGAATTATCAGCTTGGTTGGAATGACTTTGAGACTTGCTTTGTCAAGATAGATTGTGAGTAGCTATCAGATCTATGGTTTCAGAATCCTTGGAGCAAGAAGTGTGTGGGGAATGAAGGACAGTTGGAAGGGACTTTACGACATCAAGGCCATGGTTGTAATCTCTCTTTCACATTTAATATGATACAGTAATATGATTCTTTCCCATAAAGTTAGTTCCACTTTATTGTATAACTCCTTGATCATATACATAGATTCACTATTGAATAGATTGTGCTTTCTTTACTCCACTTGGTTTGTACTGTTTTGGTCTTGACTGTATGAGAGCATTGGAGCGAAGTAGGAGCAACAAAGACTAAAGGAAGCATTAATAAGGTATGTTCCTTGTTCTTGCCTCTTATTTAATTCAATGTTTAGAATCTAGGGAAAGAGTCATATTCTATCTTGCTTTGTTCTAGATCCAGGTGGATCTAGGGAGATCAGTTTGTGTTCGCACTTACGGATTTATCCAATAACAGTCTGGGAGATGTCGGAAGGTATGACCTTCCTGGACATCGAGCCTTTTGAACCTCTGGCTGTGAAGTTTAGTACATTGTGGTACTCAAGCAACATGAATAAACAGTGGAAGTCAAATACTGTTTTTCATACCTACTACAATTAGCTGAAGATAGCCATACAGTCTGAGCCTCACATGACTTTGAACACTCTGCACTGGTTCAGGCCTTTGATGAAGTTCAACACATATCAACATTTTATTTACATCACAGTGCGTGCCGACGAACACAAGCAACAACTTTAGTCCTACTATAAGCTAATGAAGGAGGACTTGGAGGATATAAAAAAGGACTGGTCAACGGACCTCCTTATTCTAGTAGACCCTACAGAGATATCTGACATCGAAAACCCAGAAACAGTGCAGGATACACCTGGACCATGCAGAACAAAGAAGACCGAAGAGGTCTAAGAATTAGACAGTGCATCTGTGAAGACTTCTTCCATATCACTAGAGAAAGGAGGTGATGGCGAAGAGTTGGATGACAAAGAATTCGAACAGAAGAAAGGAGATGAGGTTAATCCCCTAAAGAAGAGGAAAGTTTCTCCTCTGAAACCTTCCTCTCGAAAAAAATCGAAGGCCACCATGACCAAGATGCAAACCGTCCTCACCTCCGATGACTTCAAATTCCTCATAACATCCATGCAAGATGCTTCGCTGGAAATAGCAGAGAAACAAGAAGCAAAGAAAGAGGAGATGTATGATTGAACTGAGACTGAAATCCAAGGGGTACAATAGGCCCTATAGTCTAGCCACACAGTCTCCACTATGCCCGGAGAACCAGAATTGGGAGATGGGCCAGCTCAACTCCACCGTCTAGATGATATAGTCGAAGCTCACCTTTGACGAGCACAGGAAGAAACAATGCAAGCCACCTAGGCTTTGACACAAGTACAAGGATCACTTGTAAAGAAACACAGTGCTGCAGAACAGGAAAAGCTTTCTCTACAAGTGAATTTTGATGAAGAAAAAGCACAGCTACAACAAGAAAAGGAACAGTTGATCGCAGAGAAACTCGAGGTAAAATAAGTGGTCAATAGAGCACTTCTCTCTGTGACAATCTTAGAAATCAAGGCAAAAGATCGAGTTACACAGTAGGTGAACCAATTCGCAGAAGTCATCCAACAGCTACAACAACGCACAAAAGATTTGGAGCTACGCACTATACCTGAGACCCCACAAGATGTAAGAGACCAAAGAGAAGCAACTGTCTGGAGTGCAGTTGAAAGGATAAAGGATCTTACCCTGGAATGTAAGAAACTCACTAATCGTAGTGCCCAGACCTATGAACAACTTACGGAGAACCCGAAAATGAAGGCATTGGAGTCGTAGCTCCAAGAGGTGAAGTATCAAGCTGAAAAGATACAGGCGCAGCTGAAGTCCCTGTCAGATGTAGAAAGAATGAAGTGATCCCAAGAGAAACGCACTGAACAACAACAGATCCATACTATCCAAAGAAGAGTTATGGAGGTAACTCAGAAACTCCAACCCATACAAGACAAGGCCTATCAATTGTTTACAGAGGTAGAAGGCCAAGGAGAAGAGCTAGAGCAGGTTGTCACTACAACTGAACATCATCCAAAGGGACCTATCAACGATGCAGTAATCCAAGAGTTCATTGAATAGGAGGTTGTAGCACAACAACAAGTCGAAGCAGCTCGAGCCAAGTTTGAGGAATTCGAAGCAGAACTAGTCAGAACAGAGTGACTCGGGACGAGTCACAAGTGAGTGTTGGGGGCATGTTGGCCCTTGATCAAGTTTTGGGAGATCCTTGGTCAAGTTGACCTATTTTGGGACTTCGAAATCCTGTCGAAGATGGAGCACAAGACGAAGTAGAGATCGCCAGATCTCAGCCCCTTTTTGGGTCCTTTTTAGGATTTGGGAATATGTAATGGGTATGGGATGTCGGCCCATGGGTTTACCCATGTTTAGGCCTATTTTTTGTAAAGTATAAATAAGTAGCTAGGTGACATAAGTAGAGAGGCCGATAAGCTAAGTGCTAAGTGCAATTTTGGTTTGTAGATGCTCTTTGTATATTGTGAGAAACTTGTAGAGCTAAGTGCAAGTGGTTGTAATAGACTATGAAAGGATTTGTGGTAGACCTAGCTTGGGGAAGGAGGATTTGGCGAGGTGTGCGAAAATCTCCTGTCCTATGTGAAGCAGGGTTTTGTGGATCTGTGCATTTTGATGACTGATTGAAGCTAATAAATAAGAAGAGTTGGTGGATGTAGCCCAGGGTGGGGGTGAACCACATAAATACTGTGTTATTCTGATCTGTGTGACGTTCTGATGTATTTATGTGTTATTTGCTAAGTGCCTAATAGAGATAGATAGATAGATATGTTTATGCTTTGTTCTTATGATGAATCTAGATGTTAGATCTCATATAGGTGAATCTTCTTAGTGCTTGAATCTGCTAGATCTGATCCATTTCTTTATGCTAAGTGATTAAATAATTTAGATCAAGGTGAATGTTGCGATGCTCTCTTTTATCCACGAAGTAGATATTGGGTAAATAATGATGAACTAACGGTGCTAAGTGCTCTATTAAGTGTTATAATCACAGATCTGTGTCCCAACTAAGGTTGCAGACACCTGAGTCCTGCAACCACCCCTACCTCTACCTCGGGTGAGACTTCATCTGCTTCGCAGGTGTTGCCGAAAGGGCCAGTAGTTAGGGTTTTGTTGGTGCATTGTTGTAGCATTGAAGCCTGAGTCTGCCCTTGTGCCAACAAGGTTGTGTATTGACTTTAAATAGTTGAATGAAGCCACTTTGAAGGAAAAATACCTTCGACCCATAATTGATGACATCTTTCATCAAATATGAGGCGAAAATATATTTTCAAATATAGACTTGAGATCAGGATATCACTGGGTGAGAATCAAGAAAAACAAAATCAGTAAGAAAAATTAATGTTCTTAATTAATGACATATTCAGAAATTAGTTGGATAGGTTTGTCATTGTGTTCTTATATGACATACTTATCTATTCTAATTCTGAGTAAGAGATTGAATACCATTTGATAATGGTGTTGCAAGTGTTGAGGGAACATCAGTTGTATGCCAAGAAAATCAAGTTCTCTTTTTACCAAGAGAAGATCCATTATTTGGGTCACATTATTTCATAGAAAAGTATAGAAGTATATCCCAAGAAGGCTTAATCCGTTAGAGGATGGCCAACACCTAGGAATTTTTCATAAGTCATATCTTTCATGGGATTAGTCATATACTACAACATATTTATAACAAGATTATTTAAAATTTCTCATCCCATCACTTCTTTACAAAATAAGGGAATTGAATTTGAATGGACAACAAAATGCAAAGAAAATTTTGAATTTGTTGAAATAATTACTTACTAGTGCACCTATTTTGAATATTGTTGACCCAAATGATAATTTTGTAGTATGTATAGATGGATACAAATAAGGACTTGGTGGAGTCCTCACTCTGAATGGACATGTCATTAGTTATGAGTCTTGAAATCTTAAATAACATGAGATGAATTATGCCACAGATTATTTGGATCTTGTTCCATAGTTCATGCATTGAATATGTGGATGCATTATATTATGGGGAAGAAATTTGAATTAAGGATAGACCATAGTGGTCTAAAATATCTTTTTGAGCAACCAACTTTAAATGCTAGGAAAACAAGTTAGCTAGAATTTTAAGTGAGTGTGAATTTGACATAAAGCATATTAAGGGAAAAGAAAATAAAGTTGTTGATGCACTCAACATAAGAGTACATCACATGCATTCTACAACCATTAGTATGCATATTTCGTATTTAAAGAGCATAATTTTAGATGTTGTTGTTACAAACCAACATTACCTACAGGTAAAATAAAGTTTACAATAGGAAAATGTATAGAAGAAATTTAAAGAATATAAGATGAAGGAAGATGGCGTACTTATGCATAAAAACATAATTTATGTTCCTGGTTCCAATGAACTTAGGATTTTTCTATTAAAAGAAATGCATAATGTTCCATATGTTGGACATCCTGGTTACCGGAAAAAAATTACAGTAATAAGAAGCCAATACTTTTGGCCAGGAATGAAGAAGGATGTTGCTGATTATATTTCCATATGAATGGAATGTTAGAGAGTGAAAGCTAAGCATAGAAATCCAATGGTTTGTTACAACCATTTCCAATTCCTGAGAGGAAATGAGAAGTAGAAACCATTTATTTTATTACCAAATTTCCCAGGACAAAAAGGCATCGTGATTCAATAATGGTAGTGGTGGATAAATTAACAAAGGTTTCTCAATTTTTTCTAGTGAAGATGACTCATACAAAAGCTAATATTGCATAAATTTATATGAGGGAAATTTCTAGGTTGCCTAGGATACCTAAGGAAAATGTTTCAGACAAATATATAAAGTTTACTTCACACTTTTGCAGAGGATTATTTAAAGGATTTGGTACAAATATGAATTTTAGAACAACATACCATCCATAGTTAGATGGGGATATAGAGATATTCAACCAAGTTATTGAAGACATGTTGACAATGTATGTGATGTATAATCCATCTAAGTGTAAAGATTACTTACCTTTGGTTGAGTTGGCCTATAATAATTGGTATCAAGCTTCATTGAAGATGATCCCATTTGAATATTTGTATGGTAGAAAATGAAATACTCCAGTGAGTTGGGACAAACCAACAGACATAGTAGTAGTTGGGCCAGAATTTCTTAAGGATATGGAAGACCAGATGGTTAAAATTAAGCAGCATTTGAAAGAAGCACATGATAGATAGAAGAGTTATGCAGATAAGAACAAGATAGATACACAATTTAAAGTGAGAGAGAAAGTGGTATTGAAAGTGAATCCCAAGAAGAGATCGTTTAATTTGGGAAGTTGTACCAATCTTGCATCCATATTGTATGATCCATTTGAGGTATTGGATAGAATAGGGCTAGTTGCATACATGCTTGAATTACCTGCTTCCATGAATGTGCATAATGTATTTCATGTCTTTTTTCTAAAAAAGTATGTGCATGATCCTAATGTTGAAAATGGTGTTTTCATTAATGTCAAAGGTAGACGATGATGACAGGTCAAAGGATTGAACCATACAAATAAAGGAAGAAAATAATTCTGCTATGCGTAATCAATGAAGTAAAGAGTCTTATGACAGAATAATCATAATTTTCTAAATCTAGATGGTGCAGAGGAAGCTTAGGAAAGAAGTTAAGGAATGAGAAACAATGAGCTTAGCAAGAGAGGTATTGGTTAACCAAAATCAAGTAAAAAACGATCACCAAATTATCCCACATACACAAGAAGATTAATCTTTGAAGGGTTTATAATGAAAAGGTAATTTTATAAAGTTTGAATGCAAGCGGAAAATACCTTATCTAAATTGACGATGGAGATTAAATTATTAACCAGACATCGATGATGTATAACTATTTGGAGTAGTGTGGTTCCACCGGAGTTCAAGTTTTCAGAGTGCTTAGCTCAGACTATTTTGAGACACTCCAACTAGAAGAAATTTGACGACCTAAGAACTGCGTCGTAGGTCGAGGTCATATGGAAGAGGCAGATAGACCTCTAATGGATCGAGCCACGAAAACAACCATGTGTAACGTAATGAATGGACCACATGTCATAACCATATTATGCCACCAGCAATCACATGTCCAACTCAAAGTTCCAAATAAGACTAGAAGTTGTAATAATGTCAGCATGAGGTCAAATGGCATGTTAGCTGTAAGTCAAATTCCATGTCAGAACCTCAAATAGGACACATCACCCAACACATAGCACAACATATCGGTATTGGAATATTCAAGGAAATTGTAGTTGTCGATTTGGCATGGCTAGTAGATCTACGATGTTCATCAGAGAAGCAATGATCAGAGTGGACTGTGAGAAGAGATACTTTGATAATGAGGGACTTCAAGAATTATAGTGAGTCAGCTCAACTAAGCCACATCAAATGTAATGTCAGAGGCATGAAAGAAACAAGAACAATGGCATGTATCAAGTGCCAAGTCAACAAGGTGTACAAAAAAGGGTTGGGGGAGGTGATGACGTGTTATGGAATCTTAGCAGTCATCGTGATGTTAGGATGCCTATGTGGCAGCTTTAGTATCCAAAAATATTACATGTGTTGGATTTTGATTGTGAAAAATGAAAGTGGGACTCTGTTGAATGTAGTGACCATTATGACATTGTATCAAAACTGAGTTGTTGATCTAGGTAGTGAGGAGATATCCACCATTCAATGGAGAGGATCTAGTTGGAATATACTGTGTTACCAACAACAGAGGTACTCCAATGAAGGAGATCCAAGGAGAACTCTAGACTGTGGGTCAACATGCAGGAGAGATGAAATCTCAATCGTAGATCATTTTGGGTCCCACTTGACCTTCTCACTAGAAGATAGAGAGGCAAGATAAATCGTCGTACATGTTGAAGGAGATATGTTATCGAAGCTTTTTATTTTAGACTGCGAGGACCATTATATCCGTCGAAGTATGTGTCATTGGAGAGGTTCTGGTGGGAGTATAGTTATATTATGTGTTAGCACTGAAAGTCACACTTTGACTACTAAAGTGTAAGCTCAACACCCATTAGAATGTAAAAGATAAGTTTGGTTTTGAATAGGTGGATCAACAATATGGATAAAGAAAGAGAGAGGGCATCAAACTACATATCAATAGGCTACACCAATAGGCAATGGAGTCACAAACATCCCACTCATCTAAGGCACAAAAACTGCTTAACAGAAAACAAGGTTATATGTTGATAGGTGGAAGAAATGAAGAAGGAAAGCATAAGATAGAATGTTCAGTAAATAGAGATCCTCTCAATTTAATGAATCAACAAATACTTGAATATAAACAATGACTAATGGGAAAAATACAACAGATCCTCTGCTGCTTAGGGATCCATAAATCATTGACAGCCTTTGATCCTCAAATCTGCAATATATGCAAATAAGAAGAAATATAGAAAAAGTTTTACAATTTGAAATCACAGCTCTCATGAGTATTCAATAGCAGTAATTCTTACAATCATAAAATGCCCACAGGCTTACAAATGAACACACATAGAAAACTACCTATTCCTACTCTCTCTAGCCTCTCTTGGCTCATCCATCCCTTCTCCAAGAGATATATTCCTCTTTAAATAGAAAATAGCATCCAAATAACCTAACGATGTCTAATCCCATCTCCTCCATTGGATTCTAAGCCTTGGAGATAGGTGGCAACAGTCAAAGAGACAAAAATCCAACAAACTGTTGATTTTTAGTAATTTGTTGGAAGTCATTAATAAATTGTTTCCACCTCATGCATGAGGCCTTTGCTGGAGCTAAATATTAGGTGCAGGTGTCCCTTGACATCTAAATGATCCTTGAGAAGTCATTTGAACTCTCCTTGACATGTGGAAACCTCCCAACAAGGAGAATATCAAAATTGTGACCGCTACAAGAAATTAGTACGCAGCGCCACTATGCAGAGTACACAACGCCTACTTCTATATCCAATAAATCTCAAACCAAAACACATTTTGAAAACCTGAGAGAGGTTTTTGTTATTTAGAATGTTATGAACAAAAACCTCCTTCATTTTTCAAAAATACATCCTCAAATTCTCATAACCCAAGTTTTAAATTAGTGACTCAAAACTGGCAGAATAACTCTGCACAATTTAGCCTCTGCCAGAATATTACGCAACACCTGTAGGTAGCACGCGAATGTGTTTCTGCATGCAATTTGGTAGCATAAATATGTGGGTGCTCTGATGCTTGAACTTGGATATTGGGAATAACTCAATATAATTTCAATTTTTCCCAAAACAAATAAAAATCCCAGAACAATTGTATTCATTTACCAAAATGAATGATGAAATGCAGATTATGTTCTCTGCGAAATATTAGCTAGCGCCTGTAGGTAGCACCACTTATGCAACGCTGAGGCATAAACCAATCTTGTGCTAACATTATGAAGCATATGATTTCTAATGAACATGACTCTAAGAGCCAATTATAACCATTGATCTAATATCAGACAACTGCTAAGAAACAAGGACATATTGTTTTGAGTGCACCTCGATGAGCTTGGTATCAGGGATACAATCGAAAGACTAGATAAAATTCAGACCAAATTCTAAAGTGTCTAAGTATTGTGTTCTACGGTGTCTGATAGGCCTGGGGGTCCCGATGAAAGTGATCACATATCAACGAAGGAGATCGATTGAATATCTAGATTGGACGACTTTGATCAAACAAAGAAATGATTAGATGGTTTTTGTTGTCAAGGATATATAGTGTGTCTTGTTGAATATAGAATAGATCAATGGTCATGATTTGTTCAAGGATAAGATCAGATGGCTCTTGAGAATCAAGGTCTGTGTGAAGAATTGTGTGCGATGGAAGGAAGATGAAGACCTATTTTTATGAAGGGTTTTGTAGCCCAACTTAATGGAGAATCGATGGACCTGGATTCGACTTATTGAATATGATTCGATTGAGAACAAATGAATGGTGTATGAGATTGAAAATATATATAATGATTCTAGTATTATGTTGAATAAGAGGAGGTGTGATGGATGTGTGAAGAGTGAAGCAAGAAGTGTGTGGAATGAGAAGTGAGAAGAGAAGAGGCTTTGAGACTCAAAATATAATGCAAGAAGGGAATATTTGAATGTCTAAGGGTGGTAGTGTGGATTTTAGAAGGGAGCTGAATTCCTCATTGTAAGTTGGTTCTTACATTGAAGGTTGGTGCCTTCTTTATCAACAAGTGGGTTCTTATAGTGCAATTTGGTGCCTGTAGTTCTACAATTTGGTGCTTGTAGCAAGGACTGGTGTCCTTGGCAGGTTGGTGCCTGCAAAAATTATTTTTGAGTTGGTGCTCAGTCAAGGATATTGGTGTCTCTTGCAAGTTGGTTCCTACAAGCATTGTAACAGTAGGTTGCTACCTAAAAGATATTATAAAGAACGCTTTGTGGTTTTTTCCCATTTGGATTTCCATGTTAAATATTTGTTTACTATGCCTTTGTGTTGATCTCTATTGATATGGTTAATCCTTTGAATTTCTTATGATTGATTATGTAACGACTAGTTAAAGTGGTAATAATCTATCTAACACTGATTCACCCCCCTCTCAATATTAGTGTCTATTCCAAGAATTGGTATCAGAGCTAAGTTCCTCCAGGAACAATCTAACCACTGGAAGGTGAATTCTTATAGATTAAATGGATGAAAAAGAAGGTTTTTCCACAAACAAATCTCCAAGATTTGATGGATCATTTTTATTTTTTTGGAAGATAAGAATGAAAACATACTTGATGTCACTTGGGTATGACATTTGGAGTGCAGTAGAGAATGGTTACATAGCTCCAAAAACTCCACCAGTTGATACAGATGGAAAGAGGCTCAATAAAAATAATTATAGGGACAATAATGCTATTCTTTACAGTTTGACAAAGGCAGTGTATACCAAAGTCAAGCATTGTACCTCAACAAAAGAGACGTGGGATAAATTATAGAAAATTTATGAATGATATGATAATGTCAAGAGAGAAAATTTAAAGATTCATAAAGGACAATTTGAGACTCTCGGGATGAAAGAAGAAGAGAGAATTGCAACCTATTTTATTTGTGTGGATGTTTTTTCAACTCTATAAAAGGATTAGGATAAGAGATAAAAGAAACCATCATTGTGCAAAAGGTGATTAGGTCTCTTCCCTCAATGTTTAATCCCAAGATATCTGCTATAGAAGAAATGAAGGACCTAGAGAATATGACAATGGATGGGTTGCATGGAATCCTCACTGCATATGAAATGAGAATAGAACATGATAATTCAACAAGGGCATCAAGGAAGGAAGTAGCATTCAAGGATTCAAAGAAGAAAAATACAGAAGAATGCAAGACACGTGATTGCCTGGATAGGAAAATAGATGAGGAAGAAATCAAGTTTTTCAGGAAGCTCAAAAGAAGATACAAAGGTAAGATTCCATTCAAATGCTTTATTTGTGGAAAATTAACACACTTTTCCCATAAATGACCTTATGAAAAAAATGGAAATAGCAATGTGAAAGAAGATTCTAGTTTCAAGAAGTACAACGAAGGGAAGACTGAAAAGAAGAAATATTTCTATAGACAAAAGAAGAATCTATATACCAATCAGGAAAACAACTCTTCAGATGATAGTGACATTGAAATAGATGAAATTCTCTTTATGTTGAAATGGATACTTGACACTGAGAGGGGGGGGTGAATCAGTGTCACAAAACTTTGGAAAATATTCCACTTTTCTTGAATTAACTAAACAACGTATATTTATTTCATTTTCTCAATCAATATATAAAGAATAAATAATTTATTTATTTATTTAACTTGAATGAATACATAAGAACAATATTTAAATTTCATCTTCAAACAATTATGAGAGACCCAACTTTCTGTTACAAGACCCAACTTGTAGTTCTCAGATCAAACTGAGAAATGAGGAATCCAACCCTCATAAAAAGTCCCAGCTTGTTGATATCAGATCCAACTAAGATGTGAGTAATACAATACCCAACTTGTAATAAGGCACCAATCTGATAGAATGAACCTTCATTCAATCCATTATATATAAATATATATACTTCAACAAATTCAACTACACCTCTTCTCACCATTCCTTCTTGTTTATATAGTCTTCCAACTAGTGTGAATTTGAATCATTGTGTCTTTTGATTTTTGAACCATTGTACCTTTCCATTTAAATGATATTATTAATCTTTATTTAATATCACTTTTACTTTTATCCTTTATTCATAGTGCTCATGAATTAACTCTCTTTTAATCATGACTATGTGTCGGTTCTTTTGTCTTCATGAGTTGATCACAGAAATGGATCGACTCATTATAGTTCTCATGCTTATGTTGTGTTCTCAGTTCACCAACAAATCATATTTGATATTTTATCAATTCTCTATATTGTTCTAGTGCTAACTCTCTGTCGAATTAAATCTGTATGAGGTGCTTCCTTCAAATCATTTACATATGACCATATGCATAGAACCATGGGATTATTGTCTAAGCGATGTTCCCAGCGCAACCTTTTCTTTCGCTCTTTGTTTCTTTATTCCATACGACCACAGGTGGTAACCAAGCTCTAGGCCAAGTGAGTTCTTGATCACTTATCAGTGGTCATGTTTTAATCTCTGGATGAGATGGAAGACTGTCGGTACTTTGTCCTTCGTGACTTCCAACCTCTATAATCTTTCAAATCTCCCGAAGCACATTTCTACGAAGAAGATCAGATGGTCGATATATTATTTGCACGATGAACTATTCTCGTTCACTTCAGAACTTTGGCTATTCGTGGCTCCTGAAATCTGGAGTAAAAATTCCTCTAAAGTGATTACCTACCGAATAATTCATACAGTAGTGGTGATCGCTTGCTATCGGTTAACACCTCCACTTGCGCTATCCTTCCAATGTACTTGATAAACGGTCGAGAACGCTCCCAAATTATATAAAAAATAGGTGTCAACTTCGGCCTTCATTGCTTCGGGTGATTTTTGATGTTAGAAACCGGTTTCCCCCGAAGTACATACTCCCAAAGTGAATTATCTTGTTGACATCACTTATGACTTGGCACTGGCTGAGTGGCTGCCACGTGTCACTTAAATTCATGACTTACACATACTTGAAATGCCAACTACACATTGACACTTGTCATCATCTGATTGTGCCACATGTTCTTGCTGACGTAGTCTTGTTGACGTGGATCTCCTCATGTGGCACGTGTTCTTCTCCTTGATCTAATGGTTGTACTAACTCCTGAAATGTATCTCAGATCAATGGCTGAAAGCGACTTTGGAACTTCAGCCTTCGGGTGAACTCATATGTTCTGAGTCCTTTTTCGCCGAAGCAGTCAACACCCAAGTTGACCACACTCATCCTTGGTGTGCTCTGAATAGATCAATGGTTGACAGGATTTACCTGCTCTTCCTATGATCCGATGGTTGATAGAAGTTCATGACTTCAAAACTTCAGTTAACTTCAACTTTCTTACTTCTTGTTTTACCCGAAGCGATATTACCTGAAGTGTAACCTCCTCACAACTTTTAACCTGAAATGAATGTTGTTCATTGATTGTGATCTTAGATCGATGGATCAATTTGTTTGCGATGCTTATTTGTATTGGTTTAAATCCAACGGATCTTATTTTTCCCAAAATGTTACCTATGATCAGATGGCTCACGTTTAGTTCAGAACTTTGGCTTCGGCTAAAATTCCTTCATGCACATTTCCTTTGGTCGATTTTACCCGAAGTGGTCAATGCCGAGTTGACCATGCGTATGTCACTTACATGATGTATGGTCCATGACTTACTCTATCCTTCCACTCAACTTGATCCAACAGTCAAGAATGATCCCAGAGTAGATCAACGATTAGGGATGATTGCAGCGTCCCAACTACCATAATGTTTAAAACTATCATCGAGGTCCACAATGGAAACTACTCGTTGGTAGTGGAACTGATGCCAACCGTAGATCTATTTTGTGGGTGACGATCGATGGTCTAGACTAATTGTGGGATTGGAATTAACGCGTTGTTTAATTCTCCCTTTGCACTCTGCAATCAATACCTTCCCTTGATCTGGTGCTTACATATCTGATGGTCAAAACTTGATCTGATCATTGACCAATCCTCCAATGATCCTTCTCTTGTAACTCCCAGATCCGACGGTCCAGATATAATTCTTCAAAACTCTGAATTCACCTCGATCTAATGATCTTTATTTTGATTGTTATTTCTCCTGAGCTTTAGAGTGGATTACTCTTCACCTTGCGCTATGTCTTTCTGCACGACTACTCCTTAAAAATATCTCAATGAGAAGGATTCTTTCTTGAATCCTTTGGCGTTTTCCTGTGGGGATTTCGATCCCGATGACATTTCTACAATGCGCTCTTCCTTCTGAGATTTGACTAATGTCATTTCTTATGATCTTGAATTTATGCACACTGTTTGACATTTTCATTCTCTGCTAACTGTTATATTATTGACATCAATGACAATTCATTAATGATAGCTTATCAATGAAAATTCATCATAACAACTTATCATCACATCACAATGACATCGACTGTTGACATCAATGACAACATATTAAAGACAATATGTCCAACAATCTCCCCCTTTGTCATTGAGGGAAACACACTAAATTCATACTCAAACTCCCCCTATGATGATTCTTTTCTCTATGAAGTTACTCTCCCCCTTTGACATCAATGGGAAAGGGTTGCTCCCCTTATGATCAACCTTTGTCTGTCTGCATTTTGTTGACCAAAATATGAACTTGGGTAACTCCCCCTACCGATATGCTCTCTCTGCCTCTGACTACTCTCCGCCTTTGTTTCCGAAAGGGTAGATTTTTCTGACAAGATCTCTTCCCCTGTTAATTTACTAACTTCTTATCTCAGTTGATTGGGATTTTTGTGTTAAAATTAGTAGTCTTCTTGATACAATTTTTGTAGTGATACCCATTTGTAGTGATCAAGTCTTTCAAAAATTAATCTAATTACTTTCTTATTTAATAACCAAAATACTCCTCCTGAGTTTTTACTGACTTTCCTTTGTCAAATAGAGCAAAAGTACGAGTCTTACTGATCTTTTTGATCTGCTTCTTATTATTCTTTGATATTTCATAGGAATATCAATTGAGGAATTATACCAATTGATTTAAATACCAATTTTGTTATCAATTGATCTTTGTTGAATGATACTCCTTGAACTTCTCTGCTACCTTTGTTTTTTCCTCTTCTTGTATTCTACAACTAACCCTACCAATGATTTTTCTTTTGACCACTAATATATAGATAGTCAAGATTTGCCATATGTTAATTTAAAAACTCTTTGGCATAATCCTTTGATTTTGTACCCAATTTAAACTTCTTTTTGCATTTTCTTTCTTTTGCTAACAACTTATGGCTTCATCAGAATTTGATATTGTCCCATATTCCTTTATAGGTACTTCCTTTTCTTGAGCTTGATTTATTTCATATTGAATTTCACATTCTTTATTAGGACCTTCACCCATCATTTTCTTATTATTAATTTCTTCATTTTCAGGTGTAATAACATATTTCTTTCTTTCTCCTTCATATTTTCTTCTCCATATCTTTCTATGAGATATTTTGCTTTTTGGATCTTCTCTTTCTAATTGTTTTTTGGGAGATTTTTCATCTCCTTTATTCTTCCAACTTCTTTAGAATGTTCAAGATGAGCCTTTATATTGGTGACTATTTCTTTTGTCTCATCCAATACTTCTTTGCATTTAATAGTTTTGTCACATGCCTCCAATTCTTCCATATCTTTTGTTAGATCAAAAACTTTAGTTTTCATTTTTTTTTATTTCTTCCTCGTATTTTAGATTAATCCTTTTGAGGTTGATGGATTCTAATTCAAACATTTGGCATGATTTTTCATTTTTAGTTATTTGGATCTTCTGAGCTTCTTCCTTTTTATTAGACTCTTCAATTTGAGTCATTAGATCTGCATTAGTACTTTCATTTATCTTTTTTAAATTGATGATTTACAATTCCAACATGTGGTAAGAATTTTCTTTCCTTGTTAACTGGATCTTTAGGTATTCTTTACTTTCTTTAATTTCCTCAAGTTGAGTGTTTAGACTGTTAACTAATTCTTCTTATTATTTTAGTTCTTCTTTTCTTTTAATTTCATGTGTCTTTAATTCTTCCATCTCTTTTGTTAGATTAGTAACTTCGATTTTCAATCTTTTGATATCTTTTTCTTTGTCTTATAGCTGAACTCTCTATTCAAACTTTTCATGGTTAGATTGATCTAACTATTGAAGTAGCAACATATACTTTTGTTTGAGTTTCTCCAACTCTTCTAGAGTGCACACATTTGTTGACTCAAAATGATCAAGAACATCCTTAGTAACTTCAATATATAGACCAGTTCACGATTCCATACTAATAATTTCAAATGTAGTTATAACATCAGTCTTAAAATCTAATATTTTTTCTTTAGTGAATACTGAGGTATTCCTCAATTCCTTGATGAGGTTTTATTCTTCATTGTTAACTAGGGTTTGCATCAAATCCTACATTTCATTCTGATTAGAAATGTATTTCTCTGTATTATGTTCTTCAAATTGATTGGAATTTTTCTTTTCTTTATCTTCTTCCTTATCTTGATAAGAATTTTCTTCTTCTGAGTTTTGTTCAACACTTTGATAGGATTTCTCTTCTTCTTATGTTTCATTCTAATAACAATTTTCTAGTTGGAGCCATAATTCTTTAGAAGATTTGTAGTGTTTCATCTTTTATTTGACTTGGTCTAACAATCCATCCTGGATTGCTTTTAAAGCTACTGTATTATTTCTCCTAGCTTCCTTTGCAGTTTTGGTTTTGCTTTTAGAAGCAGTTAAGTTCTAGGGCTTACTTAATACTGAATCCCAAACTCCAGATCCTCTTGACTTCATATATCTTTTCATTTTTTCCCTCTATGATAAATAATTTGTTCTATAAAATAAGGGAGCTTCATTTGTGGAGATAGCAATTTGTCCACCCATTTCTTCTGAATCTACCACGAGTGTTTAAATTGTGTTGAAGGAACATTGCTCTTGTACCAATTGTTGAAATGGATACTTGACACTGAGAGGGGCGGGGGTGAATCAATGTCACAAAACTTTGGACAATATTCCATTTTTCTTGAACTAACTAAACAACATATATTTATTTCATTTTCTCAACCAATATATAAAAGAATAATTTATTTATTTAACTTGAATGAATACATAAGATCAATATTTGAATTTAATCTTCAAACAATTATGAGAGACCCAACTCTCTGTTACAAGACCCATCTTGTAGTTCTCAAATCCAACTAAGAAATGAGGAATCCAACCCTCATAACAAGTCCCATATTGTTTATCTCAGATCCAACTGATATGTGAGGAATTCAATCCTCATAAAAGACCCAACTTGTAAACATGCACCAACCTGATAGAATGAACCTTCATTCAATCCATTATATATAAATATATATATTTCAACAAATTCAACTACACCTCTTCTCACCATTCCTTCTTGTTTATATAGTCTTCCAACTGGTGTGAATTTGAATCATTGTGTCTTTTGATATTTGAACCATTGTACCTTTTCATTTAAATGATAATATTAATATTTAATTCATATCATTTTTCCTTTTATCCTTTATTCATAATGCTCATGAATTAACTCTCTTTTAATCATGACTGTGTGTCGGTTATTTTGTCTTCATGAGTTGATCACAGACATGGATCAACTCATTATAGTTCTCATGCTTCTGCTGCATTCTCGGTTCACCAAAACATCATATTTTATCTTTTATCGATTATTTGTATTGTTCTAGTGATAACTCTCTGTCGAATTAAATCTGTATCAGGCACTT
Source organism: Picea engelmannii (assembly GCA_009831015.1). NCBI lineage: Eukaryota > Viridiplantae > Streptophyta > Pinopsida > Pinales > Pinaceae > Picea > Picea engelmannii. The sequence continues at coordinate 739,472 of ML786470.1, read as the reverse complement.
CCTTCAAATAATTTACATATGACCATATGCGCAAAACCATGGGCTTATTGTTTAAGCGATGTTTCCAGTGCGACCTCTTCTTTCTCTCTTTGTTTCTTTATTCCATATGACTGCAGGTGGTGACCAAGTGCTAGGCCAAGAGAGTGATTGATCACTTATCAACGATCACGTTTTAATCTCTGAATGAGATGGATGACTGTCGGTACTTTGGGACTTTGTCCTTCACGACTTCCAACCTCTATAATATTTCAAATCTCCCGAAGCAGATTCTTCAAAGTAGATCAGATGGTCGATATATTATTTGCACGATGAATGATTCTTGTTCACTTCAGAACTTCGGCTATTCGTGGTGATGCAGGAGCATCGTACAAAGACAAATCCAAAGCATGCACCTAGCCAAAGGAACAGTTGGATGCACAGATGGGAAAAAGGAGCACGTTTTTATGAAAACGTTTTAAATTATGAAATTTGAATCATTAATGTAATAGCTAGGAAAATGCGTACTTACATTTATGTCTTGGAGATATGAACAGATCTAGAGAGATTACTCTCATCTGCCGGATGTATTAGGCATTTAAGTCTGTTAATGTAAAGTAGGTAGATATGAATGTTAGATTAGACAGTTTTAAAAGCATAGGAGGGAAAACGAATATAGACATCCTCACCCTTGTATCATTGTAACTTTTGATTATCATTCAGAATTCATAAGTTGGAGAGATGTAACAGAGATATGTAGAGAAGAACCCATGTACAAGAGCACTTGAGTTAATATATGAAGCTTTGACTCAACTTTCATGCTGTTATGATGTTCACTGTTTACATTTGTTAAGTGGTATGTTTACAGTTGCTTTATTTCTCTTTTATGCATTCATTTCAATGCTGTGTGGGGTGTAGGATTTCATGTTAAGTGTATGAAGTCTGAAAGAGGAGTAGAATGAGTTTCAATTGTTTCTCTTTATGAGGATTCCTGCAAGGAGTGCAGTGGACGTCCACAAGGTGTGTGTTGATGAGGGTTTGAGTTTTATCTCAGAAAGCTCAGGAGAGATATTGTTGTTCTCATATCAGCTGAAGTGTAGGTGAAGCACAAAGCCATGCAAGGTGTGTGCAGGCTGGTGGGAGCCTTAGAACTTATCAACTAAGGGAAAGGTTGAAGAACCACTGTTTCAAAGAGTGCACAGGGTCGAAGGTTCAAATAACCAGAAGTTATTTGGAAGTTTGTCACAAGGAGTGCGAGCAGAGCTCTTTTTGAAGGCTTGAGTTTGCAAGTGAAAGCTCAAGAGGGATAACACCTTTGAAGTGTTCAAAGGGAGTCAAAAATCGAAATCGTCTCATAGAAGTTAATTTTAGGAGGGAGAACACTCAGTCACGAGGAGTGAATTGAGTGGTCATAATTCTCCATGGAGAGCTCGCAAAATCACGAGGACTGTAGGATCCAGTGAAGCTATAAGGCAGTTAGGAGTTGGAAGAACTCACCACCCTAGTATCAATAATCGACATGATTCGTTGATCTCGTTTCAACCAACATCATTGGATCATCTCGCGAATTCAGGGTTCGTGAGTTTTGGAGGCCAGACCAAATATCTTTGGTTTCGTGAAGTCTCGAGTTGTGAGGAGAAGAGAAGGATATCTAGACCGTTGGATCCGAGCCATGGGAGAACGGTTGGATCAGAACCTCCACGTGGTATTGTGCATCGGGGGTTCAGGGGTTGAAGGAGTTCCTCTTCAACTGCAGAAGTCACGAAGTGCTGAGCATTGGGGGGGGGGTTCGTGCAACCCATGGCACATTCGTTAGGTGGGGACTGCATGGTTGATAGGTGGTGTAACAATAAAATGCCCAGAGAAAAGTGGAAGCAGGTGACAGGTGGTGGACACACATTGACCTTGGAAAGGGTCAACCCATTGTTGACTTATTGTGAGTCACGGATTCGCAAAGGAGGAGCAGGAGGGCTCAACACTCCAACTTGTGAATTTGCGAGTTGCGAGGGGTGCTAGAGTTAGACCCTAGCCGACGGTTGCTTGTAGTGGCACTAAGGGACCCATACCCGTATCTCATCTTGGGTATCAGAGGTTTGGAAAAGAGGAGTCGAGGATCATCGACCCAAGAACTCGTGAGTTGCGAAAAGCGCTTGCGCTAAGACCTAGTTGTGGTCACATGAGGAAGTAAGGCTGGCACCTAGTGTTAGGTTGCGTAGGGTGGGTTTTCAAAAAGGACGTGTGGATCATATTCGTGAGGTTCCAATAAGGAATCTGAGAGATCCACTTCAACTCGAGGAGAATTTAGAACGATCCTGTGTGGATCTCAGCCTGAGGGTCAGGGGTCTGCATCACGTGGCTCTTGAAATATGGAGTCACAATTCCTCTAAAGTGATTACCTATTGAATAAGTCATATAGTAGTGGTGATCACTTTATTTCGGTTAACACCTCCACTTACACTATCATTCCACTGTACTAGATCAACGGTTAAGAACGCTCCCAAATTATATCAATAATAGGCATTAACTTTGGCTTTCGGTTCTTCATGTGATTTCTGATGTTAGAAATGGGTTTCCCCTGAAGTACATACTCCTGAAGTGACGTATCTTGCTGATGTCACTTATGAATTGGCACTGGCTGAGTGGCTGCCATGTGTCACTTAGATTCGTGACTTACGCATACCTGAAACGCCAACTGCACTTTGACACTTGTCATCATCTGATTGTGCCACGTGTTCTTGTTGACATAGTCTTGCTAATGTGGATCTACTCATGTGGCACATGTTCTTCTCCTATATCTAACGATTTTCCTAACTCCCGAAATGCATCTCAGATTGACGGCTGGGAGTGACTTTAGAACTTCGACCTTCGAGTGAAATCATATGTTCTGAGTCCTTTTTCGCTGAAGTGGTCAGCGCCGAAGTTTATCACACTCATCCTTGGTGTGCTTTGAATAGATCAATGGTTGACAGGATTTCCCTGCTCTTCCTCTTATCTGACGGTTGACAAAATTTCATGACTTTGGAACTTCGATTAACTTCTCCTTTCTTACTTCTTGTTTTACCCAAAGTGAGATTACCCGAGGTGTAACCTCCTCACAACTTTTAACCCGAAATTAATGTTGTTCGTTGATGGTGATCTTAGATCGACGACTCATTTTTTCTGCGATGCTTCTTTTCCTTGGTTTAAATCCAACGAATCTTCTTTTTTCCAAAAATTTACCTACGATCAGATGGCCCACATTTAGTTTGGAACTTCAGCTTCAGATAAAATTCCTTCATTCACATTTCCTTCGGTCGATTTTACTTGAAGTGGTCAATGTCGGGTTGACCATGTGTATGTCACTTCCATGATCTATGGTCTATGACTTACTCTGTCCTTCCACTCAACTTGATCCAATGGTAGAGAATGATCCCGAAGTAGATCAACGATCATGGATGATTGTGGGGTCCCAACTAGCACAACGTTTAAAACTATCATCGAGCTCTGCAATGGAATCTTCTCATTAGTAGTGGAACTGATGCCAACCGTAGATATATTTGGCAGGTGACGATCGATGGTCTAGATTAATTGTGGTATTGGAATTAACATGTTGTTTAATTATCCCTTTGGGCTCTGCAATCAATCCCTATGTTTTATATGGAGCTTGCATATCCTACGGTCACAACTTGATCTGATCGTTGATCAATCCTCCAATGGTCCTTCTCTTGTAGCTCCCAGATCTGACGGTCCAGATATAATTCTTCAAAACTCTAACTTCACCTCGATCTAACGATCTTTCTTTTGATCATCATTTCTCCTGAGCTTTAGAGTGTATTCCTCTACACCTCGTGTTATGTCTTTCTGTACGACTACTCGTTAAAACTATCTTAATGAGCATGATTCTTTCTTGAATCCTTTGGAGTTTTCCTGTGGGGATTTTGATCCCGACAAAATTTCTACAATGTGCTCTTCCTTTTGAGATTTGATTAATGTCCTTGCTTATGATCTTGAATATCAGCACACTGTTTGACATTTTCATTCTCTGCTAACTTTTATACTGTTGACATTGTTGGGCTCTAAATATGTCCTAAAAACAACCTTAGTCTGATATTATTTTTATCAACCGAGGATTCGCCTTTTATTTCAAGATTATCAACAAAGTCTATGCAGATAGTTGTAGAGGTTTAAATCATGTAGATAATTCAGTTACAACAAATCTGAGTCTATCTAAATTACCACGATAATCAATTTCTTCACACATTGATCGAAAACTCTGAAACTAATAACTCAATCAACATAAATATATTCTGAACAATAACACACCATGAATCAAAACTTCAACCAATTACTGAATTCATTCATTTATATAAGAAATAGTAATTTAGTCTATGAAAACACTTAATGAAACAATCTCATGTGATTAATTAAACTATTGGAAAGGTAAAATGATCTACTGAATATTTAATAAGGAACAACAAATGCGAATTAAATGAAAGGAACAACAAATGCAAATTTAATAAAAGGAACAACAAATGAGAATTTAAATGAAAAGAATTCACAAGCGATAAATTGACAACAAATGGAAATAACAATCGATAATGTCCAAATGGAACATCTACTCTCTGCAAATGGAACAACACAACCAATTTATGAAAGAATCAACACATTAACGAGTCTATCTTAATTGTTAAAGGGAATTTCGAATCACAAAACTATAACATAATTGATAAGATTACAAATGAGACAATAGCTCCTATCGACTGGGCCCACAGTCTTCAAAAGATACTGCTACGAAAAACTCAGTAAGCAGAAATGATCTAAACGCTTGAATCTTTCACTAATTCCATAATTGATAAGTCATTTACAATGGGATTGTTGTACAGAGTGTCAACAATTAAGAGCTCTGAATCCTTGGTTTTTTCTCTATCGTTCACTATTCTTTATATATTATAATGAGATAAGTAAATTAAGCTATCCTGAGGATCGAGATATCCTCAGGATTGATTTTACTATTTATGAAAATTTGTAACGACCTCCTATCTACAATGCGTACCAAAAACGCCCAACAAACTACATTCTTCTCATGGCCAAAACGGCGGTAACAATTTCAACATTTCCAGAACAACTCACAACAACCTTGCAGAAACGAAATTTGCCGAATATACAAATGCCATAACAATTCTACAATTTCAACATCAATAACATTAAATTTCCTAAAGTAAAAATGCATTATACTTCACCAGTTAAAATCATGCCGTTGCCTTTCGATTTCCTCGGACGACGTCCCGCGCTCCGTGCCGCATCCCGCTTGCCAACCATAGAAAACTCACCGGTACCTCCCAGCCAAATGCTAGGGGTACTCTGCTTCCCCCTTAGCCCCCCGAGCCGCAAAGGGGCCACACAAGAACCAGAGATAGAACCAGAGATAGACTAGCATCTCAGCTCGCCTCCACGGCTGAGCTACCACTCCAACACAGCTGAGATATACCCAACTCCTCACAAGCAACCCGTCAAGCCACAATTCGGTAGCGTAATGTTACGCTAACCGTTCCTCCTCTTCTTCCTTCCTTTCCCCTCCTTTTATAGAATTTTGAGACTGACCTAATTCATAAATCATTAAT
>ML786470.1:692659-723777 GCA_009831015.1 Picea engelmannii | reverse complement strand
CATGTCAGATCATGTCAACAACATATCATGAAATCAATAGCATATCATCAAAACCACACAATATCACTGTAAATGAAAACAACTCAAATATCCCACTCCCTGACTCAATTCGGAGTCCAAGGGAGTTCCACCGATGCCTCTGCATCCTCAAGGTCCGAAACCCTGCACACTCAATGGAACTGAGTCAATAGCACCTGTATATAGCAATAGTAAAACATCCTGTCATCAATCATGATGCATCATCATCAAGGTTAAGTGGTTCATCATCATAAAAATCCAGATCACTTGCGAGCAAGTGTCCTCAAAGAATAAGTTTTGTCAGTGCGCCAGAGCGGGATGTTACAAAATTGCAAGATAAAAAGTCAATCTTCCTTTGAACCGTTTTGTGCTTGATTCCTTTAATCTTCAATGGCATGTACATCTTCACGATCCTCTTAATTTTCTTTAGTTAACAACAATTGTCCATTTCTTCATAAAATCAAAACAATTCAAACCAAAGTTCAAAAAATATCTAATATCATTCAATATTATTTCCTAAGAGCTTTTTAACCATTTTCTTCTCTAATTACCTCAAATTAATAGAAAAGTCAATAAAGAATATATCACAAACCAAAGTAACAAGGAGAATATTTATACCTTTTTCTCAACCCAACATACCCCCCAAATTACCTTTTTGCATGTCCTCATGAAACAAGAGAGTTTATATGCAAAGTAGTGATACTGAAGGGTGGAGAGGTCTCTTCTCTAGGTCTTCGGAACCCATGCTTACCTTTAAGCTCTTCAAAAGCAACATATTTCCTTTTCTTACGAAATTCATAAACACTCTGATAACCCTATGGAGTATACCAAATAATGGGGGGATTGTACCTGCATCCAATCCAGGAAGGCCCTTCTTCCATGATCATTTTGGCATCCCTCTCTAACCTGAGAGCAGCTGCTTGAAAATTCTTGAAACCAAACGGTTCCCTATTCTTGACTTCATTTGAAGAGACACTCCATCTTAATTTGACAGCATAAAGGGCTTCTTCTTTAATTTATCCAAAATACAACAACCATAAAAGTACAACATGTCTATGGATGAGAGCTAAAGATTCCACAACCTTCTCCCTCTTCATGAATGCTCTATGTTGCATAATGGTATCAAAGGGTTTAGGAGGTTCCCCTCTTATCCATAGGTCTAGTCCATTCTCCCTTTTCATGAAGACCTTATGTGCTTTGGCCCACCTAAGTTGATTTTTGACAAAAGACAAAAAGGCCTGAAATTGGATATCTCAAGGGAATGGATTGGGGTTTTCTTCTTTGTTTTCTTCTAGAATGAAATTGTGAAGATATAGTCTACACAAAAAGTATTGTACTACATCCTCTTGTTCTTTAAAACATGAAACAAAACTAGAGATAGTGGTAAATTCATAAGGTGTTCCTTCCCTAATGGATTTTACTTTTAATAACAGATAATGTTCTAATAGAAATAGGGCATAATTAGTAGCAGGGGCCCTACAAGCTAATATATCAGAATAAATAGAGAAAACAATTTTGATTTGCTCCAAATATCCATCAAGCTGACCCCATACCTTCTTCACCTTTTCTTTAGCTCTGTTGAGCTCAACAAAGGTTTCATTCTCAGTTGCTAGTATGGATCGGAGTTGTCTGACAACTTTTTGATGTTCTGTCACTGCCAAAATTTCACTTCGGCATTGGGTTAGGGTTTGTTGGGATTGTTCCAGTTCTTCTTCCAACCTTCTAATAGTGGCATCATGTTCAAGGGAATGAAATACTTCTTCAGTGTGAACAATTGTTTCTACTATTGTTGGAACCTCTATCTGATTTTCTATTTCAATTGATTCCAAAGGAGCATGAAATTTTGTTTGTGTTTCAATAGAATTAGTGTGAATTGTCATTCTGGGAAGTGGATTTCTTCCATGTACTCTGGCCCTCTTAGATTTCTTCTTCTTATGGGTTTTTTCATCTTGTTCTAGCTGCTTCTTAAGTTGTCTAATTATTTCTTTCAATCTGTCAACTTTTTGTTTTAATACCTTTATTTTCTTGACCCTCTTCCTCAATGTCTTGTTTTCATGTTCTAATTTTCTGATTCAGTTATTTCCTTTTTCTGTTGTTTCTTTCTGTCTAAGGGGAATTTCAAGGTCTTCCCCACCTTGATCAATTGGTAATTGATTCCCTGTATCTTTTGGGCACTCTGGTTTCTTTAAAGGACCATTCTCATCAAACTAAGGTTCTGGATGATCTTCTCCCTCAAGAGATGGCATCTCCATATCAGGAAAATCATAGATAGGGTTTGAAGGAGAAGAAGTTGGAGCTTGGGGTTCTCATGTCCTATCTGTATCTTCAATAAGTGATATCCCCAAATTTCCCAACACTTGGGCCATATCCTCTTCATAACTTCTGAAGAAATCATCATGTTGTCCTACAGGGCTTTCATGTGATGGTTGTTCAATTTATATAGTTCCCTGAGTGATTTCAGGTTATGTCGTCTCTTTATCCTTTCTTCTTTTTATAGAGGAGGTTTCAGGAACATAAATTGTTCTCTGTCTTTTCTTCTTTGATGTTCCTGCTTGCATGCTCTGGGTTTCTGCCAACTGATTAAGGTTTGTTTCCATTTCAGGTTGGGAGGTTGGTATTTCTATTTGAGCATCATCTCCCTCTATTTGGGTTGCCTCAATTCCTTATGGGGGAATTTCATGGTGGACTTCAGGTTGCTCAATTTGCAGGGGTCTTTTGAGCTCAATTTAGTCCCCCCATGTTATTTGTGTATGATTTAAGGCCCTGTCTACTATCAATTTTACTAACTCATGATGACTGATTACATTAGCAGGGTCTTTAGCTTTTTGGGTTCTTCCAGTGACTTCATGTAGCATGCTATTCAAAAAGAATGGTAGGTTTATCACTAACCGTTGTTTTAATACTACCAACAACTTCAGATGGCGAGGTATCACCACATCGTATCGTTCATCACATGTGATATATCTCTACACCACACTTTCTATATCCCTCCAGGGTTCACTAAGAGTAGTGGGGTTGAGGCCTTTCCCTTTCTTGTTGAATTCCTCTCCTGGTTCTACGAAGGATTCGACAGATTCCTTGAGTGTTGTGTATTTACCAATACACTATGTTCCCTTGTTTGGGAGTCATGTTACCTCAGCTATAATGGCATCAATAACTGGTATTTGTATGCCCTAGCTTACTGAGACTCCCCCCTATAAATTTTGGAAGAATGCTAGCACAACATTTATATCGAATCCCTGCAGTCTATTAAAGTATTGTGTCCACCCTAGACGATGTAGAATTTCCCTTGCTTGGTCAGTTACTTGCAGCAATGTAGGCTCATGGAGAATGCTTCAACCACCCATTTCTTCTGTAAACAAGTCAACACAACTATAGTTCCCACTTGTAAACTAGTTAGACCAACTTGTGAAAGAAAATTACTAGAAATGGTAAAAATTACAAAACAACAATGGTATATAAAAATACGAATTTTCCCATTATCTGTAATCATTGTGGCTTATCGATAATTGTGCAGAATTCCCACCCCCCGAGGAATGAAAAGGTTGACCTCGACCAATGGTATGTTTGAATGTAATGATGACAATCGGTCAAGTGAGGGATTATTATTATGCTTTCGTCACTTGGAGAACAACCGTTAATAACTTTCAAAGCAATTTAATGTTAATCATGAATGATAATCACACCTTTTGTGGAAAGTACAAGTTCAAATACCAATATTCAATATGTTAAGGAAGAATATTCCAAGTATTACTAATATGTTCACATTTTATAAATATACCACGTGTCATAATTTTGTTACTTTCCCTTGTGTTGAATATAGCCAGAATGATAGCCTCTTTTTTTAAATAAAGGAATTCTATGAACATGTTGGCACAAGGGTAGAACCGGGGTTCAACGCTACGACAATGCACCAACAAAACCCTAACTACCGGTCCTTTTGGCAACACCTGTGAAGTAGATGGAGTCTCACTCGAGGTAGAGGTAGGGGTGGTTGGAAGACTCAAGTGTCTGCAACCTTAGCTGGGACACAGATATGTGATTATAACTCTTAATATAGCACTTAGCACTGTTGGTTCTTTATTATGCAATCAATAACCACCTTGCTGATAACACAGGGATTCACACCATTCACAGTCATCTAACATATTCAAGCACTTAGCATCGGTAACTACATCAGATCTAACAGATCAGGCACTAAGCCTATTCATGTGTATCAGATATAACATCCTACATATCATTAGCACTTTAAGCATACGAATATCTATTCAGTCATCTCATAGCACTTAGAAAAATGGGAACATAAACATATTGAGACAAGCACAAAGAAACAAAACACAGTATTTACATGGTTCACCCCCACCTTGGGGCTACGTCCACCAATTCTTCTTCTTTATTAGTGTCTTCAGTCGATTACAAGCACAGAGCCATCAAAACCCTACTGTGCACATGAAAGAAGATCTGTGCAGCTTGCTAGATCCTTCTTCCTTAAGTTACGGTACAAAGCCTTTTCCAACTTCCTACAATGACTTGCACTTAGCCCTTCAAGTCTCATATAAGCACAAATAACTTACATACCTTACTTACACTTAACATACATCACATAGATGTTGATATTCAACTACTACTTTCTTTCCTATCCTTATATTTATACATACAAAAGTGGCCTAAGCATGGGTAAACCCACGGGTCAACATCCCTTTCCCATTACATATTCCAAAAACCCAAAAAGGGACCCAACAGTGGGTCGAGATTCCGCAATCTCCGCTTCGTCTGGCACTCCATCTTCGACAGGCTGTCAAAGTCCCAAAAATGGTCAAACATGACCAAGATTATCTCAAAACTTGGTCAAGGGCCAACAGGCCCCCAACACTCACTTGTGACTCATCCCGAGTCACTCTGGTCTGATCAATTTTGCATCGAATGCCTCGAGCGGCTTCGACCTATTGCAATGTTACAACCTCTTTCTTAGTGAACTCTTGGATCACTGCGTCGTTCACTGGCCCTTCTAGGCATTTGTATGCTATGATGATAACCTATTCCAGTTAGGCTCCTTGGATTTCAACTTCAGTGAACAATTGGCATGCCTTCTCTTACACTGGTTGAAGTCGTTGAGAGACTTCCATCACTTTACTTTGAATCATGTGGATCTGTTGTTGGTCCGTGCATTGTTCTTGAAACCTCTTCATTATTTCAACTGGTGTTAAGGCCTTCAGTTGTTCCTGTAATGTATCGGCGTGCTTCTTTGCTTCTTGGAGCTGTGAGGTTCTCGTAAGTCTGGGCACTCCTATTACTCAACTCCTTGCATTCCAAGGAAAGAGATTTTAATCTTCCAACTACACAATGGGCAGTTGCTTCTCTTAGGTATCTTACCTCCTGTGGAGTTTCAGGTACATCTCGAAGCTCTAGATCTGCGATGCGCTGCTGCATATTTTGGATCATGTCTTCGAGCTGTGCCACCTTCTGTGGGATTGTTTCTTCGTTCTGTACCTCAATGACTCTCATAGAGTGAAGTGATCTGTTGACCACTTCCTTTACCTCCATTTTCTCCACCAATAATTGTTCCTTTCCTTGCTGTAGTTGTGCTTTCTCGTCATTCCATTTTTCTTGGAGAGCACTCTTTTCTTGTTCTGCAGCACTATGTTGTTCTTCAATTACTCCCTGTACTTGTGTCAAACCCTAGATGGATTTATCTGCTTCATTTTGTGATTTTCAAAGTTGAGCCTTGACTGAATCCATGATTCGGTGGAGTTGAGCTGGCTCATCTCCTTCTTCTGGTGTTCCGACTGACAGGGGCACAATGGAGACTACGCGCCTCGACTAAAGTGCATGCTGCACTACTTGGAGCTCTATCTCGATCTGATTGTACATCACCTCCTACTTGGCTTCCTACTTCTCTACAATCTCTAGTGAAGCATCGTTCAATGCAACGATGATGAAGTTAAATTCATCCAGGGTGAGGACAATCTCGAACTTGGTCTTGGCTGCTTTTGTTTTCTTTCTGGATGAAGGCTTCTGGGGGGACACCTTTATTTTATTTGAGGGGTCCTCCTCATCCTTATGTGATGTTTCCTCCCCGATCTCTTCGCCAACACCTCCTTGCTCTGGTGACATAGATGCAGTCTTCACGAATGTGTTGTCTACATCCTAAAATTCTTCAGGCTTCTTTTTACTAGGTCCGGGTGTATCCTGCGTAGCTTCCAGACTGTCTACATCAGACAACTCCATAGGGTTGGCTGGGATAAGGAGTTTTGCTGACCATTCCTTGGTGATTTCCTCTAAATCTTCCTCCGTAATCTTGCAATAGGACTACAACTATTTCTTATGGCCATCTACGCATGTTGTTATATAAATGAAGTGGTTGTCCATGTTGAACTTCATTAGGGGTTGAAACCTGTGGAGGGTACTCGGGGCCATACGAGGCTCAGACTGGATGGCTACTTTCAACTGGTTGTAGTAAGTGTGGAAGACGACATTTGACTGCCATTGCTTTTTCATATCGTTCTAGTACCACATGGTACCGAACTTCGCGACCAATGGTTCAAAGGGATTTATTTTTTGGAAGGTCGCACCTTCCGGCATCTCCCATGCAATGAATGTGATCAGTATGAGAAGACAACTAAAGTGGAACTCATATTCTTGGTCTTGTGCTTCCCTGCAGTCCAATTCCAAATGGTTTACCAGGTACTGCACCCAATTCATCTGAAGTCCTTCTACGCACTTCCCTACGAGGTCAATGATGAATCCAGTCACTTGGGTGGGCCGGTTCTTGCAAAATAGCTTGCTTGCGATCCGATGACATGAAAGGCACACTGCGTCACTCTGGATAGAGGCTACCTTGTATCCTCGCATGCCCTTCTCAACATTGCCATAAGTCTCTTTGATCCTCTACGCTAATTCTCGGTCTGAAGTCTTTCCAGGGTAAAAATCCTATGGGTCGGGGCCTTGCATGTTAAGCCCGGTGATCCGATTGATCAAGGTCAGATCCACAGTGATGCGATGGTTCAACCATAAGTATCCTCTTTGGTAACATGACAGTAGCAATTTGACACAAGCGTTCACTTCCTGGTGCCTGCTAAAGTGCGGGATCTTCATGACATTGAGCAGTGTGGACTGTGCGAGGTTTTGGGTCCATGACTGCGGGATAATATTTGAGTTCTTGCCTTTAGTCCTGGTCAAATACTTATGTGGGGCGAGCATGCTTTAATCCTTTCTGTCGCCGAGGTCGAAGTCGCTAAAATTCAATGCTGCGAGCTTATCCTGGTTGGCACGAACTGTGTGCACCCCTTTCAGGAGGTATGCAATGACCAAAGCATACTCAAAATCCCTAGGCACGCTGTCTCTATTCATTGCGCCTCTCAAAGGAGGTATATACACAGGTAAGATTCTCATAATCAACTTGGCATTCACGAGATCATCTCTATGCTTCATTCTCGTCTCTATTGCAATTCTGGAAGTTCCTTCTCCATGAGTAGTCAATGGAAAATCTTGGACTCCTCCTGTTGATGATGCTTGCACACCTGCATACATCCTTCTTTCCGACATGACTTTCTCAGTCCTGAGATCAATGAGTACTTCCTTCACAGATTCTTCAAGTGCGCTAAGCTCCTCAGACATATGCACTTAGGGTTAATAATATTGGGTTCATGAAGTAATGTAGACACAACAATAAGATGGAAAGCAAGAGCGTAATGATCACTGGACAATCCTAATCAAGGTTGCGAGCTCAAATTATCGATTTGGAAAAAGTGTTCTTTGTGCATGGTGCGACGAGATAAATAGGTGAGTCGATAACGTTTGTATCACAACGGTCATGACCCTGTATTAACTCCTATTTGATCCATTATGGCACGGCCCAACGGTCTGATGATGCCTCTTTATTGCTTTTCTCCCCGTTCAGAGCGGAATTCGAACGGATATATTGGTCCCAATGACTATATTGCTTCGCCATGGCGAAGTGGCATATGTCGTTGTTCTAATATTTTGGCGAAGTTCCAATTCTGTAATTTTACTTTCTGCGAGGTCTCGTCTAGAACCTCCTGTAACCTTTCAATATTAGCCTTTTTCTTTCTTAACTTTCTAGCCTTTTTTCCAGTGAGCTTCGTCTTGGTAATGATTTTATCATTTTGAGTCTTTTCTTCTTTGGTCTTAGTTACTTCGCACTGCTAAGATTTTTTCCTAGGGTTCCTGTGTAATACTTCATCCTTGTCTGGGATAGGTAATTCAATCTTCTATGGATTTTCTAGTGTTCTCTTAGCCTCGACATCCGAGTTGCTAGTATTATATATCTGCGATATTCTCTTATGTTCCTCAATCAAGTGTGCGATCCTTCTGGTCATAAAGTCTTTTATCTCTTGCTTCTTCTATTCCAAAAATTCTTCTTCCTCCTTTCGTCTGGCTTTATCTCTATCAATCCAAGGTTTTCCTATTAGCATGGTAAATGGGCCTCTGTCTTCAACAAATTTAATAATCTCAAAGTCCTCTTCTGTTGAAGCTCCATTGACAGTCATAGGTATCCAGGCGAGCCTTCCATATAGGTTTACTAGCTTTCCTCTGAATAAACTTATTACTCCTAGGGAAGGGATCATAGCAGGCCTTCCTATAGATTCCCAGGTTCTTTTTGGCATAATATTCATCTGTGTTTCTTCATAGCAGGCCAACAGAAAACAATAAAAACTTAGCGTATTAAGATATAATTCAATACCATAGGCAGAGCCACTGCTGACAGCAGGCGTCCATAGCCTCGATAGGGTTTCCTTTTAACCCATAGATGATCCAGTATCCTCAATAAACAGTTTTAATAGTCTTTTCCCAAAAAGGACACTATCCTGTTTTGGTATCCAGATAACAAGAATGCCACTCACTAGATCGTAACAAAGTGAACAAGTCGGCTCGTGATGACACCTCTTGTCCTTTGACCCTAAATACCAAAGGCCATTTCCCTAGTGTGATAGCCATAGTGGGAATTCCACTTATGTTAATATCTTATGATTGTGGTAGGTTGGCTCAAGATGAGACCCCCTATCCTTTTGGGAGAAGGTTATTTTCTTTATTTATTTATATTTATTTTTAATTTTTGGCTTTATTAAGGGACGCTCATCTACTCCTTAAGATTTGGGGATGACGTAAGAAGTGTAAGAATTCCAAGTAAAAATGTTCCTTAGAATCCTTATTATGATGCGAAGGCAAATTATAATTCAAGTATATGTGTGTGTGTGTGTGTATATATATATATATATATATATAGGGGAAAGAAATGAATTACGGTGGTTAAGGATTATGAACAATATTAAGATAATTTGGAAAAATCAATCCATAAACAATTTGATAAGGTATGCTAAATATTCCTCAAAAAGAAAATGACAAATCGTTACCATGATGATGTGAATTTATGTTGTTGAAAATTAGTTAGTGAAGTTCATACCCAAAGGAGTGGCTAAACGTATCAGGAGTAGTCATAGAAACAAAAGTGTTGTTGGTGAAAAACAACAAAAAAATCGTTACTTTCAAGGGAAAGGAACAACAATAGGAACAACTGCAAAAAGGAACAACAGTTGTTTCTTTCAAATGAAAAATGCCACCCGAAAAAAAGGAACGACAATCGCAACAAAGGGAACGACAGTTGTTACGTTCGAATGAATGACACTACCTGCAAAGGGAACAACAATCTCAACAAGGGAATGATAGCTATTACGTTCGAATGAGTGAGACTACCCGCAAAGGGAACACCAATCGCAACAAGGGAATGACAATTGTTACGTTCGAATGAATGATACTACCCACAAAGGGAACAATAATCGCAACAAGGGAATGACAGATGTTACATTCGGATGAACGGTACTACTCGCAAAGGGAACACCAGTTGTTACGTTCGGGGAAGATGACGATGATGTTCAAATTTTAACCATCTAATTAAGTAATTGGATACCTCCCTCATAAATCTTTAGCGAATCTAGGATTGATTAGTCATTAAATAAATTAATTTAATTTTTATAGGTGGGTTTATTCAATGATCAGAGGAATACAGTATATTGGATGGTTTGCGGTGTCATGCATTCATTTCTATTTACTACAGTTACAGCCACACATTCTTTTAGCGCAGTCGCCCAACTTTTTGCTACGAAACATGACATATTCATCTCCTGTATAAAACAAGGTTTATATTAAGTGGTTTTCTTTTCAATGTGAAACAAGAGAAATTTGAAGTTTTAAATAAGGAATAAAAAATAGTGTTAATTATATTTCATTACAGTCATATTTTCTAGTTTTTGTTCTCCAAAGATCTTTATAGTGACATTCCTAGAAAGTAAAAACTTAAAACTCGATCAAATATTTAAATAAAAATATATACAATATGTACAGTGCTTAAAATACAACAATTTCATGGAGCTGAAGTTGTTGGGTTACCTTCCCAGCCAGCTAAAATCTGAACAGTGGGATCATTACTTAATTCTTAGAAAAATGATTCTTTTGAAAGCGGCTGATGGTAAAGTCGTAGACGATGTCCATTTACCAAAAAAGGAGACCCAGACCCATCGATGGTAGCTAAAGTGACAGTGCCATTATCATGGAATTCCTTGATTTCATACAGTCCCAACCACCTTATCTGCAATTTCCCAGGAAAATCCTAAAATCTGGAATCATAGAGAAGCACCCAATCACCTTTCTGGAAGGATTTATTCTTGATGCTTGTTGTGCCAGCTGGATCTCTACTTCTTAATAACAGTTGTGCACTGAAGGGAAGACAAGCGTGATTCATCTAACTCATTGAGCTTTTGTAAGCGTTGCGTGTGTGTGATTCTGTAAGATCCAGTCCAATTTCTTGGGCCATTCTTAGAGTCTTGATTTCAAATTAAATTGGAAATATAGGCTCTTTTCCAAAGACTGGGTGATAAAGAGAGTAGTCAGTTGTGTTACGCCATGTTGTGTGATAGGCCCATTAGGCATTTGGAAGCTCGGATACCCAAATTTGATGGTTTTTTGAAACCGTTTTTGTCAAGATTGCCTCCAAGACTTTATTGGTACTATCCACTTGTTCGTTTTCCTATGGGTGGTATGGGGAGCTAACCCTGTGTTTAATGTGATAATTGCATAGAGTGGCTAAGATTTTATGTGCTGTAAATTGTGACCCTCCGTTCATGATTACTTCCCTGGGTAATCCATAGTGTAAAATAATTCAAAGAGAAATTTAATGACTTCTTCCTCAGTTGTGTTTGGCAAGGCCACTACTTCTTCCCACTTGGTCATAAAGTCTGTTGCAACTAGTATATAAGTTTTTGGTTTGATTTTGGGTTGAAGGGGCCAACAAAATCCAGTTCCCATATCTCAAAAGGTTCCATAATCACTTGTGGTTGTAGGTTCATTTCATCATATTGGCCTAGTCGGCCCATCCTATGATAGTTTTCATAGGCCTGGACATACTTCTTTGCATATTTGAATATTGAGGGCCAATAATATCCCATTGGTAAAACGTTATGCCTACTTCTGCGGTCTGCAAAATGTCCGCCATAGGGCTCATCGTGACACTCCTTCAATACATTGTGGATTTCATCGTCTCTGATACATCTTCGGATTTGAAGATCAGACCCTGTGTGGAAAAGATATCCACCGATCAAGGTGAACTGTGCACTGCGCTAAACAATTAATTTCCTTTCTTTTGAAGACAAGTGTGCTGGAAATTTCCCAACTGCCAGATAATTCACCACATCAGCCTACCAAGGCATCTTAATAGTGACAATGAACAAGTGTTCATCTTGAAATTGGTCTTCAATTGTTAAAGAGTTATCTATTTTGGGTACACGAGACAAGAAATTTGCAACAAGATTCTCTCTGCTTGGCCGATCGTTAATGGTGATGTTGAATTCTTGCAATAGCAACAACCACCCAGTAACCTGTCCATTAGTAATTGGTTTTATGGATAAATATCTAATAGTAGAGTGATCAATATACATAATTAATGGATATCCTATTATATAGTGGTAAAATTTATTAATAGCATGTATAACAGATACAAAATATTTTTCTGTTACTGTGTAATTTAATTCAGCAGGAGTAAGATTTTTTCTAATAAAATAAATAGAATAAGGTTTGTATTCTTCCTGTCCAAGGAAAGTGCCTATAGCGATATCCAATGTGTCTGAAGAGATGTGAAATGGTAATTTCTAGTTTGGTCCTCTCAACACTGGTGTTGTTGAGACTAACCTTTTAATCTCTACAAATGCAACAACACACTTATCAGACCACTAAAATTCCACATTATTAGTTAAAGAATGTAAAGGTGCATCTATTCTTGAAAAATTCTCTATGAATCTGCAATAATATCTTGCATAGCCAAGGAAACTATGTACCTCAGTTTGTGTACGAGGTGTAGGAAAATTAAGGATTACCACTATTTTTGTTGGGTCTACCTTGATTCCATCTACGGAAACATAGTGTCCTAGTACCACACCTTCAATCATCATCATATGAAATTTCTCATGACTCAAACATATCCTAGTAGCAATGCATCGTTCCATTACCTTCTCTAGATTGATTAAAGTTTGATCAAAGTCAGTGCCATAAGGGGTAAAATCGCCCATGTAAACTTCATGTCCTTCATTAATTAAATCAGAAAATATGTTTAAAATAGCTCTCTGGAATGTAGCTGAAGCATTACATAATCCAAAGGGAAATACTCGATATGTGAAGGTACCCCAGGGACATGTAAATGTAGTTTTATCCTATTCTTCCGAAGCAATTTGAATCTGATTATAACCGTTAAATCCATCTAGGAAGGAGAAAAATTGCTTCCCTGCTAAAGTATCAAGGACCTGATCAATAAAAGGTAGGGGAAAATGGTCCTTTTGGGTAGCTTTATTGATTTCTCTGTATTCTACACAGATTCACCACTTACCATTATTTTTAGGGACGATTACTAGTGGAGAGACCCACTGGCTATCTAAAATAGGATATATGAAATATACATCCAACAGTTTCTGTAATTCTTCTTTGACAATGTCCCTGAGATGAGGGTTTAATCTTCCTTCGGGATGTCGGATGGGTCAGGCATATTTTTCAATATAGATATGGTGTGTACATAGTTGGGGATCAATTCCCTTCATGTCAGGATACTCCCAAGCAAAAGCTTGTTGGTATTTAGAAAGGATCTGAATCAATTTTTGTTGTTGTTGTTCATTCAAATTGGCATTAATATTCAGAAATATTCCTGGTGTGATTTCAACTGTAATGATGTTATGGACAGTGGTAGTGGGAATCTGTTGCTCCATCAATTCTTCCAATGGATCTCCCTATGCTTCATTATCTAAAACAACTTTTAGAATTTGACATGTTGGGTTGCCTATAACAGTTGGGATGTTAATGAAGCTGCTGATCACATCATCTTCTAGCTGGTTTTTGAGCCCAAGAGCTTCTTCTAGTGTGAGAGGATATCGCAGGTTTTCTTCTAGATATCTAGGTGGTTGCATTTGCTGATGTATGACACACATACTTGGTTTAGATGGAGGATACAAGATAAGGTTATTTATATCACTTCCTCTAGAAATTGTCATGTTTCCTGTGCGACATCCTATGTATGCATTTGTCGTTGCTAGCCACGGTCATCCCAATATTAACAGGTGTCCATCTAGTCTACTCCTTGGGTTGATAACTAGGAAATCGGCTGGGTACTCCCAAGAGTCGACCGAGATTGCTATGTCTTGTAATGTGCCAAATAGTTTAACCAACGATCTATCCACCAGTTCTAACATAGTTGAAGTAGGTTCGAAAGAGGTGATACCCAGGACATTACAGGTCTCGGTGGTTAGCATATTGATGGCTGCCCCCAAATCCTCTAGTGTATTTGGAAAAAAACAACCGTTTATCTGAACCGTTACCACGAGATTCCCTGGATATATGTATTTGACTAGATCCTTCTTGCTCATAATAAGATCGGACAAAGTTCCTACCACGTGGACAGTTGATGGATTCTTAGTTTTCCTTTCGGGCTTCCTCCCACATAATTCTTTAATTGTTTTTGCATAAATAGGAATATCTTGTAAAACCTGTAGGAGTGGAAGTTTAACACATAGATTCTTTGGTTCCCCGATGATATCAAAGTTAGTATATATAGTTGGTTTTTCTATCACTATCCTCTGGGAAATGGGGGAGGAGAAATTACGTCTTTATCAGGATTTTGTTGCTCGACTGTATTTCCCCCTTGTTCTGTTTCTTCTATTATGACCATAGTCAATGGTTTTATTGTTGTTTTTTTATCATTCTCATTTTCCCATTCTTGATGAATGTCACTTTCCTCAGGAGAAATTACACGTCCTGATCTCAACCAAAGTTCATTGCACCCTATAGAGTTTGTTTCACCCTCCAAATTCTCGACAATTTGCATGAGTTGGATTGGTCTGTTTTTAGCATTCAGGTTGGTTTGAACGGGTAATTGAGGGCACATTTGAGGTTGGGGATTTTGGGGCAATTGAAGTGGAGCTTGTAAAGTGGGCTGATCTTGAGGAACCATTCCCATAGGTTGTTTGGTTAGTCCCATGGGGCGCTTCCAGTTCTGAGTCCAATTAGGGGCTTGGGCAACTGTGCTAGTTCACTGTGAAGGATAGGGTCTATTATTTGAATTCTTCCAAAATGGGGTAGAGTATTGTGAGTTAGGCCAAATAGGATTGGAAAATGGATGATTTTTCCAGGGTGGAATAGGATATTGTTGGGACTACCAGGTGGGGTTAGAAAATGGTTGGCCATGCCATATGTTTCCATAATTATGTTGCTGATTATACTATCCAAGAAAGAAAGAAGAATGATCTTGTAGTGTACCTAGGGGGCGATCTTGGTACTGGCGATGTTGATCCATCATATATATTGGTTCTATTTCCTCTTCTACTTCTTTAAATACATAGTTTAGTCCCGAGAGTGATGGACATTTCTCTGTTGCATGGTCTTTGGAAAAAATGGCATAGGTTCGAACCATGTCCAAGGGGCCCTCCCTTGAACCATGTTTCCTCCTACATTGTGGGAAAAATATAGCCAACGACTATTATTCTTCCGCTTGTTTCTATTTAACCTGCAAAACATCCAATTGTGTAGTCAGAGTACCCAAAATGTCCATTTTAAAATTTTCTAAAAGATTACCAATTTTTGCTTGGGTGACACTCCCCCTAGTAATGTTGATACTTATGGTGACGGGGGATTTATTCCCGATCTATTTTGTGTACTACTGGGCTAACTCCTAATACATAATTGGACAATGTCATCATATGTTTCTTGATAAATATCACATTTTCCCATCAAATTTAACGTCTCTACCCATTCTTCCTTCATACCTTTTATTAGAGTGTCTTTAAGTACCTCACCTGGTAGTGTACCGTAAGGTGATCTCTGTAGGTTATATTGAAATATTTCAACATATTCTTCTAGTGTTTCATTTTCTTTTGCAATCATTTTAAAGATTCCATCCTTTAAATGCATGGTTATACAGTAGTCTTGATATTTCGTAAGGAAGGCTTGTTTCATCTCATCCCATGAATTTATAGTTCCTCCCCCTAGTCCCATAAACCATCGTAAAGATGCTCCTTTCAAAGTGGAAGGAAATAGCTTTAGTTTCTGAGGTTCAGAGGTATAGTCATAGCCTCTACAAAGGACATCAAACTCGAATAAGAATGCGTCAGGGTCTTTTGAGATCTATCCATTGAAGGTTGTAAGATTCTGTAGTGGAATAGATTTCATTGGGGCATTAGAAACCAGATCAACTATAGGATATTCCAAAGTGGAAGTCTGGGATCGTGGTTGATTTTGCTGGGCCATTTGGTCAAAAATGTACCAATAATCTTTAGGGATTTCTTGGTTTGGGTGTTCTATTCGGGGTGATTGATTACTTGGTCCCTTAGGAGATTTAATCGTGCTACCTATGTCTAGGATTTCAGGTATTCCTTCTCCTACCAAAATCATAGGAGATCTAGGTTTAGGTGGTGGTGGGTTTGTCTCAACAATTCCACTAGTCTCCCCTTCTCCTTCTCTCGAATTACAAGAATTTCCCTCGCCTAAACGACTGAAAAGTGGAGTGTGTGTATTTTGAAAACTCTGTTTAGTTCCTTCAATTCCGTTATGAACCTCAAAATGAGTTGTAGTTGGTGAATTTGTTGCTTGAGGGACTCAGGTAGAACCTTTTCGAGGTCCAACCAAGGCTTGAGATTCAACTTTTCGGATAATTTTGTCTATGAAAGTGCTCCTTCCAGGGGGCACCGGGCCCTGGGATTTTGTAGTTTTTGATAAGGTTTTTTGGCTTTTAGGTTCTTTCTTCTTAGTCATACACACCGACACAAATTCTATGCACCTATATAACCTTTATGCATCAACTGAATGTGGGTGTTAGCACAAGCATTTTACTTGTTTCCTACGTAGGTTCTTACCTTTCGTTTTCAATACCTCATCCTTCAGAGACGCAACCTATACTATCTTTGACATTCTCCCTGGAAACGACGCCAACATTTTGGGCTCTAAAGATGTCCTAAACACAACCTTAGTATGAAATTAATTGTATCAACCAAGGATTCGTCTTTTCTTTCAAGATTGTCAGCAAAGTCTATGTAGATAGTCGTAGAGGTTTAAATCATGTAGATAATTCAGTTACAAAAAATCTGACTCTATCTAAGTTACTGCGATAATCAAGTTCTTCACACATTGACTAAAAAATATGAAACTAATAACTCAATCAACAAAAATATATTTTGAACAATAACAAACCATGAATCAAAACTTCAACTAATTACCGAATTCATTCATTTATATAAGAAACAATAATTTAGTCTATGAAAACACTTAATGAATCAATATCTCAATTATTAATTAATCTATTGGAAAGGAACACTGAACTATTGAATATTTAAGAAGGAACAAGAAATGTGAATTAAACGAAAGGAACAACAAATGTGAATTTAATAAAAGGAACAACAAATGCGAATTTAAATGAAAGGAATTCACAAGCGATAAATTGACAACAAATGGAAATGGAACAACAATCGATAATCTCCAAATGGAACATCTACTCTCTGCAAATGGAACAACACAACCAATTTATGAAAGAATCAACACATTAACAAGTCTATATTAATTGTTGAAAGGAATATTGAATCACATAACTATAACATAATTGATAAGATTACAAATGAGATAGTAGCTCCTGTCGACTGGGCCCATGGTCTTTAGAAGACACTTCTATGAAAAACTCAGTACACATAAATGATCAAAACTCTTGAAGCTTTCATTAATTCCATAATTGATAAGTCATTTACAATGGGATTGTTGTACAAAGTGTCAACAATTAAGAGATCTGAATTATTGGTTTTTCTCTATCGTTCATTATTCTTTATATATTACAATGAGATAAGTAAATTAAGTTATCCCGAGGATCTAGAGATCCTCAGGATTGCTTTTACTATTTATGAAGATTGCAAGATAAAAAGTCAATATTCCTTTGAATCGTTTTGTGTCTGATTCCTTCGGTCTTCAATGGACTGTACATCTTCATGATCTTCTTAATTATCTTTAGTTAACAACAATTGTCCATTTCTGCATAAAGTGAAAACAATTCAACCCAAAGTTAAGAAAATATCTAATATCATTCAATATTATTTCCTAAGAGATTTTTAACCATTTTCTTCCCTAATTACTTCAAATTAATAGAAAAATCAAGAAAGAATATATCACAAACCGAAGTAACAAGGAGAATATTTATACCTTTTTCTCAACCCAACAAACATCAATAACAATTCATTAATGATAACTTATCAATGAAAAATCATTATAACAACTTATCATCACATCACAATGACATCGACTTTTGACATCAATGACAACATATTAAAGACAATATGTTAAACACTTTATGGGTCTATAAACACAAACGGATGAAAACATCATTTCAATAGAATAAGACAATCCAACAAGGAGGATGAAGTAGACTTTCAACCATAATTCTTTAGTGTTGTAGAATACATAGACAAACTAGAAGAAAGGAATAGAAAGAAAAAAAAGGAACTGCAAAAATATAAAGAGAAGGAGTATGATGTTGAAGAAATAGAAAAGAAAATAATTACCCTAAAATTAAAAAATAGAAGAGGGAAATAAAATTGAAGAAATTCTAAAAGACCGGATAAAAGAGAGAAAGAATATCTGCAACAATCTATAATTGGAAATAGTCTACCTGAGAAGGGAGTTGGAAAGACCATAGACCACCATAAATTATGAGAAGAGATCCACAACCTTGAATGCAATTTTAATAATCAAAGATATTCATTTGACGAAACCGGTCTTGGATACAATAAAGGAAAGGAAACTACCAATGAAGAAGCCTCAACCTCTTCAAAACAATAAAATGAATAAAGATCTAAGAAGTAAGTTGATTCACTCAGAAACTTTATCAAAGTTAAAGATAACTGGAAGGAGGAACCATATGTTCCATAGAAGACAAATACCCCTCACAAGGATGGAATCTGAAGGACTGTCCCATCAAGACAGAATCACACAACCAAGTACCATAGAAGACAAATACCCCTCACAAGGATGGAATCTGGAGGACTGTCCCATCAAGACAGAATCACACAACCAAGTATCAAAACTCTTTCTTTGGCTATTTTTATTCTTGTAATGGATTTAACCATAAAGTAATAGATTGTAGAACAAATGCAAGAAGTGAACCTACATAGAACAAAAATAGAGACACCCATGGATACTCAAGAATAAATTATAATTATCTTTCCCCTTTGTTGAACTATAACATCATATGCTATAACTTCAATGATTTGGGGCATACAGAAAAATTCTACAGAAGTAAATTCAAGAAAATTCAGTGAAAGGAAGACCAACCAATCATGAAAATAAATAAGGAACAAAGAAAAGATAAATCCATTTTTATGCAAGAATCACTTCATACACAAAAGAGTAAAGATAAGTGGGTTGTTGATAGTGGATGCTCTAGTCACATGACAGGATATAGAACAAAGTTTATCACCGCGAAGAAAAATGAGAGCAGTGTTACCTTTGGAGACAATGGTAGATAAAAATTAATTGGAAAAGGCACTCTCAGTCTTGACAATGGAACACCTAAAGTTGAAAAGGTTATGTGTGTTGAAAAATTGAAACATAATATTCTTAGTTTAAGCCAAATGTGTGACCAAGGAAATACTCTTTCCTTTGACTCTCAAGAATGTGATATCATAAAATAAAATTCAGTGAAGTTGGTTGCAAAAGAAATCAGGACCCCAAACAATTTATACATTATAGATGAAATTAATGGAGAAAAATGCTTCATGGGGAAGATAGATGAAATTCGGTTTTGGCATAAAAGAATGGGTCGTATGAACTTTGAAAACTTGGTAAAAATCAGTACCAAAAAAGTAGTAAGAGATATGCCAAAGATCACAAAACCCACAAGTACTATTTGCAAACAATGTCATCATGGAAAGAAATCAAGGGTGAAATTTAAGAAAAATGAATATGCAACATCCAAGCCATTGGAACGTGTGCATATATATATTTTTGGGCCTTCAAAAAACAAATCCTACAAGGAGAAAGCTATTTTATGTTGCTTATTGATGATTATACAAGAATGACTTGGGTTACCTTTCTCAAAAATAAATTTGAGGCATTTGAAAAATTCAAAGCATTAAAAGCTTTAGTTGAGAATGAGACTGATCTAAAAATAAAATGCTTAAGATCATATAATGGAGGTGAGTTCATATCCAATGAATTTGAAGAATTCTGTGAGATCCATGGAATAAAAAGACAGTATTCAACTGCAAGAACCCCTCAACAAAATGGAGTAATTGAGAGGAAAAACATACATGTACAAGAAATCGCCACAACAATGTTAAATGAAGAAAAACTCTTAGATAGATTTTGGAGAGAAATTATTTACATTTCTATCTACATTCTAAATAGAGGGAAAATGATATGAGATCTTTTATTCGATGACGATTACATGAATTTCATTAAAGAGCATAAATACAACTTATTTGTAGACATAAATAAAGAAGGCACAACTATGAATAAATGATGAGAAAGATGGCAACAACACAAAGATTGATAATAGATTTTGTCCCAAGAATGGACTACGTCTCTAGGCCCACTTTGAAGTGGAGATGCCTTTATATTAGCTCAACAAAAATTGGCATAAATACATGGATATACCTAAAAATTGAAAATGTCCTGAAGATCCACTATACGAATGAAAATTCTCACTGCACTAGTGGACTCGTAGTGAGAAATCATGCAAAAATGACTGTCCATACGTCAAATTATGTCACTTCTCATCCCAGGCCCCTCCTGGGCTCTTCGCCTCATAATGCGTGCCAATGAAGTCTATAATTATCCCTATACATGCATAGAAAATCATGTCATCATAGGGACTGGGTGCAAACTCCTTTTTCCTAGCAATAGACTGGGTTTAAGTACAAAATCGAGGTGGACTTTACCAAGTCCCACCCTCATGGTTTGTTTGCAAGTGGATAGTAATGTGGGAGGGGAGACCGAGGGTCAAACCTATAGGCTCCCCCCTTTTGGTATTTAGTTGTAACTATATTTGAAATATAGTATAACAACTATATTAAAATATTCCTTCACCATATATATATTACATTCTCTCTGTAATTCTAACTCTCACCATATTTAACCTTAAAACTTGCACCAAGTTGATGGAACCGGTGCACAAAATCCCAGAATTTGTGGTATGTTATCATTTAACATGTGTCTCCAACTAGAGTTTGACCATTAACTAGTCTAGTGCCACCCTATGATTGGGCCACGTAGAACCCTTCCATTAGTTGCTTCCATCTAGTCATTTTACCGCATGTCGTACAGTCAGGAGGCCACATGGTGTCTCATGGGGGTTCCATGTGACACCTCTGCATAGGCCCATTTGGCCAGCAAAAAATGACAAATCAACATGCCATGTGGAAGTCTCTTGTGTTGCCACATCGAAATGTTGACATCATGATGATGTCACCTCTTCATGTTTGGTTGTTGACGTCATCTATACAATGTTGATGTTGGCATGTTGACTTTGACTAGATTGACTGCAACTTTGATTGGCCATATCTTCTTCATCCGGACTCTGTTTGAGGTGTCATTTGCATCATTGGAAATATCTCGATGAGCTCTTCAACTTGGTGTCCTTTTTGTTGATATTTGAGGACTTTGAATTTTTTCTCTCTTAGATCCTCCTAGATCATTCCTACCCACTAGGAACCTTTTGGGCCTCCAAAATCCTTATGAATCAAAATATAGGTGAGGAAATTTCTCCCTCACTTTCTCCTTCTCGATCCACCGTGATTTTCTTGGATGTGTTCCCTTAAGGCCCACTCGAAGATATTCAACATCACCCCTATGTGAAGTCCTCGTTCTTCTATCCAGGGCGATATATTCCTTTAACTCATCCAAGTACCCATGAGAAAATTCATCCATTGAAGGTACTGAAACACTCTCCCTTTGATCCATGATCATTGGAGGCTCATAAATTTCCAAGTTCTATACATTTACAATTGAGTATATCTACATATATGGTGGTAGATATAGGAGGAAAACATTTTTGACAATATTCTCCAAGATGGTGAAGGGTCCATATCTAATGGGCTTGAGCTTCTTTCCTTCACCCTTAAACCTATATTTGATGACATGGAGCCACACTTGATCTACAAATTGAAGCTGGTGATCAACTCTATGCTTGTCATGGTGAGATTTGTACCGTGTCTGACTATGTTCCAATTGTTCCTGAACTATCTGGTGTACCTGTTGAATCCTTTGGATGAACTTGCAGACTCTTTCTTCATCTCTTTGTTCACTTGAGTCGACATATTTGAAAAATCTCAAGTACAAGGGAGTCTTAGGTAGATACCCAAAACATGTCTCAAATGGTGAACTCTGCGTGGAAGAGTGCAAGGCTTGGTTATATGCATGTTGCACATACTGTATCTAATCATCCCACAACTTGGTATGTTTACTATAGTAACCTCGGAGCAAATGAGCCATTGTTTTGTTAACAACCTTTGTCTTTCCATCGAAATGTGGATGGAAAGAAGAATTACTCCTCGTCAACTTGGTGTCTATCATTCTCCACAAGATTTTCCAAAAATTTCCAAGAAATCGAGTGTCTCAGTCCGAGATAATGGATGTGAGCAGTCCAAAGTGAACCCATACATGCTAAAAGAAAAGATGAGCAATTTTCTCAACAATGATATGATTTTTACATGGCATCAAGACACACATCTTTCTAAAACTATCCACTACTACATATAATTAGTCATCACCCCTTTTTTACATATGCAACCCCTTACAAAATCCATGGAGATACTCTCCCAATGATGAGAAGGAACAAGGAGTGGTGTGTACAACCCCAATTTTCTATTACAATTTTATCACAACACACACCCTTTTACATACTTAGTTACAATTTCTTTCATCCGAGGCCAATAAAAAAACCTCTTCATGTGATACAAATTTTCTCCTACCCAAAAATGCTTAGACACAAGAGAAGTATGAGCTTCTTGAATTACATGGACTCTTTCACTTGTAGGAATACATATCTTTCCAAAATGGTAGAGTAACTTTCCCTACAAATGATAGTTCTCCACTTGTGCATCATGGGTTTCAATTTTCCTCCTCCTATAATATGACCTAAGTATACTAAAGATGTTTTTCCAAACTCACATTTGGACAATTTTACATACAATTTTTCCCTTTGCAAAGTGTCCACCACTTTCTTTACATGCCTTACATGTTCTTCCCAAGCTATACTAAAAACAAGTATAGCATCTAAGTATACAATTACAAATTCATCTAAGAATGGTTGAAAAAAGTCATTCATTACACGCATGAAAGTTGTTGGGGTATTGCAAATCCCAAATGGCATCACTAACCACTCAAATAGACCCTACTTGGTTTTGAATGTGGTATTCCATATATCATTTTCACCAACCCTGATCTGATGGTAGCCACTACACAAATCCAACTTAGTGAAATAAACAACATTCTTTAATTGATAAAGAAAATCATCTATACAAGGAAGTGGGTATCAGATTTTACTGTGATTTTTTTGAGAGCCCGATAATCAACACACATTCTCCATGTGTCATCTTTCTTTGGCACCAACACAATTGGATAACCACATGGATATGAACTAGGCTCAATGACTCCTTGGTCTCGCAAGTCCTGCACCTGTTTCTTGATCTCTTCCATTTCCAAAGTTGACATCATGTACATGCCCACATTTGAAAGAGGGAAATATTGTTGAAGATGAATATCATGTTGAATCTCCCTCTTGGGAGGAAATCCACCTAGTTCTTGAAAGATCTCATCATAGTTGGATATAACACCAACCATTTCATATTTATGTGAGGGATCACATCCTTGGAAAGCATCATATGCCTCATAATATTTTTCTCTCACAACCATGAGCACCTATCTCTTTTTAGTGTTGATGAGTGTTTTCATTTGTCCTGCACTAACAATGGTTGAATCAACTTTCATATTGTGGGCTCTAACAATGTATTGCAGCTCATCTTTTGTGAGATGGTATTTGTTATCATTTATGAAGAAGACTACATTTATATCATAAAGGTAGGGGATTCCCAAAACTATGCCACATATATCAAGTGGGAAAACATACAAATCAACCTCATCTATAAACTTTGAAGCAATGGAAAATATAACTCTACACTCCTTGGTGACATTTAGTTTTGCATTGTCACACACCCAACCAAGAGGGTAAGGTTTAGGATGAGGTTGTGTATTTAAGCCCAACTTTTTAACAATGGTTTATGATATTAAGTTAACTTGAGAACCTAGATAAAATAGAGTATCTATTTTTGTGTGTTTAGATACAACTCTTATAAGAAACAATTCACTTCTTCTTCTACTTTCACTATCATGAGATGTAATTGTGGAACTTGAAATAGCATGAAAGGAATTTTTACCTTGTATTCCAACGACTGTAATCCTCATTTCATCACCCGAATCAGAACCAAGGTCTTGTTGCACTGTAGCAATCGTTTTTGGCTTCTCTTTTCCACCAAATCTCTTAGACTTCAGATCTGGATGTAGCTTCCAACAATGCTCATCATTGAGCCCATATTTATTTCAATGAGTGCAAGAGGGATTTAATTCCTCTTTCTTTGTTGTTGATGTCTTCTTATCCTTTATTTTCCCTTTGAACTTATTTACCTGGAAATTAGAAGGTTTCTTGGTATGGTCTTCCTGTACATTCTTTCACCTGATTTCAAGGTAAGTTGTTTGCACACACACCTCATCTAGATTAGTGGGTTTAAACAACAAAAATGTGTGACTAATGTAACTGTGAAGTGCAACAATATACTTCATCAAAGTTTCCCGAGAGTCTAAAGGAACATTCAATGCAATTTCCTTTCTCCTAAACTCATTCATGAAACTTTGAACACTCTGACCTTTACCTTGCCTCAAATGTTTTCATTCCATCATGGGTTTTTGTACATGACCCAATGTATAAAAATTATTTTTCAATGCAGATGTAAATTCAAACCATGAAGAAAGGAGCCTACCATTATGTTTTCTACCTTTCTGAATTTTGCTCTCCCACCATACAAGGGTTGTGCCTTCCAGCCAAAGCGAAGCCAAATAGATCTTTTCCTCTTCCTCTTTGATATGTTGTACACAACAGTAAAATTCGATCTATCTAATCCAATTATTTAACTTATCTACATTGGCTTCTCCATTAAACACAGGAAAATCAAATTTGACATATAATTTCAATAATGGATTTTTCGAATCATTCTGATGAAAATTGTAATGATGATAATGAGAGGAAGAGGAAGAATATATTGAACTTGAATATGGAGATGGAGGCTAAGGAGGGTATTAACCATTTCCCTAGTTCACTGAAGCATCATCCTCTTCTTTAGATTTCTTCTTCTTTTCCTTCTTTGCCACTCTCTTCTCATAATCTAAAAACAATTTTTCTACCATGCATGACATATGGTACAACACTATGTGGAAATCCTTCTCATTCTCTGCATGAAGTTCTTCATCCTCCATTTTCATTCTTCGAGTTGCACGTCCAATATCTGGGTTGAAAGTATTAAGTTTTCCTTCACCTACTTTGATCTTGGCCCTAGTAAGCATTCACACTTGCAATTCATGTCAAAGAACACTGCTTTAATACCAACATGAGCCAAGATATTTTATTCGATGATGATTACATGAATTGCATTAAAGAGAATAAATAAAGCTTGTGTGTAGACATAAATAAAGAAGGTACAACTATAAATAAATGATGAGAAAGATGGAAAAAACACAAGGCTCAATAAAAATGTTCATCCCAAGAATGGACTATGTTTCTGGGCCCACTTCAAAGTGGAGAGGACTTTATATTATCTCAGAAAAAATTGGTATAAATACATAGATATACCTCAAAACTGAAAATGGCCTGAAGATCTAATGTCCGGATGCAAATTTTGACTGCACTAGTGGACTTGTGGCAAGAAATCATGCAAAAATGACTTTCCATACATCAAATTCTATCACTTCTCATCCTAGGCCCCTCCTGAGATCTTTACCTCATAATGCATGCCAATGCAGTTTTCAATTATCCCTATACCTACATAGAAAATAGTGCCATTGTACGGACTGGGAGAGACCTCCTTTTTCCTGGAAATAGATTGGGTTTAAGTACAAATTCAGGGTGGAATTTTCAAGTCCCACCTTCATGGTTTGTTGTCAAGTGGATAGTAATGTGTGAGGGGAGACCCGGGGTCAAACCAGCGGGCTCCCCCTTTTTGATATTTAGTTGTAACTATATTTGAAATATAGTCTAACAACTATATAAAAATATCCCTCTGCGATATATATATTACATTTGGTATGTAATTCTAACTCCGACCATATTTAACCTTATAACTTGCGCCAAGTTGATGGGATTGGTGCAAGAAATATTGAAATTTTTGGTATGTGGTCATTTAATATGAGTCACAAACCATAGTTTCATCACTGACTGGTCCAGCATCGACCAGTCTGACATATATATATATTGAAAATTTTGGTTTCGGGCCTTTATGGGGCATCCACGGGGTGCCACATGGAACCTTGTGATTGGGCTACATGGAACCGTGCCATTCAGTTCTTCTGTCCATTCATCATGTCATGTGTCATACAGTCAAGAGGCCACATGGTGTCTCTTGGGGGTGTCACGTGGCACCTCCACATTGGCCCATTTAGATCCTCCTAGATTAGAAAAACAGACTTGATTGTGACAATACCCCCTATGAATTATGGAAAGGTCGACCAACATATGTCAAACACTTCAAATATTTGGAAACAAGTGTTACATTAAATGATATGATGAGGATATAGGAAAGTTTGACTCAAGAGAAGACGGAGGAATTTTTCTTGGATATTCTTCAAGAAGCGAAGACTATAGATGTTACAACAAAAGAATGCAGAAAATTGTTGAAAGTTTTAATGCAAGAACAGATGAAGAACTACCACACAAGAATAAACTGGACGTAGAAGGAATGAATTACAAAAAAGAAGAAGAAGAATCATATGATGAAGAAGAAGAACCAAAAAATGCAAAAGAAGAAGAAGAGGAAACAAAACGCCAAGATACAAGAACTCCATCTAGATACATACAAAAAAATTGTCCAGAAACTTTAATTATCGGTGATAAAAATTCTAAGACTCAGACTAGGATAAAACTGGAAAAAAATTATGAGCATGTGAATCTTTATTTACTATCCAAAGTAGAACCTAAATGCTTTGCAGAATTCTGTAATGATCCACATTGGGTGAAGGATATGGAAGAAGATTTAAATCAGATTGAGAAAAATGAAACATGGGAAATTGTCCCAAGACCCAAATATAAAAATGTTATTGGAACAAAATGGATATTCAAGAATAAGTTGAATTAATATGGAAAATTAGTAAAAAATAAGGCAATATTGGTCTATAAAGGGCATGCTCAAGTAGAAGGAATTGACTTTGGAGACAAATTTGCGCCTGTTGAAGGATAGAAGCCATTATAATGTTTTTGGAATGTGAAAGCTTCAAATTTTTTAAAGTGTATCAAATGGATGTCAAGTTATCATTCTTGAATAGAGATTTAGAGGAATACGTGTACATAAAACAACCAGAAGGATTCCTATTTCCATAATATGAAGAATACATTTGTTGATTGAATAAAGAACTATATGGATTAAATCAATCCCCCAAAGCATGGTATTCAAGACTTGACAAGTACTTGCAATAACAAGGTTTCAAAAGTGGAACAACAGATAATAATATTTACATCAAAATAGATAATGCAAAAATGTTGATCATTGTAGTTTATGTGGATGATATTATTTTTGGAAGTAATATTGATGAAATGAGTCAAAAGTTTGCAGAAGAAATCAAAAAGGAATTTGATATGTCCATGCTTGGAGAATTATCATTATTTTTGGGACTGCATGTTACTCAAACGAGAAAAGGAATATTCATTTCTCAGACCAAATACATCAAGGACATGTTGAATAAGTTTGAAATGGAAGACTGCAAACCCATCAACACACCCATGGCTACTAGTTGTAAGCTAATCAAGGAATATGAATCCAAGGAAATTGATCAAACCATATAGAAATCAATGATATGCATCCTAATTTATGTGATGGATTCAAGGACAGACATAATATAGGAGGTAGGGTTAGTTGGAATATTTCAGGCTGCACCTACCTAAGGAAACACATGTATAGGCAGTCAAAAGAATATTCAGATGTTTGAAAGTCATGTTGGACTTTGGTCTGTGGTATCCCACAGAAAATGACTTCACTCTGACAGCTTACAAAGATGCAGATTGGGCAGGCTGTGTGGATGACATAAAAATCACTAGTGGTGCAACATTCTTTATGAGAAATAGCTTGGTGTCCTGGTTCATCAAAAAGCAATCATCAATTTCTCTATCCACGGAAGAAGCAACATACATTGCAAGAACAACATGTTGTACACATATCCTCTGGATGAAACAAACATTGAAATAAATTTAGGTAGAGTATGATCATCCCATATCAATTCTATGTGAAAATACCAGTGCAATAAACATATATAGAATCTCGTCATGAATTCAAAAACAAAACATATTCCAATCAAGTATCACTTCCTCAGAGAGCAAGTCATAGAAAAAATGTCAAAATGGAGTATATTGACACAAAAGAACAAAATGTAGATATATTTACAAAACCTCTTCCTAGAGAAGTATTTGAGTATCTTAGACAAAAATTGGGGATGGTCACTATTCCATCCAACCACTAAAGATCCACAGGAAGAGCATCATCTTAGGGGGAGCTACAGAAAGAGAGACAAACATAGGCTCAGGGGGAGAAGCATAAGATATTTTTTACTATAGAGACGAATATTTCCTTGCCATTGATTTCAAAGGGGGGCAATACAATGAAAGGGGGAAATTAACAGAAAAGGGATAATTGCATAGACTAAAGGAGTTTAGTTCCAAATTATGTTTCCATCAATGACAAAGGGGGAGTTTGTTGAAAATGGTGTTTTCATTGATTTAAAAAGTAGAATATGATGACAGGTCCAAGGATCGAACAAGACATGTAGAGGAAGAAAATAATTCCTCTGTAAATAATCGAGGAAGTAAAGAGTCTTATGAAAAAATAATTACAGTTTTATAAAGCTAGATGGTGTAGAGGAAGCTCAGGAAATCGCTGAAGGAATAAGAAACAGTGAGCTTAGCAAGAGAGGTCTTAGTTAAGCAAGATCAAGTAAACAACGATCAACAAAATATCCCACATACACAAAAGGATTTGACTTCGAAGGGTTTATAATGAAAAGGTGATTTTATAAAGTGTGAATGCAAGAAGGAAATGCCTTACCTAAATCGATGAAAGATATTAAATTCTTAACCAGAGATTGACAATGTATAAATATTCAGAGTGGAATGGTTCCATTGGATTTTGAGTTTTCAGAGTGCTTAGCTCAGTCCATTTTGAGTCACTTCGACCAGAAGAAGTTCGATGACCTAAGAACTTGGTCATAGCCCAAGGTCATATGGAAGAGGCCAATATACCTCTAATGGATCAAGCCACGATAACAACAATGCATAACTCAATGACTAGACCATGTTTCATAAGTATATTGGGCCACCTACAATTAGAGATCCAACTCAAAGTTTCAAACATGGCCATAAGTTGTAATAAAATCAACATGAGGTCAACTACCATGTCAGTGCTAAGTCAACTTCCATGTTAGAACATCGAAGAGGCCACATCACTCAAGACATTGAACATCATATCGATATCGAAATATTGGAGGAAATTCTAGCCATTGATCTGGCATGGCTAGTAGATATTCGTTGTTCATTGTAGAAGCAATGATTGGAGTGGATTGTGAGCAGAGGTATTGTGATAATGAGGGAATCCAAGAATGATAGTGATCCATCTCAGCTGAGCCACATCATCTTTAATGTCATAGACACAAAATAAACAAGGACAGTTCCACGTGTCAAGTGCGAAGTTAGAAAGGTATACGAAGAAGGGCTGGAGGAAGTGATGATGTGTTATGATATCTTGGAAGTTAGGGTGACATTTGGATGTCAGTGTGGAATATAGAGTATCCCAAAGGATGACGCGTGTCATATTTTGATTGTGAAAAAGGAAAGTGGGCCTTAGTTGGATGTGGATACCATTATGGCATCATATCAAATCTAAGTCGTTGATCTGGGTAGATAGAATATCTCCACCGTTCATTGGAGAGGCTCTAATTAGAGGAGACTGTGTTACCTGCAATTGAGGTGCTTCGATGAAGGATCTCCAAGGACCAATCTAGACTGTGGGTCGACATGCAGGTGAGATACAATATCAGCTGTAGATCATTGTGGGTCCCACCTCAAATTATCATGAGAAGATACAGAGACGAGAGATAATTGTCATACATGTTGAAGGAGAAATGCAATCAAAGTCGTTGATTTCAGACTACAAGGACCATTGGATCCATCGAAGTACATGTCATTGGAGAGGCTCTGATCCGAAAACGGATCCAGAAGCCTGATAGGGCTTGAAAAATGATCAAAAATGGAAGTGCTCGGAATGCGACGAAAATTGTGCCATTGCGTCCGTCTCGTCTTCCTGATTCCGGTGGTATATTTACTTCATCAAACGGAGTCTGTATGGAGAAGATATCGCGTTCTGTCCGAAANAGGGGGATGACTGTACAGTCCGTACAGTCCACGTGGCAGGGCCGTACAACTGACGTGGCGGCCCCGGAAGGCGACACGTGGCAGACCGTACTGAGGACATGTAGCATCACCAGGACGCGACACGTGTCATGTGGATTTGGCATATTTTGCATACGGTCGGACCAGTGCTGAGGTGACACGTGTCACCACTGACAGGGTGACACGTGGCATGATGACATCATCGGATGACGTGGCAGGATGACAGTGCGTACGGCAGAATGACGTGGCATATGACTGGGCAGTACGATATGCTGACGTAGCAGATCGACGTGGCAGTACGGTAGGTGACTGGGCAGATTGACGTGGACCAATCAGCACGCGACACATGGCAATTTGTGGTTGGTTTAAAAGGTGCCACATGGCCCAGTCATGGGCTTCCATGTGGCACCCCATCATTGGTTCATTGGTTTCTATGTTAAAATTATGGTTGGTGTGCACGGAGGTCGAACCGGCGACCTCCCCTCTGGTTGTGGACTGACCAAGTCGGGCTAACCGCTCGGGCTATGGTTAGTTCTTGTTATGGATTTGGCGGTAAATATATTTGAATTTTGTTTGAGTTTTGGCCGGCGGCAAAAAGGGCCGGGGCTTAGCCCCAGCCCTTTTCACATACCACACGACCAATACACATAACCCTAAGCGCGAAGGTTCAACAAATATGCGGGCAGTTATAATATTGTTATGGCCCGTGGCCATATGGACTTGTATACGCCATAAAACCTGGGGGCCAGCCATATAACACGCGGGCAGTTAAGCCACGGTTCCAAACAACGCGCCAAGTGACCAGGGGTTAGCGCGAATAAGGGGTGGCCAGCGCATGGCGCTTGGCCACATGGCCCCCATGCGACCACAAATCAGGGGCGCG
>ML786470.1:629608-667594 GCA_009831015.1 Picea engelmannii | reverse complement strand
CCTTCCAGTTGCAGCTAGAAAACAAAGGAAGTTGGTGCTTCCAATGAATGTAATTCTTCAAGACATATAAGAAAAAGTGTTCTGTGGTTTTCTCCCGATTTGGGTTTCCACGTAAAACACCGGTGTACTGTGTATGTGTGTGATTCTTCATTTCTTATTGCTCATTATTGGATAATAATTATACACTGATATAACACTTGGATTATTTGGATAAAAAGGATTATAATTACACTATTACTGATTCACCCCCCCTCTCAGTAATCCAACACTCCTTCCCAGGCGTCGACATGTATCTAATCAACACTCCCACTACATGGGAAATGCTTGGTTGAGTGCATACCATTGTATACATTAGACTACCAAAAAAACTTGCATGGGGAACACATGCCATTTCCTCTATTTCCTCCCGTGTCATTGGAAACTATTCAACAGTTAGCCTTGCTCCCACAAGAATTGGCACATTCATAGGTTTTCAATCCTACATGTTGAACTGTTTCAATACTATTTCAATGTACTTATTCTGGTTAAACCATAACTTTCTAGTTGCTCAATCTCTCTTGATATACATTCCTAGAATGAAGTTCACTTCAGTGAGATCCTTCATGTCTAACTTTGAGGATAGTTTCTTCCTTACCTCCTTTATTGTGTTCATGTTTTTTCCAATAAAAAACATGTCGTCGACATACAATGCTACATATATGAAACACCCACCTTCTTCTTTGGAATATATGCAGTAATTGGATTTTATTACCAGAAACACAAAACCAAGGATGTATGTGTCGAAATTTTGGTACCACATCCTTGGTGATTTCTTTAGACCATAAAGGGATCTTTTTAGTTTGCACACCAAATCTTTCTTTTCCTTTACTACAAATCCTTCAGGTTGTTTCATGTATATTTATTCTTCCAGGTATCCATGTAGGAAAACTTTCTTTATATCCAATACTTTCTAGATCAAATTTTGCAGCCAAAGACATTAGTACTCTAATGGAAGTTAATTTTTCAACAAGGAAAAAAAATCTCACCGAAGTTCACTCCTTTGACTTGGGAATATCCTTTCACTACCAGTTGAGCTTTGAATTTCTCAACTTGACCTATTGCATTCATATTCTTCTTGACACGATTTCTTCCAAAAGGTAATTTGAATAATTCCCATGTCTCATTCTTGTGCAAGGATTCCATCTCTTCAACCATGATGTCCTTCGATAGTTTTCCCTCTGCTGAGTCGACTTCTCCCTCAACTGAATGGGGCTCATCGTCGATGCCAATTAACACAAATGCATAATGGAATTCGGGAACACTATACCTTTTGACTAGTTTTCTTACTCGTTATGACCTCCTTACAACTGAAGTCATTTGTTCCACCTCTTATTTTGATTTAGTCCACTCATTTGAATCATCTTCTTCGTTCCTCAGTTTAAACCACACCTTCTCTAGATTCTTCTCGGCTTGAACAATTTCTTCAGGTTCGGGCTTACTTATGAATTCTTTGAAGACCAAATCTCGACTATACATTGTTTTCCTTGATGCAGGATCACATAGCTTATACCATTTCATTCCTTCTTTGTATCCAATGAAAATACACTTAACTTCCTTCTTGTCCATCTTCCTCCTCTTTTCCTTGAGAACATGCACAAATGCATCACAACCAAATACTTTGAGATGTGAAACTGAAGGATTATTACCATACCATACCTCATGTGGAGTTGTGTCGACTAGTTTCGATGAAAGAGACATATTCAAATATTTTTGCAGTGTTGACTGCCTCCGCCTAGAATTCTTGTGCGAGCACAACACCAGTGAGACTTCTCCTTTCCTTGTACAACAATGTTTTGTTCATTCTCTCAGCAACTCCATTTTTCTCTGGGGTATATGGTGTGGTACTTTTCATTCTA
Organism: Picea engelmannii; assembly: GCA_009831015.1. Taxonomy (NCBI): domain Eukaryota; kingdom Viridiplantae; phylum Streptophyta; class Pinopsida; order Pinales; family Pinaceae; genus Picea; species Picea engelmannii. Next base: position 665,699 of record ML786470.1, on the reverse strand, counting down.
TTCCACACTACTTGCAGAATGGATGAAATTCCTTTCCACATAATTCACCATCGTTGCCAATTCTCATCACCTTTATCTTATTATCTGTTTGGTTTTCTACAAGATATTTAAACTCTTTAAATTTCTTGAAAACCTTTGATTTCTTCCTTAGGAAATATATCCATTTCCTCCTAGAAAAATCATCTATGAAGGAGACATAATACATGGATACACCAATTGAAGGCACTGAAACAAGCCCAAACACATCACTATGAACAATCTATAGAATCCCCTTTTCCCTTATCGCTTCAAATGGGAACCTCATCCGACTTTGTTTTCCATATATACAATGTTCACAAAAGTTGACTTCTAAATTACATTCAGGAAAATATTCGACCATGCCTTTTTTATGCATAGATCGAAGTATTTTTTCTCCAATATGTCCTATCCTCTTGTGTCATAGCATAGTCAGGTCAACTGTTTGATGACTTGTCGAGTCGATTTGAATCGACTCAACCCGAATCAAGTCAAATTGACTTCATGAACATCGATGTTCTTGCATCTAGTTTATTCAACACTCTTTAATAACTTGTATAGCGTTCCAATATGAAATCCTTTAATTAAGACCATCACACCTCTGACCATCTTGCACATATCCTTCTGAAATAGAGTGTGCACTCCTATATCACTCATCTTGCTCACAGATATCAGGTTTCTTTCCAAACCCAGAATGTGTAGCACACCTGGAAGGGTTATACTCCTTCCATCCCACAGTATCATTCAAACTCTTCCTTTTTTGAAAATTTTGGTTGTCGATTCATCACCCAAGAACACATATCCTCCTTCATATCGTTCATATTCATAGAACCATTCTCTATGTGGTGTCATATGATAAGATTCTCCTTAGTCGATCAACCAAACATCTTGATCCATTTGTGATCTGGATTTATGAGCGGAACAAAAAAAAACCACATATTTATAATATTAACATAGATACACAGTGAATAATAATAGAGATATAGTAAAACTTGACTTCTATTAAATAAGAAATATGATGAAACTATAAAATGCAGATTGAAAACAAGCTTACTAGAATGGTGGCAACTTGTCTCTGAGAAGAGATGTGATGGTTATGCTCATTCGCAAGAATATGAGTACAATGAGGATCTAAAGGAATTTTTAAAATAAAAATGAATTCCAAAACCCTAGAAATCCAAAAACATAACCCTAGGAGATGAAGCACCAAAAGTCATGTGGGGCTCGTTAGGGTAAGTTAGTACATCAACTTCTCGGGGTCATAACTTTTCATACGATATCTGTTTTGAGTGCATGATAGATCGTTGGAAATCTATTGATGAAGAGATTCATTTAGGGGGATAAATATGATCTTTATTATTACCTTGAAGTGTCTGATCGTAAAAAAACATCATTTAGTCCCTCAAAATGGCCCTGGAATTGAAAGCCTGCTAAAAATAGTAAATTTACAAACAACTATTTTGAGACAGTTGGAATACGTGGGTGGCCACTGAGATTGTTATGGATCAACCCTCCCCCATTAGGAAGAAATTGTCTCCATTGTGTTGAGTTCCCCCATCAGATGAGAAAATTTCTGTTGAATTTGGCCCCAGGTGAGCCACTTTCCTTGGTGTAGGAGCTGTCATACTTTGAAAACTCGATAAAGTAGGATCATCTGCTGGCGAGTTCCCTTGACCTATGTGTCCAAAATATGATATGTGGATTCATGTTCCATGCAGTCAGGGTTGAGCTATGTTGGTGTCAATTGTTCTGCTATCTCCAAGGTGTCCAATAATGGCGGAAAATAGGGTCGAAGGAGGTCCACATTGAACATTGGGTGCAAGCCAAGGAAGGGGGGAATGTTGAGCTCAAAATCATTGTCACCGATATTCTTGGTGATGGTGTAAGTTCAATAATGGAGTGGATGAAGATTCTGATCAGGACCTGTAAGGAATTATTTTTGCAAGTGCAACCAAACTTTGTTTCCCACTTGAAATTGGTGTGGCACCCGATGTTGATCATGACACTGCTTGTACTTGGCATTGGACTTATGTAAAATATCTTGAACCTATTTACAGATGTGTTGGATCCATTCAATGAATTGGGTGGCTTTTTCATCTTCTATTGGAGTATGTGACGATTCTTCTTGAGTGGTCGTAAGGGGTAGTGCAACATCCATGGGGCCCAATGGTTGAAATCCCAACCCCACCTGAAAGGGGCTGTGGTCAGTTGAGTTATGCATGGATTTGTTGTAGTTGTGTTGAACATAGGGAAAAATATCATCCCATGTGCATGGGTGCTTGTAATTGTATATGCACAAAACGTGCATGATCATCTAGTTGACGACCTCAGTTTGGCCATCCATCTGGGGGTGGAAGGAAGCAGATTTGGTGAGTTTGGTTTCGATTAGTGACCAGAGGCTCAACCAGAATGTGCTGAGGAACCAACTGTCCTGATCTGAGATAATGGTTTATTGGATCCCAAAGTGTACCCACACTCATTCAAAGAAGAGCTTGATAGTGGCCTTCGCTGTGATGCTCTTCTTGCAGGCAACCAAAATCACCATCTTGGAAAAGCGATATGCAAGCACAAAAAAACATTCATTTACCTTCTTGGTGGATGGAAGGCATGACATGTAGGCCATTGAGATGGATTCCCAGAGCCTGTCAGGAGTAGGTAGAGGAGTGTGCATTCCTTGTCTCTTAGTGGTTGGTTTGGAAATAATGTAGACAGTGCAGGACCATATATAATTGATGACATCCTGTCGAAGTTTTGACCAATATAAATGTAGTTGCAGCACTACCACTGTATTTTCCATGCTGAAGTGTCTTGCCACCTAACTGTAGTGGGCTTCCCAAATCAGCTTCGCTCACTCGCTTCATGGAACACAAAGATGGCCTAGATAGCACAACAACTCGTCCTGAAGATGAAAATTAGTGACAGTTGTGTTTGCACCCAACATTGGGTAGGTGTTGGAGAAGTTAGGATCTGTCTCATAGAGGTGGGGCCATCTGAAATTCTCATGGTCGCAAGATTCTACCATCGTGGTGATTGTTGCAACTAGAGGTCAGATGAGGAAATCAACGAATCAGTTGGTACTTCCTATTTTATACTTGATGTTGAGGTGGAACTGTTGTAAATATGTGGACCACTTCTGATGGTGATCATTCTGCAATTTTCATTATGTCTTCATGAATTACAATGTCTTATGATTAGTGTGGATGACTCTTTCCTTCCCGAGAATGTAATGCCTCCAATGGCGAAAATATTGCACAATGGATTACATTTCTTTGTTGTAAGTGGGGTACTTATGAACGACATCTGATAGTATCTCACTATGATAGGAAACGGGGTGGTTGTGTTGAGTGAGGAATGCACCCACAAAATAGTCTGAAGCATCTGTATCAATCTCAAAGGGATGTTGCAGGTTAGGTAATGAGAGTACTGGGGCTGAGAATAAGCATTTCTTTATATCATAAAACGCTTGTTGTTGGGACAGGCCCCACACAAATGTTTCCTTACCACCACACCTAGTTACTTGGTTGAGGGCCCATGCAATATGGGAGAATCCCAACATGAACCTATGATAGAAATTGGCAAGGCCTAAGAAGCTTTGAAGCTCAGTGAGCATGGTTGGGGCTGGACAATCACATATGACTTGTATCTTGGCTGGATCCACATGAAAACCATGCACATCAACAATGTACCCTAGGTACTACACCCTATCCATGCCAAAGGATCATCTTTCCAAGTTGGCATATAGCTTGTGCTACCTCAAAGTGTGCAGAACCTACTGAATATGATGCAAGTGTTCCGCCCAAGTCTTGTTGTAGATGTGGATGTCATCCAGATACACTACTACAAAATAATTATGAAAGGTCACAAGATATCATCCATAATCCTCATGAAAGTTGTTGGGGCATTTGTTAAACCAAAGGGCATGACTAGTCATTCAAAAATACCTTCTTTTGACTTGAAGGCAATGTTCCATACATATGTCTGCTCTATTGGGACCTTATGGTAGCCAGACTTCATATACCTCTTACTGAAGTATTTGGCCCCCTTTTAGCTGATCAAGGAGATCGTCGATTCGGGGAATAGGGTACAGGTTCTTGACTGTGATCTTATTTAGGGCATGGTAATCAATGCAGAGTCACCAAGTTCCATATTTCTTTTGTACCAGTATGATTGGGCTTCCACAAGGTGATTATTTGGGTAGAATGTGCCCCTTGTGGAGCAGTTATTGGATCTTATGCTTGATCTCCTCATTTTCTAACAAAGAGAGGTGATAAACTAGCCCATTGGGTAGCGGTGCATCGTGGGTCAGATCGATGGGATGCTTGACATGAAATTTCATAGGTACCCCCGTAGGTGATAATAAGATGTATTTGTATTCTTCCACGACCTTGTCCTCTTTCTTCTACTACATGGAGAGGTCAGACATGAAGGCCATGGATGTGGTTACAAACTTTCACTCACTTCAAGAGTGAATCACGAAGAAGAAAAACTTCTCAATTTGAGAAATGAGCTTCCTGCATTGCTTGGCAAAGATTAAGGAAATAACACTAAGTGGGGCTACCTCAGGTATCTTGTACAATTTCCTGTTCAAAGTAATAATAACACTATGAGGCCTAGAATCATATACAACATGATGTTTCCATAAATAATGTTGGACCAAAATAACATCAAAAACTTCAAGGGGAGAAACATCACACAATACCTCATCATTGAATGGATTGATGTCGTACGACATGCGACATTGTTGGTTGACTTGAAGATTTCTTCCTTGACGGAGCCATCTGATGGTGTAGGGTTGTGGGTGTGTTTTTGTTTGCAGGGATAGATGCTTGATGACCTTTGTTGATATGAGGTTCTTCTGGCTACTGCTATCAATGTTGAAGTGAAGAAGAGTGCCTTTCACCCACATCTATGAATGAAAGAGGTGCTCGCCTTCCTATAGCTCATCAGGTTCAATGGGTTGGATATTAGTGGTAGAAACAGTGGCACTGGGTTCCACATCAATGATATGTCTCCCCTTTTCTGGTTCTGACTCAGATTCAGAAATGACATCTGATTCAGATACTTTTATCTCAGCTACCAATGACTTCTTTGAGCGATAATCAACAATGTTATGCCAGGGGATCTTATGGAAGTCACACCACTTTCCGATATCTTTCTTCGTCTTTCCATTAACCTTCTTTTCTTATGGATTGGAATGGTTGTCCCAAGGTTTCCCATATTTGATCTATCCTTTGTTTTGTGGGTTGGGGTGGCTCTTTCTCTTCTTCTGATGTGAGGGGTTACCAGACCCAAACTGTCATTTCTTTTGTTTCAGCCTCTGCTCGATTTTGACGACATATCGATAGGCTGCACTCAAGGATGATATGTCCAAAAACTTCATTTTTTTCTAGATGTATATATGCATACCTCCTTGGTACTTGAGAACTAGATGTCTCTCAGAATATTTGATACCTATCTTGGTGCACAAGGTATGGAAGATATTGGTGAACTATGGCACTTTTTGGTCTCTTTCCTGCTGCAGTTTGGTCCATATTATATACAAGTCGTCATAGCTTCCAAAATGGTAGTATTGTTCCTTAATAATATCCCTGAAGCAACCCCAAGTGGGTGAAACTACAAATAATGTGGATCCCTCTATTTCCTTTTTCTCACAGAAAGACTCCCACCAATCTTTGACATGGGGGATGACCTTGAGGAGCGCAAATGTAATCTTTTCTGTATCAATAAAGTTGTGGACAAAAAAATACCCTTCTATAAGGTTTAACAATTTATCTACGACATATGCATATATTTTAACTTCAAATTTAGTAATATAAAAAATTGTATGTACCTTGAAGGGGGTGACGCCTCTGGTTGAGCTGGATGGGTCGGTTGTCGGTAGTCGTCTAGGGATTTTTGCAAATTTGTCTATCATCTCATTCCTCTGTCACTCGAGGGGTTCCTCGAGAAACATTTTGAAAGGAAATATTCTCTCATCGTCTTTCTTGGGTGTGCAAGAGCAATTTTCCTCAAGAGAAACAAGCTTGAGACCCAACTCTCTATACCCTGACCGCATTGCGAACATGCACTAAAAAAAACAACAATGAGTAGACTCCCCTAATACCACTGATATGGATTTATGAGAGAAATGAAATGAAACCACATATTTATAATATTAACATAGATACATAGTGAATAATAATAGATATATATTAAAACTTGACTTCTGTTAAATAAGAAATATGTTGAAACTATAAAATGCAGATTGAAAACAAGCTTGCTAGAATGGTGGAATCTTATCTCTGAGAAGAGATGCGACAGATACACTAATTCGAAAGAAGATGAAAACAATGAGTCTCTGAAGTCCTTTTTACAATAAAAATGAATCCCAAAACCCTAGAAATCCAAAAAAATAACCCTAGGAGATGAAGCGCCAAAAGTCATGTGGGCCCCGTTGGGGTAAGTTAGTACATCAACTTCTCGGGGTCGTAATGTTTGCATACGATCTCCGTTTTGAGGACACGATAGCTCATTGGAAAGGTATTCATGAGGGTTTCATTTATGGGTATCAATAAGAGCCTTGGAATATCATTCTGGTGCCTGATCGTGAAAACAAATATTAATTCCCTCAAAATGGCCCCAAAACCGAAAAATTGCTAAAATTAGTAAATTGCCAAAAACTATTTTGAGGCAGTTAGAATAGGTGGATGGCCACTGCAATCCTCCTGGATTAGACTATGCACTTTTTGACGACAGTTACACATTGCTTCCCTTATCTAGATTCATATTTCTCTAGTCAACTACTTCTTGTCGGATCCTGAACGAACTTCCATTACCTTCGACTTGTAGTCCCTTTTGTAATTCCCAAATTTAATGCATTTCCAACATCTTCTCATTGATTGAACAAGGGATTTACATATACCCTTATACTTGTACTTTCTACTAGAGAATGTTCCTTTATCTCTGTCAACCGGTCGACCTCTCATCACTAATGCATCTTTGGTCGATCCTTCCATGTTCTTACTTCTCATTTATTATGACAATAGAGATGCAACCATGCCTTCTAGCACTAATGTGGTTTAATTTATCCATATAGCCATGACTAAGCTATCCCAGGAGTCTGGAAAAGAATATAATAGGATAAAATATTGCTCCTCCTCAGTGAATTTAATATCCACAGAAGATAACTGACTTAAAATGGTATTAAACACATTTAAATGATCAGTCACCAAACTTCCCTCGCTCATTCTGAAAAGATATAGTTTCTTCTGAGAAACAACTTATTTACCAGGGATTTCGACTGGTACAAGCTCCCCAAATTATCCCACATTTTCTTGGCTAAATCTTCACCAGAGAAATTCAGTAGTACAGAATATGCAAGACAAATTCAAATCGTACTCCTTTCCCTTCTCCCAAGTTTCTCCCATTCTTTCGTCAACATGCTTGTCGGCATGGAACTTGGATAGACTATTGTCCATTTTTCTCAATATACAAGGAGATATTAAATTTTAATATTCCAAAGCTCAAACTTCTAGCCATTGAATTTTTCGATCTCTATTCTCAAGCTGCTCGCCATTCTTTAACACAATATTTAAATATTTATGACTTATGTCTCTTACTGAACCTAGGTTTTAGCTCAGATCCAAGGTTGTTAAACCAAGCTATGATACCACAGGTTAGTAAACCAATCTCTGATACCACAGGTTAGTAAACCAATCTCTGATACCACATGTTAGGAAATGAGGAAAACTTCCACACTAAACCTAACAGAAGAGAGAAATAAATATTTCAACAAGAAATTAAATGACAAAGAAAACACAAAGTACACAGATATTTTACCCTGGAAACCCAAACTGGGAAAACCAACATTCCTTCAATGTTCTTCTCTCTTGTTGTCTTATTAATTCAGAATAAAATTTTACATGCCTAACCTTGGTCCACACCTAAGACAAAATCAACATCATACCTTCTTTCTTTACTCAATAACAACCTTGTAGCCAATTTGTCTTACATTTGCATGACCAACAACCTCTAAATAATGGATATTCTATGATTCATTATCTTTTACATCATTACAACATGCATTCTTTATAGGATTTACAGTAGGAAAAAACATAAATAAAAGGTGCCCAAAGACGATTACATATCCACACATATTATTGGCTACAAATCCCATGAATCTCAAGATTCTGTTATAGTCGTCTACCAAGTCGGATTACCAGTCAACTACCAGTTGACCTTCATTCGATATTCAATCAGTTTCCACACATCCACATGTCAACCTCTTTGAATTTAACCAGTTGAACCACCTTGACATTTGACTTGTTGTTGATGTATTTGACTTCAAATTTACCCACTCGAACCACCTCGACCTTTGTGTTGCTTTAAATTTGCTCAACTTCGAGTGTCCATCAATCCACCTCGAGTAGAATTTCACTGCAAACAATATAACAATTGAACAATATGGGGTACCTAGGGAGGTACCCAAGGGAATAATGAATGTAATGTGGCAATAATAATGAAACAAGCACACTATGTAATTAAAATAAACAATAAAATAATAAGGGGAAGTTGGCATAAGACCCCTAGGAATACTCATGAAAAAGTATAAATAAACATAAATATCATTGTATTGGATACGCGTTGGATTGTATTGTCTTGTAGAAAGCATGGCTTGTGGAGTGACTCCTTCCATAAGGAGTATTTGATGGTGTTTTTTGTAATCTAGGGGAAAGTACGAGAGTGTTACTAGTAGTTCATTAGATAGAGCAACATATATGATATACCACTATATACACACATCTATAGACATATGTGGAAGCATAAACAAAGTAGTGGTAGAACCAATAGTATGCAGTTTATTATGTACAACAACAACAAACCTTTCCTCTATTACATAGTCGCATATATATATATATATATATATATATATACCTTGGTTGGTCGACCCAACTGATTGTTTGACCGACTCATATACTCGACTTAGATATTCGATGCACTTACATTTAATCGATTGCAGGGTCTAGTCGGCAAGGTGTGAATATTACATTGATAATAATTTTTAGAGAGAAAGATTACAATTTTTTGAATTGAGAGAGAGAATATTTAGAATGAATGGGTTTGCTGGATCTTTCATGGTTTCCTCTGTTGATGTTGTTGGATTATTTCGAGTAGTTCTTGATGCACTTTGAGAAGAATAAAACACCTTTTGGTATGGTTTATAACAAGTATGTATATGTTAACCTGAGCTCATTTAGTATGAATCCTTCAAACTAATTTGGCTGGTACACACCGTGTGCTCCTAGAACGACGTATTTTATCTCAAAATGTGAATCGATCAACACTCTCACAAGATGACTCTAGTTGTTGTGGTGGTATTCTAGTTGGAAGAATGAATCAATTCTTCCTCTCAACCCCTTGTTGATACAAATGACCAAAAACTATGACTCCCCTTTATTAGAGTTGTGCAGGAGTCGGTCAATGATTAGATGGTGCCAAAGTTCCTTAGGTTGAAATGCATAATGTCCTGGCGATGTTATAATATTACACTATGGATGGAGATGGGACCTTCTCTCCTTTGCAAAAAAAAGAGAAGCTCCTCATGCTACTAGGAAAACTAGGTCCCTCCTAGAGGAAATATCCATGTAGATAGATCAACTTTCATAGATTTCGCTCTGATTCACATGCAAGTAGACTTTGCATCTAGTTGATTTCTTATGCGCTCTCCATGGGCCTTTTATGTCATTTTTGGCTTGTGCTTGGGGAGGATACTTGGGGAGGGAATGATTGAAAATATTATGGTTATGTACTATTTGATGTGATTTCCACTCATGTGATCACCCCATCTTGTCGTAGAAAAATATGAATCGACTCCAACTAAAACAAAGTTTTATTCGGCTAGGTCGACATAGTTTGTAGTATATGTTGATGAGGTCAACCTGTCCTTCAAAATTTCATCTTCACATCTAATGAATTTACATTATATTTATACAACATTTATATAGAGAAATAAAACACTGTCAAAATTGAAGATATTTGTTGATTGTTTTATCCTCTTGTTCCTTTGCGTTGCACCTATTCTTCTAACTAATCTGTCTAGTCGATTGTTTCTTATTGGATTGTTTCATAAAAATGGTGTAATTGTATGTTCAGAGCCAATTTTGTCACTCCTTTTTATAAATGGGACTCCTATGTTCCTTCTACTACAATTTATGGGGTTACCGACTAATGACTTGTGGTCGGGAAGTTCGACTCTAACATAGTTGGGTTGAAAAATTGAAACCTTTGCTCATATGATGAAGCAACAACCGACTGTTGTTGTTGTGCAAGATGTTGAGAAAAACCCTCAAATGGGGTTTGATAAATGTTTGGGGCCAACCTCTTCATATGATGGGTAAATGTATGCCACTCATCAAATGAATATTGCACCTCCAAACCCAATGTTTTCATTTGTGTCAAGAAATCCATCTTTTCTGTTATAGAAGCAACTTGTACTGAGGTCGAATTGGCATGAAAAGTTTCTCCTCCTTGATGTATATTTTCCATAATTTGATCAATATGGTTGATATCATTGTCTATCTCCTTCTGGGCATTCTTCCCTTCTCGAAACCATTCTCTTTCCTATTTTGATAGTTGCAACTCTATTTCTTTCTCTTTTTCACTTTGGGTTGCTAGAGCTACCTTCAATTTTGATATGGAATCATGTTCATTGTTTTCCTCAAGTCTTAAATCACTATATTTTGAGATATTAATTTACTTTAGGTGGATGCGAAGTAAGATGGCCGGTTACTTACCATAGTGTTTAGTGTTGTCACTTGCTTAGTTAACCCTTCTAGGATTTGTTTGATTTCTTTGAATTTTCATGCTCTAATTGGAGAATTGTTGTAGGCTGGTTGGTAACTAACTTTTGATTATCTTTGATTGTTTGATTGTGTTGCTGCTTGATTTCCTTATTTTCTTTCCCGATTCGACTGATTTCCTATTGATTTTGCACATTTTCCTTAAGGACTTCCTCGACCAGGTTTTTGAAGGTTTCTAGGGGGTCTGTTTCCTCAGTTACCCATTCCATATCGAGTTTTAATTTTACTACTGTTATGAAGTCGTGCAATGCTTATTTATCCTTATCCTTTCTTTATGATAGTCAATATCCATCCCTCATTTCCCTTTTCCATATTCTTGTTGACTCCTTTGTAACTTTATTGTATAAGTAAAAAAAATTGGCATCAGATGCTACTAACAGATTGAATATCATTTCTATCATCGGGTCAAAAGAGATGATCGGTCTGAACACTGTGAAAGTGGTGACAAAATATGTGGCTTCCTTCCCGTGCACTATTTTCTTATTATTCTTCTTATTTTCCTTTGTTTTAGACTTTTGTTTCTCTTCATCTCCATATTTCCTTTCATATTTATCCTGATTTTTGTCCCGCTCTTTTCCTTTCTATTTTCCATCATCCTTTACGGGGTATTCCTTGCCATTGTTGTCGGTACTTTCTCCCTTGTCTTTCTCAACATTAGTTTCTAGGTTCTCTTCACCATTATTGTCAATGTTTTCACCCTTATCTTGCTTGACAATATCTTCTTGCTCCTTTTTTTTAATTTTCATTATGATTTTGAGGCAATGATTTATCTTTAAATGGGCTCTCTAGAGAAGAAGTTTTGTTTTTCGAGGGTTTCCTTACCAATGTTTCTTTCTCCTTTGTCTTGTGGGTCGGTATTTTGGGACAACTCCCGGCCTAGTCTCTACTGCATGTTATTTATCCTTTTGTTGTTGTTCCTCTTCATATCCCTTGTCAATATGTACTGGGATTTTGACTTTCACTGTCAGAAATTTTATTGGCTCATTGTCTATTGATTCTTGTGAAGGAATTGTGTGCTCTATTCCTTGGCTATGGAATTATCCTTGTCCTTCTGCACCTTTTTGTATACGTGCTTCTTTCTCTTTTTCTATTGCCATATTCAGATGACACAATTGATGTTCCTTGGCCTTATCATATTGATATGATTTATTTGATTGTGTCAAGTCAGAGTGGATCGACTTGCTCATGTGAACCTACTCGATTGTGTGTTTCTGTGATGCAACACCATTTTTATTTGTCACTTCATATTCTTTCGAGCCATGAGGGTTTTATTTGTTTTTCTCACTTGCATTATTTTCCTTGTTTGAACATTTTGATAGTGTTTCTTTCGATGGCACTTGATGATGCATCGTCCTTGTTTTATTCTATTTCCCGTGGGTTTTATTTATTGGCATTATTTCTTCGATGATCAATACAAGGTTGATTCCCTTGTCAATTCTATCATGCTCAACCTTGTTCTATTCCTTTTTGGGATAGGCTTGGTGTTTTGGGCCATTTGGGTTGGTTTCAGTCGACGTCATGTAGTTGTATTCACTCGACTTGTTATTATATCCTACTATTACTTCGGCCTTTGTTTCTTCTACATCATAGTTTCAACATTTTTATTGAGTGCGACCTTGGATTTTGCTGCTTCAGCACGTGTTTTCTTATTTTGTAGAGTTCAACTTATTTTCTTCCTCTTGCTCAACATCTGTAAGAGGTGCTATTAGATTTGAGTTTGTTTGTAGTACTTTTGGGGGAATTTTTGCTTCATTTATGACTTGTATTTCTAATTCTTGGAAAATTTGTAATCATGTTGTCTAATAAATCTAAGTCCTTTGGTGCCAATGTCGACTCGACTCTTCACTAGGATTTAGTGGTTTTGATACTTAGTTGGATATGATAGGGTTCTCGTAGTGCCTGATGTACTACTTTTTTGACCTACCATATATGAGATGCATTCTTGATATTAATAACCCAAGGTTCAAATATTTTGTTGGCTGAAAGTGATTTCGACGAGCCCATCACTCCTGGTGAAACAATCCTATAGTTTTCCATAGATGGTACATTCTTTGTTGTAAATATTTCCTCCTCGACTAGAATATATTGACTCATGGAGATCCAGATCAAAAAAGAGGGAAACCTCATCACTCACACATGTTTTTGGAACTCCATGTAGTTACTCTTTATGATACCTGCAAGATGTTCTTCCCAGTTGAACATCTCCCCATTTTGCAGGATCTGATCGATGGGTTCCAACATTTTAATCTTCACCTACGAAGCTCGATCCACAGTGGAAAATCATATTGACATGAAAATATAGGTCCATTTGGCACACAATTATAACACATTGTTAATGGGAAATCCGTTAGAGTTATTCATCGATGTCCCCACTGTAAGAAATTATATACAGACTATAGAATTAAGGGTTTTTGGTACTTCCATCCCCCCATGTGGTAAACCTATTATTCAGTGTATTAGGAACCCTATGATTCTGATTGGATAATCAAGCCATAGGTAGCCACCATTGTGCCAAGTGATGATGACTTTCATCACTTCTTCTTTTCATCCCTTGATATATACTATCCATTGGGCTCCAATTAAATGTCAAATTTTGACTTTTTCTAAAAAACTTGTTTCCTTTTTACACATGTCGGTCTCCATGCCCCATGCCGTGAAATTCTACCAATGTTTTTTCCACTGGATTTATTCCATTCAATCTTATCGGATATTCTACATTTGAATTTCAAGCTCTATCAAATTTCTTGTTGGACAGTTGGTTTGGATAGTTGGTTGCCATTGATGTAAACCCTTGGAGAGTGATCTTGGAGATTGATGACAAACCTTGGAGAGGTCCAGAGATGTTGGAAACTTGATTGAAATTTGTATGATCAATATTGATGGTGAGTTAGTGGGGTACATTTGATGTAGTCTACATGTAGCCCCGACGATGTGGCTTTGGTACTTGAAGTTGATTAAGAAATATGGATAAGAAGGATAGTGTAATTGCAAGGAATATTATCATATATGGATAGTACATGTCGTTTTGTTTCCAGTGATATGTGGTATTCCACGTGGTTCCTCATGGTTAGGGAGATATGGCCTTGTAAAGTTGGAAGCCCTGAAGAGTGGACAAGAGCCCCCTAGTTCGTTACAAGTCTTGGTGAAAGGGTAAAGTGGTTGTAAAAAGAAACCCATAAATTAAGGAAATACGTTACTTAGAAAAAGTATAAATGTACCTCAAAGAGTCATTCACAAACACACTCACACACTTACAATTGAGGATATTGTTTGTTGTCTCAAAACGAGAATCGATCACTGCTCTCACTAGATGACTCTAGTTGTTGTGGTGGTATTATAGTTGGAAGAATGACTCAGTTCTTCCTTTCAACCCCTTGTTGATACAAATGACCAAAAAATACGACTCCCCTTTATTAGAGTTGTGCATGAGTCGGTCAATGATCAGATGGTGCCAAAGTGCCTTAGGTTGAACTGCGTAATGTCCCTATGATGCTACAATATTACACTATGGATAGAGATGGGACCTTCTCTCCTTTGCAAAAAACAGCGAAGCTCCTCATGCTACTTGGAAAACTAGGTCCCTCCTAGAGGAAACATCCATGCAAATAGATCAACTTTCATATATTTCATTCTTATTCACATGCAAGTAGACTTTGCATATAGTTGATTTCTTATGCCCCCTCCATGGGCCTTTTATGTCATTTTTGGCATGTGTTTGGGGAGGATACTAGGGGAGGGAATGATTGCAAATATTATGGCTATGTAATGTTTGATGTGATTTCCATTGGTGTGATCACCCTGTCTTGTCGCAGAAAAATCCGACTCGACACCAACTAAAACAAAGTTCTATTCGGCTAGGCCGACATAGTTTGTAGTATATGTTGATGAGGTAGACCTGTCCTTCAAAATTTCATCTTCAAATCTAATGAATTTACATTATAGTTATACAAAATTTATATAGATAAATAAAACACTATCAAAATTGAAGATATTTGTTGATTGTTTTATCCTCTTGTTCCTTTGCGTTGCACCTATTCTTCTGACTACTCTGTCTAGTCGATTGTTTCTTATTGGATTGTTTCATGACAATGGTGTAATTGTATGTTCAGAGCCAATGTTGTCACTCCTTTGTCTAAATGGGACTCCTATGTTCCTTCTACTACAATTTATGGGGTTACTGACTAATGACTTGTGGTCGGGAAGTTCGAATCTAACATAGTTGGGTTGAAAAATTGAAACCTTTGCTCATATGATGAAGCAACAACCGACTGTTGTTGTTGTGCAAGCTATTGAGACAAACCCTCAAATGGGGTTTGATAAATTTTTGGGGCCAACCTCTTCATATGATGGGTAAATGTATGCCACTCATCAAATGAATATTGCACCTCCAAACCCAATGTTTTCATTTGTGTCAAGAAATCCATCTTTTTTGTTATAGAAGCACCTTGTACTGAGGTCGAATTGGCATGAAAATTTTCTCCTCCTTGATGTATATTTTCCATAATTTGATCAAGATGACTGATATCATTGTCTATCTCCTTCTGGGCCTTCTTCCCTTCTTGAAACCATTCTCTTTCCTGTTTTGATAGTTGCAACTATATTTATTTCTCTTTTGCACTTTGGGTTGCTAGAGCTACCTTCAATTTTGATATGGAATCATGTTCTTTGTTTTCCTCAAGTCTTCAATCACTATATTTTGAGATATTAATTTACTGTAGGTGGATGCAAAGTAAGATGGTCGGTTACTTACCATAGTGTTTAGTGTTGTCACTTGTTTAGTTAACCCTTCTAGGATTTGTTTTATTTCTTTGAATTTTCATGCTCTAATTGGAGAATTGTTGCAGGCTGGTTGGTAACTAACTTTTGATTATTTTTTGACTGTGTTGTTGCTCGATTTCCTCATTTTCTTTCTCAAGTTGACTGATTTCCGATAGATTTTGCACATTTTCCTCAAGGACTTCCTCGACCAGTTTTTTGAAGGTTTCTAGGGGGTCTGTTTCCTCAGTTAGCCATTCCATATCGATTTTTTATTTTACTATTGTTATGCAGTCGTGCAATTCTTCTTTATCCTTATCCTTTCTTTATGATAGTCGATATCCATCCTTCATTTCCCCTTTCCATCTTCTTGTTGACTCCTTTGTAACTTTGTTGTATAAGTAAAAACATTTGGCATTAGATGCTACTAACATATCGAAGATCATTTCTATCATCGGGTCAGAAAAGATGATCGGTCTGAACACTGTGAAAGTTGTGACCAAAGATGTGGTTTCCTTCTGTGCACTATTTTCTTCTTATTCTTCTTATTTTCCTTTGTTTTTGACTTTTTTTTCTCTTCATCTCCATCTTTCCTTGCATATTTATCTTGATTTTTGTCCCACTCTTTTCCTTTGTCTTTTCCATCATCCTTTATGGGGTCTTCATTTCCATTGTTGTCGGTACTTTATCCCTTCTCTTTATCAACATTAGTTTCTAGGTTCTCTTCGCCATTATTGTCAATGTTTTCACCCTTATCTTGCTTGACAATATCTTCTTGCTCCTTTTTTTTTATTTTCATTATGATTTTGGGGCAGTGATTTATCTTTAAATGGACTCTCTAGAGTAGAAGTTTTGTTTTTCTAGGGTTTCCTTACCAATGTTGCTTTCTCCTTTGTCTTGTGGGTCAGTATTTTGGGTCGACTCTCGGCCTAGTCTCTATTGCATGTTATTTATCCTTTTTTTGTTGTTCCTCTTCATATCCCTTGTCAGTATGTACCGGGATTTCGACTTTCACCGTCAAAAATTTTATTGGCTCATTGTCTATTGATTGTTGTGAAGGAATTGTGTGCTCTATTCCTCAGCTATGGAATTATCCTTGTCCTTATGTGCCTTTCTGTATACATTCTTATTTCTCTTTTTCTATCGCCATATTCATATGACTCAACTGATGTTCCTTGGCCTTATCATATTGATCTGATTTATTTGACTGTGTCAAGTCAGAGTGGATCGACTTTCTCGTGTGGACCTACTCAACTATGTGTTTATGTGATGGAGCACCATTTTTATTTGTCACTTCATCTTCTTTCGAGCCATGAGGGTTTTATTTGTTTTTCTCACTTGCATTATTTTCCTTGTTTGAACATTTTGATAGTGTTTCTTTCGATGACACTTGATGATGCATCGTCCTTGTTTTCTTCTATTTCCCATGGGTTTTATTTATTGGTGTTATTTCTTCGATGATCAATACAAGGTTGATTCCCTTGTCAATTCTATCATGCTCAACCTTGTTCTATGCCTTTTTGGGATAGGCTTGTTGTTTTGGTCCATTCAGGTTAGTTTCGGTCGACATCATGTAGTTGTGTTCGTTCGACTTGTTCTTATATCCTACTCTTACTTCATCCTTTGTTTCTTCTACATCAAAGTTTCAACATTTTTATTGAGTGCAACCTTGGATTTCATTGATTCAGCACATGTTTTCTTGATATTGGTCATGGCCTCTTTGAATGTTGGCCCCATGGTTGATTGCATTATTTTTCTAGTCGTAGCTACTTCCTGCCAGGACTATTTGTCTCTCCATTTCACCTGCTGAGCGATTTTGTTTTTAATACAATCATTTTTTTCTTTCATGATGGGCCCCTCAAAATTCAATGGTGTATATGACTGAAATACTTCATGTCAATTGACGTCGATATCTGCGGGTATTGCATCTGACTAGACTAGTTGCTTATCCTTTTCTCCTCTTTCCTGTTGTTTTCTTTTCATAGGGTTATGCTTTGCAGGGGTTTCTCTTTGAATTCCTAGATATTCCACAAATGGAATGTTGTAGAGTTCAACTTATTTTTTTCCTCTTGCTCAACATCTGTGAGCAGTGCTATCAGATTTAGGTTTGTTTGTAGTACTTTTGGGGGAAGTCTTACTTCATTTCCGACTTGTATTTCTAATTCTTGGAAAATTTGTAATCATGTTGTCTGATCAATCTAAGTCCTTTGGTGCTAGTGTCGACTTGAATCCGCACTAGGATTTGGTGGTTTCGATACTTAGTTGGATTTGATAGGGTTCTCGTAGTGCCTGATGTACTACTTTCTTGACCTACCATCTATGAGATGCATTCTTGAGATTAATGACCCAAGGTTTAAATATTTTGTCGGCTGGAAGGGATTTCGACGAGCCCATCACTCCTGGTGAAAAAATCCTATAGTTTTCCATAGATGGTACATTATTTGCTGTAAATATTGCCTCCTCGACTAGAATATATTGACTCATGGAGATCCAGATCAAAAAAGAGGGAAACCTCATCACTCACACATGTTGTTGGAACTTCATGCAGTTACTCTTTATGATACCTACAAGATGTTCTTCCCAGTTGAACATCTCCCCATTTTGCAGGATTCGAACGATGGTTTCCAACATTTTAAGCTTCACATATGATGCCCAATCCATGGTGGAAAAGTATAATGACATGAAAATACAAGTCCATTTGGAACACAATTCTAACACATTGTTAAAGGGAAATCCTTTGGAGTTATTCGTCGATGTTCCCCCTATAAGAAATTATATCCAGACTATAGAATTAAGGGTTTTTGGTACTTGCATCCCCCCATGTGGTAAACCTATTATTCAGTGTATTAGGAACCGTATGATTCAGATTGGATAATCAAGCCATAGGTGGCCACCATTGTGCCAAGTGATGATGACTTTCATCTCTTCTTCTTTCCATACCCTGAGATCTACTATCTGCGGGGCTCTGGTTAAATGTCAAATTTTGACCTTTTCTAAAAAAATTGTTTCCTTTTTCCACATGTCGGCCTCCATGCCCCATGCCGTGAAATTCTACCGATGTTTTTTCCACTGGATTTATTCCATTCAATCCTATCAGATATTCTACATTTGAATTTCGAGCTCTATCAAATTTCTTGTTGGACAGTTGGTTTGGACAGTTGGTTGTCATTGATGTGAACCCTTGGAGAGTGATCTTGGAGATTGATGTCAAACCTTGGAGAGGTCCAGATATGTTGGAAAATTGATTGAAATTTGTATGATCAATATTGATGGTGAGTTAGTGGGGTACATTTGATGTAGTCTACATGTAGCCCCAGTGGTGTGGATTTGGTACCCGAAGTTGATTAAGAAATTTGGATAAGAAGGATAATGTAATTGCAAGGAATACTATCATATATGGATAGTACATGTTTTTTTGTTTCCAGTGATATGTGGTATGCCACGTGGTTCCTCATGGTTAGGGAGATATGGCCTTGTAAAGTTGGAAGCCCCGAAGAGGGGACAAGAGGCCCCTAGTTGGTTACAAGTCTTGGTGAAAGGGTAAAGTGGTTGTAACAAGAAACCCATAAATTAAGGAAAGAATTTACTTAGAAAAAGTATAAATGTACCTCAAAGAGTCATTCACAAACACACTCACACACTTACAATTGAATATATATCTTGTGAATGTTATGGTCTATTATTGTGATATTTTGGCTAGTTTGTGATGACATTTTTCTGAGGTTGCAAAGGAAGGTCAAAGTTGTAAGTCTCGAAGTTGCAATAATATTGAGTAACCCTAGTTTCTGAGGTATCCATGGGTTGTAGGTTAGAAAGGTGTGGATGTACATGGGTTTTAGTGGAGGAAAGCACATATATCTACAAGATTTAGAAGAGCAAGTCGTGTATATGTAAAAGGGCGGGTGAAAGGTTGTGAAGGGATGTTGGTACCGGGTTGTTGAGGACTGTGGAAGAGTTATAGGTCAGTTTACAATACAACAAGTCAGCTTCAGGATCAAAGGTAAGTTTTAAGGGTTATGGTTATGCTGTTATGGTACATGCACGGTGATGATAGTATGTGATATGGTACATCTTGGTGATGTTATGATACATTGATTAGAAGCATTATTGGCTATCTTGGTGTATGGTTTGGTTACATGCTATGGTGCATACTTGAGGCTTGGTATATCGTGTTATGAAGTTGTATCTTGGTGATGTTGAGGAGCATGCTTGAGGCATGTGTTTGAGGACCTTGCTATATGACATGAGGCACATCATTAGATGCATGGTGTATATTTGTTGAGATACATTGTTGGTACATATATTGGATACATTGGAACATGGTTTATGGTATTTGGTTGAGGCATATCATGAGTGATATGACACTTTTTTGAGGTACATGGTTGGCATGTTAAAAGGATTATGATGCTATTGGTATTGGTACATTGATATATGCCTGGCATATGGTTGAGGCATTTCATTGATGATATCTTATGGTATATGGTATGGTGTTGATGTACATGGTGGATGTACATGGTTGATGTCCATGGTTGATGCACATGGTTGGCACATGGTTATGGTACAAGATTGATACTTGGTATGGTTGATGCACTTGATATGGTACATGGTTGATGGTATAGGTTGAGGTACAGGTTGGTACTTGGTTGAGACACATATATTGTGATGGTATGTGGTGATGTTGGTACATGCTTGGTAGAGGCATGTGTTGGTGATGTTGAGAATATGGTTTGAGATATTATCTTGGTGATCTTGGCATGAGTTTCATGTAGATGTGAGTGGATTTGGTTTCATGGATGAGACAATGATTGGTTGGATAGGTTGTTGTGACAGTGCTCGATTGATAGTGACAGGCTGCATACAGTGACATGTTACAGGTTGATTTGATAGTGGCACTAATAGTGGAAGTGATTATGGTAGTGACAGTTGCCCTACACTTATAATTCAAGGTGGTAGGACGAGGCAAGGAAAGGGGGTTGTAGCCTCCTTTCTGGTTGGAGTCGGAGAATCAGGGAGTTGGAGGTTCCTTCAGATTGGAGAATGAGAACTAGGTGGTTCTAGCCACCTTCCGATTGGAGCCGGAGAACCCAGGGGGTTGTAAACTCCTTCTAGTTGGAGCCAGAGAATTCAGGAAGTTGTATTTTACTTCAAGTTGGAGCCTGGGAATAAGGGGTTGTAGCCTCCTTCTAGTTGCAGATAGAGAATTTGGAATTTGGTGCTTCCTATGAATGAATTCTTGATATATATAAGAAAGCATTCTGTGGTTTTCTCCCATTTGGGTTTCCGTGTAAATATTGGTGTATCGTGTTCTAGATGTGATGTGATGCTAATTATGTTTACATGCTTATGATATATATATATATATATATATATATATATATATATATATATATTGGATGCATTCATAGATGATACATTGATGATATACTGTTGAACATTGTTGGTAAATGAAAGAACATATATTGTGGTTAAAAGTGGTAGAAAGTGCTCATACTGATTCACCCCCCGTCTAAGTATTACAACATTTATGTTTGGCTCTTAGTTCCACTAGGGTGTCCTGGACCTGTCCTATCATTCTTTTCATGTCGACAGATCGATCTTGGTCAAGAGGGCTTGTTGATTTCATGGGTATCGAGGTCGAATGCTTGGTTATAAATTCATAGGCTTGTATGGTCAGATGCTCTAGAGTAAACAAAAAAGTGGCAAAGTCATCCTCAATATTTATAAGAGGGAAGGTAAAAGGTGAATTGATTTTGGCCAATGGTATTTTGGGTTCATTCATGTCATTGTTTATGAATGGAATAATTGTTTTTTTTTTGTGAGGGGACAAATGTGTCAATGATGAAATGACAATTGACTATGTCCCGTCGGAAATTAATTTTGTTGGTATGTTCTTGTCGATTGATTCTTTCGGCTGGGTCGGTTTCATTTTCTTGATGAACTCTTCCTACTTGGTCAAATTTTATCCCTTCATTGATTTGGGTGATCTGGTCAAGTTGGTCTTCCCAACCAATTTGAGATCTTCGATCGAACCAACCAACTAGTCAATTTCTTTTCCTTTGTCGACTTTGCTTATATTTGTTTTTTGAAGTCATATGCTTTATGTCAATTGAATTGATGATGGTCACACTCACTTGATTTATGACTTCCACACTCTCTTGATTTAGGGAATTCACGCTCGCTTGATTTAGGGAATCCATGCTCGCTTGATTTAGGGGTTTCAAACTTGCTTGACTTAGATATTTCTTTCTCTTTTGATTCTCTTGCTCATTAATTCAAAAGTTGTCGAAGGTCCTCTTGCTCGTTAATTTCTTTAGAATTTTATTTATCTTCTCTGGATATTGGTTGTGTAGACCAGGGAATCTATTATCTCTTCATCTTTAGTGCATTGGCTTGGAAAATATGCTTCTTGATGATTTGAAGTCACTAGTGTCTTGTTAAGTAGATTTCTAGCTTTCGACAATTTTATACCTGATTTTTCATAACTGCCTATTTTATTACTTCTATTAATCTCTTTTGTTTTGTTTTGTTTCTTACTTTATTTTCTTTTATTTTTTCATTCCTTTATATGTGTGTGTGTGTGTGTTAATCTCTTTTGTTTTGTTTTGTTTCTTACTTTATTTTCTTTTATTTTTTCATTTCTTTATATGTGTGTGTGTGTGTATTTGATTCAACCTTGGCCACCACAAGTGGTTTTCAACCTACTTGAGACTTGTTGGTGCCCCCGAGGAGGTTTTCACCGACATGTATTATGGCTATTATGTATTTTAATTTTTTAGTGAGGCCCTATTGGCCACTTTTTAAAATGGGTTCCCTTGTAAGGTTCTTAGTTGGACTCCTTTGGTTGGTCAAATATATTCGACGAAATAGGGGCCCAACCAAGTAGTTTTGAGTTTTCATGGTTTTCCTTTAATCTAACTTTCATACATTGGTACCAAATCTCCTTTTTTATTTCTTTTTTGTTTAAGTGTCAAACATGCTAGGATTTATGTTGGTGTCTCTGGACTTGTTGATGTTGCAGAGCCAACATTATTTCTTCTTCCAATTTATTGAAATTATAGAAGCATTATTTGTATTTAAGGTAAGGTCATATCTTAGGACATATTCCACCCTTTTCGTGTTTTCCCATGAGTGTAAGGGAATTACAGATTCCCGACCATAAAAAATATTGAAGGGAGTTTGACCAGTCAACCTTTTATAAGAATTCCTTTATTCGCACAATACTACAGGTACCTTATCATCTCAATTATCCATGTCAATCCCAAAAATGTTTTTTAGACCCTTGTGAAGGGTTTTATTGAAGGACTCGACTGCACCATTAACATGAGGATGATAGGCCATTTTTTTTTTCTGTGGTCGATCATGAGTTTTTTGAGTAGGATTAATTTATCCTATTGACAAAGTGTGTCTCCTGATCACTGATTAAAGTTAGGGGGCATCCAAATATTTTTTTTTTTTTTTTGTAAGTAAGATTGTATAAAAAACCTGCCAAAATCAAAGATTACAAAATCATCCCTTTGTTCCAGGATGTAAACACTGAGCTGCCCCAAGGGGAAACCAGCTCAGTCAGCCGAACAATTTCATAGTTCAATTATTAAACTGCCAGTCATAGAAAACTTTCTGCAAGTCTTAACAACAAAATATTACAACTTGACCTTTCTACTGACATATAACAAAAAAGTGAAATTCATCCCCCTACGGGTGACTAGCTTGACAGTAATTGACACAGATTATGACTATAGTGTCCATGAGGAAAAATAATAGTTATACGACCCTCCAACTGAGAAAAATAAAAGAGACACATGTGCATGTCAAGTGGTGGGGCTGTAGTGCGGCCACACGTCCATGGAGGTGGCATCGAGTGTCAGGTCCCTGAGAGGAGTTGACTCCTCCTCAACTGGTGTCGCATCCTCCTATATTGCGTCCTCCTGCAGGACTGGTGGCGCATCCTCCTACTTAACTGGTGCATCGTTCTTCGAGGTCCCAAGTGGTGGAGCTGGTGCCAAGACTGGTGGCTTAGATTCTTCTGTGTGTGCTTCTCTTGCTGAGGGGTGGTGGGCATCCTGCAATTCTGAAAGAAATTGCAAGAATTGCGTTGCTTTCCATCTAGAATCTCCAGACGAAACTGTATATTATCCAAGTCCCGACGTAGCTCAAATACCAGGCCTTGCAACAGTGCAAGGCCTATTTTCATTTCAAATTCAGGATCGATGTGGGAGTGAGGTCGCTGAAGTGAACCTTGGCTTGATTCATGGCCATCACCTTGAGAGTGAGCACTGAGTAGCAGGGCATGGGGCGATTAGAAGGGGGAGTGGGTCAATGAGTTGGGAGGAGCCACTAGTACTGACTGCGAAGCGGAGGCCAAATCTCCTAGGGGGCCTGGGTGAAATCCCAGAGAAGTCCTCGAGAAATCAAGCCACTCCAACCTGTAAGAAAAAGACGACAAGGGGGTGATACTATGACTCGACTACGCCAGGGAGGAGGAGAAGGAAGGAGACGAGAACGAGGAACTGTGGGAGGGTGTGGGTGGAGGGTGGAGGGACAAACGTGGTCTGTTGGGCTGCCATGTCGAGCCTTGTTTGGACTTCCCCCTCTCTCTCGGCATCTCTGAGACATAGTGAGGGAAGAAACAAACAGGAGAGAACGATAGCAGGTGTAGGATCAGTTGAGAGGAAGGCCAAGCTCTGAAGAGATTAGCCACAAGAGAATGAGGCGTCTGGTACATCTGGTGCAATTCATAGTAACCGAGGAGCTGGTTCCATCCATTAAACCAACACACGCATAGATTAAAATCATAACAATGGCACTGATCCATCGAGGGGACAGATAGCTAGAGTAGGGTGCACTGATATTAATGGCACCCTGTCTTATGCAAAGTGGATTTAATAGCATTAAGGTAGTGGGAGTGGGAGGCATGCGTCTGTTATGTGGTTGACGCCATGGTGTCTCTCTCCTAGCTTCTCCTCTGGACAAGTGACTCCCACTATCAACCCATCCGGGGAGTTGTCGATGGCTAGAAATTTTATCTGGCATCTCTGAAAGATAGGGTGAATCTTGTAGATAGGGGCTTGGCACAGAAGATCTGGTCCCTCCCTTTCCATTCCAATGTCAGTCAGTTCGTCTGCAATTTGATTCGCCTTCATCCAAACATGGGAGGGGATGAAATCTTAACTGGGTAAGAGAAGCATTGCAATTGTCCTCAGTTCGTGAGATAGTCGCCAACAAGGAGAAATTTGCTCTGGATACGCACCGTTTAGAACTTTCTGAAAGAGGTTGAGAATTACTTGAGAGTCTCCTTCCACTATGAGTTTATTGAATTTATGTTTTGTGGCTAATTGTAACCCTCTTGTGATCCCCCATATTTCTGTTGCATTGTTTGTGGTGTGGCCTAAGCTTCCTGCGGTAATGAGAATAATATTCCTCTGATGGTTTCAAAATACCACGCCAAATCCTGCCTCTCTCGGGTTCCCTTTGGAGTCTCCATCAAATTTTACCTTGATAAAGTATATTGGAGGGGGGGAGGACCACTGATAAGGGATATCCCATCAAGGAGGATTACAGGGAGGAGGGAGTAGACTTTGTTTTGTGATGAATTTCTAGTTATTCATGATGCTTTTTTCTTAGGTGGGGCAAGTTAAGTCTACCTTAGACCACTGCTGCAAGATGATTGTTTTCGTTATGTTGTGACAGATCTCGATCCATGTGTGTTGCCAATTGCTCTGGGTATTCCTAAATATCCTTCGATTCCTTTCCTTCCAGATTTGCCAAAGGATAAATCTAGGGAGAAGATGGCATATGCGATTTAGGATCGACGACTGAAAGGCCACTTCTCTCCATTCTTAGATGGTATTTCTTATGATGTCCCTCTTATGATCTGAAGTGCACATGATGGTCGTGCAATGATCCCAAACTTGGGTGCTGAAGGGGCAAGTGTTAAGGAGATGGTTCATGGTTTCTGCCTCTGCCAAGCATAGAGGGAAAATGAATGGCCCTGTAAACCCCCTTTTAGTTAGATTATCCCAGGTAACAATGCTTCTGTGTGCCACCAACCAAAGGAAGATGTTGATTTTTGGCCAATGTTACAGAGACCAGATTTTTCTCTAGACTTTTCTCGGGGGAGGGAGATTAAGATTGGCCTTTATGGCATAAGCCTCTTGCATTTTGAAAGTGCCCCTTGGTGAGTGTCCCCAACGCATGATGTCCTCACATTGAATGATGGGAATTTTTCGTGCATTGATCATATTTTTCCAGGGACGAAGGTCCACCTATGCTTCGACATGTAGGTCCTCTCCATTAGACTTCCAACATCTCCAGGTGGCATTTTTGGCATTGTCCCTCTAGTAGTCTGGCACTTTTGTCAGTCCTTCTTGAGTAGTTGAGGTGCAGAAGGTATCGACCCATTCTTCTTGTGCTAAAATAGGTAACTGTTGCCATGAATCATTCCAGAAGAGGGAAGTTTGACCATTCCGGATTTCCCAGAAGGCGTGATTGACTACAAGGTGTCGATTTTGCTTGGAAGTTGTCCATATCAGGGAAGCTGGGGTATCTTCATTCCATTGAATGAGCCTTCTTTCTATTGCGTTGGGAGTATACTTTCTTCACCAAAGCCTGGCCCAAAGGTACTAAGGTCGCTTCAGCCAACTCCACTAGATATTGGCACTGATAACTTTATTCAAAATTGAGGGGTCTTTGATTCCCAAACCCCCTTATATCTTGGGCCTGCAAATATTTTCCCAACTGATCAACAAAAATTTCTTCCCTGCTTTGAGCCCCTGCTAGAGAAATTTTCTTTGCAGGGCTTTGATAGCACGAAGGATGAATTTAGGGGTTGCAAGGGATAAGAAGGTATAGATAGGCAGAGCTTGTAGAACTAACTTGAGAAGGATGAGGTGACTGGGAAGGTTGAGAGTTCGATAGGTCCAGGAGGAAAGTATTTTCAAAAAGGAGGTGAGGAGGCTCTCCCATGAGATATTTATACAGGCTCTATCTAGGAGGGGGATGTTGAGATACTTGTCCAAAAGGGAGCTTCGAGTGAAACCCAGGATTTCTGAGATGTGGAGTTGAATCAACATAGGGGTGTTGAAAAAGGAGATCTGGGATTTGTCCTTATTGATGTCCATTCTGAAAGCCTCATAGAAGGTTTGGATAATGGATAGGAATGTGTGGGCCTCATGGAATGTGGGGGAGCCCATCATCAGAGTGTCATCCACAAATTGTATGTGAGATATCGGAGGGTTGATGCCATGCAGGGGCAGCCCTTTCATTGTCATGTTTTCTACCGCATCCTGAATAGAGCGATTGAGGCCTTCTGCCAAGATAATGAAGAGGAACAAGGAAAGAGGATCCCCTTGCCTGATTCCTCTGGTGGGGGAGAAAGGGCGAGAAGAAAATCCATTGACAAGGATTAAGAATAATTTGAGGAGGTGAGGTTCAGGATCTAGTTTACCTAGGAGGGGTCGAAACCAAAGGTGAGAAGCATCATGTGCATATATTCCCAAATTTACTTATCAAAATATTTAGAGAGGTCCAGTTTTAAGAGCATACCTGGAGTATGGGTATTCTAAAGAGAGTGGATAAATTCATGAGGGAGGATGACACTATCCAAGATCTGTCTTCCCTCCACATACCCTGATTGTTCTGACAAGATGATGAAGGGGAAGATAGGATTGAGTCGCCTTTCTATCACCTTGGTTAGGAGCTTGTAAATGACGCTGCAGAGGGCGATCGGTTAGAACTTATTGGGGTGGCTCACCCTCTCTTCTTTAGCAATGAGGGTGAGGAAATTGGCATTGAGGGCCAAGAGCACTTGAACTGAAAGTTTGGAGTCTTCAATGATCTCCCAAAATTCCTCTCTGAGCATTGGCCAACAGTGATGAAAGAAATCCGAAGTAAATCCATTCGGCCCTGGAGATTTTCCCTTGGGGGTGTCTTGAAGTGCCTGATCAACTTCTTTGAGTGTGATGGGTCATGCCAAGTGTTGTGCCTCTTTCGTCACCTTAGTGAGAAAAATAGAGGTGCTTGCAAGCTCAGTTGGGTTTGCTGAGCAGGACAGCTGTAAGGAAAAGGGTTAGAAAAAGAAATATAAAACAACAACTAAGAATTAAACTAAGAAATAAAACAACAACTAAATTTATAAACATAGGGACATAAGGACAAAAGAAACAATTAGACCCATGTCACCAATGATAAGGATGATATTAGTGAAAGAAAACACCGAGAAGAAAGGGGACTATGAGTCCCTTCTTCCTCCAAGGGAGGGCTCTTGGACCCCCACAAATAAGCTCTTCTTACAACTTTGAAAAAGAAAATATAAATGGTGAAAGAATTCTTTGCTAATCCACTCAAGGGGTGAGATGGATTTCCCAAAGCATGATGCAAGTATACTCTTGGCAAGGATAGAAGAGTCCTCAAGAGAATAATGGCAGCATAACTTTTCTATGAAATTCCTTGAAAAATGAAGTGTATCCATGGCCTTTTTATAGCATTCCTTTGAGCTATTGTTCAACTAGTTTGTAGTGTGTAAAGAGGCTAATTAGGGCATTTCTAGGTCTTTGACCAGCCATCCAGTTGAATCCAGTCCAGATTTGAGTGTCAAATCAACTTGGAAGATGAACCAGAAGTGGGTGGGAGGCCGACCACTCTCATAAATGCGTCGTTTCTCAGGTGCGCGGCTTTTTGCGACAACAGTCGCGCATCGAGCGCATGTGCGCGCGTGCCCAGTGTCTTCATAGAGCCCTTCAATTTTTTCAATATTTGTATAGTTTTTTGACCCTTTATGAATGCTTTTGTGTTAATTCAGGTCCATGGATGACTTCATAACTGTTTGACGATGCTGAATTCTTGTAACCATTTGCGGACGAAATTTCAGTGATAACACCAGAGCCGCATTCTGTTCCTTCAAGATTAGGGAGGGTATGTGTTGCGTGATCTAGGTGATTGCTTGTGTTATGTACTTCTGGGGCTCCATCAAGAGGTTTTAGTAATCAGTGACCATCTCTTCTTCCATCTCCTCATGGGTGTGCAGGGTTTTCCCATTTTCTGAGAGATGCTGAGTGATGCGGTTGGTGTGCCTTCTTTGAATGGCATATCTATGAAAGAACTTATTGTTTCTGTCGCCCTCTTTGAGCCAATGGATGCGTGACATTTATCTCCACAAGATGTCTTCTTGGGCCTTTCTCTCCTCTAGCTTTTGACTTATTGCCTCTTCCTAAGACTTGAGATCCTCAAATAAGTCCTTATCTTGGATTTGGATTTGTATGGTGCTCATTTGTTCAGTTAGATGTCTTTGGGATTCAAAGATGTTACCAAAGGTTTGTTTGTTCTAGGTTTTGAGTTTTTGTTTGAATTTCTTGAGTTTCTGCTGAAACCTGTACATCTTGGAGTCGTTTGGCACAGTCGCTTCCCTCCACCAAGTGTGAGATTTTTGCTGGAAGTCCGAGTGAGTGAGCCAAAACTTCTCCAGCCTGAAGGGTTTTCACCCTAGAGTTGTCAGGATATCCAACCAAAGTTGGATAGGCCAATGATCTAACCCATGGAAGTCGAGGATTCTTGCTTCCAGTGCTCTACCCTCCAACATAAGCGAGTCTGAGAGAAAAAATCGGTCCAGCCTGTAGGCTATCTGATGAGAGCCAGTTCGACGATTTTTCTAGGTGAAGGTGTCATTGGAGGTGTCTATGTCAACGAGGCCTAAGTTTTCAATTAAGCATTGAAAGTCCCCTGACTCTACCTTGAGACGATGTGTTCCTCCTCTCTTTTCATCAAGGTTACATATCATGTTGAAATCCCCTCCCAGGATACATCTGTTCCCCTCGGTTAAAGTGGATAGGTGCTCCAGGATTCTTAGAAAGGTATGTTTGTCCCTTGAGTTGGCTGGTCCATAAACGTTTTTTAGGTAGCCTAGTTTATTAGAGATGATGAGTCGGTAGGCCACTGAGATGGACCATTTGGTTGTAAAGAAATTTTCCAGAGTGACTGATCTTGGGTTCCAAAGGAGATCAAACCACCTGTTGCACCCATGGTCGCCATATAGATTCCTTTCCCTTGCTTCCAATAGTTGGGGAGGATCTTATCCATCTCTTCCATGGAAGATGTTGTTTCTTGGAGCATCATTATGTCTGGTTTTTCTGTAATGATCATATCCCATAGTATCCTATGCTTACTATGACCGTTGAGTCCCCTTATATTCCAAGAGATGATCTTCATGATGAGGATGGGGAGGGGAGGGGTGGAAAAACTATTAGATATGATATGTATCTAACCGGATTTAACCATGAAGTGTCCTATCTCCTAGATGAGCCTACTGGTGCATTTTATTCCTCTTTTCTTTTCATCTTTCTGAGATTTGCATTGGTATTTCTGTGTGTTTCCTTGGATTCCTAAGCCTGCGCTGGATCTGGTGGTGGATCCTACTGAGGAGTTGAGGAAGATCTTGTGAAATTTTCTCAGTTGATCTAGGGGGATGTTATAAATCTTGTGGTGTCTATAGGCATGTTCCAGATTCTCTAGGTCTAGGCTTGCTAGGTATTTCTCATCGAGGTCCAGTTCCATGTCCCCGTCTTCAGTATATGAAGGGTCCAGGGTTGCAACGATGGAGCTGGTTGGAGGAATTATTTGGGTTTGACCTAGGGCTTCTTGTGCTTTCCCTTTCTTTAGATTCTGAGGTGTTTTCTATGTGGATGGGGCTTATGAGGTGTCCATGCCCTCTAGTTGTTTCTGTAGAATATCAAATTGGTTGCTCATGGTTGGCTCCTTATTGGGTTGGGTGGATGGTCGCCTGCCTCTTTGTTTGCACTTTCCTGTCATTGGGATGAAACCCTCTTTGTCTTTGTTTGCTTCTGGGTTTCCCTCTTTTCTTGGTGTGTTGAGGGGGCATTCCCTGAAAAGGTGCCCATGCTCATGAAATTTTCATCATCTGAACGGAATGTGTTCATAGTCAATGGTTTGCATCCATTCCTCATCCTGGTATTCCAGAGCAATGGATCCTAGTAGAGTCTTTGCAATGTTCAGAAAGACACATATGTGCACATAGGAGGTGTATCTTTGTTTCTTTGTGGCTTCCGATGATTTTACATACACTCCAATGGTATTTCCAATGCCCTCCAGCGAGAACTCATGCAGCAAGGAATAAATCCTTAACCATACTGGGGCATGTGCGAAGTCCTCAGGTTCAGGGATGAATTGTTCTGTCCAAAATCTCAAGAAGAGAACCATCGAGTTAAAGAAATACGGTCCTTTGTCAAAGATGTGATTTCTGTCCTCTAGGTTGTGCAGGATTATGGTGAAAAATCCCTTCGAACCCAGCTGCAGATCGAAGTGGCCTTTGGGATTCCACCATTGATGTATCCATCTTACCAATTCCTTTTTCGAGGGCTAGAGCCTAGAAATTTCCAAACTAAAGCGTAGTATCTCATGTATTATTTTTGTTCCTCAATCTTGGGTGTGCTTACGATGTATTCCAGGGCTTGCAGTGCTTGGGGATGCATTTCCCCAGTATCCATGGTTGCATTTCGCTTGCTACAACTAGTTTTTTCCCTAAGTCAATGTCCATCTCTTTGTCCTTAAATGAGCCCTCGAAAATAAGATGCGATCTGAGATCTGGGGGAGGCTCGAAGGTTGGGCACCTGGAACCTCATCCTTTGTTTCCATGTGACATGGACTCACTATAGGAGGGACCTCTTGGCCCTCCCTCGCTTGGAATCATTATGCCCCTGCGGGAGCGACGTAGTGCACCAAGGCGGAAGAACCCTAACCCTAGCGCTTGACCCTTACTATCTATCGGATATGATCATATCTTCTTGTTGTCTTACCATCAAAGATGGAGTGTCTTTAATATGGAATCCAAATATTGTTACTATACTCTCATATATAAATTTTGTTTTTGTTTCTTTTGTGCATGACTTGATTAGTTCTACTTCTGCCCATTTTGTCAAATATTCGACTACATTAATGATGTACTTCACACTTTTCTTCTTATCTCTCTTTGGGAATGGGCCCACAAAGTCAATAGCCCATATTTCAAATGGTAAACTAGGGTGTACTAAACGTAGGGAAATTTCACTTTTTCATATAGGTCATGGAATCTGTCATATTTTTTTACTTTTTCTCTAAAAAATCTGTGTAAAGTTGGCCACCAAAGGCCTTCCTGAAGTATCTTTTGTGTTGTCATGTTGAATTGGTAGTGGCCCCCTATCGAGTCAGCATGATCCTTGATAATCATATATTCTCTTTCATTCTCTAGGGAACATATTCTTAGAATATATAGTTTCCTAGCTTATATAAATATCCATTCATGAGGGTGAATGGTGTTGATTTAAGTGCTAGAATCTTACTTTTGTTTGCTAGAAGATCATCAGGAGCCTTCCATTCTTCCAAACATTTCACTATTTCTTCTAGGTTTTTGTGAGTGGCCTCAACACGGAATATGTTTGCATAATTTAAGTCATCGTCTATTCTCATCGGATCTTCCCCTTTTTTGAGTCAAGATAGATGATCCGGGATAAAAAAAATAAATCCCGGTCGAATTAATATGTCAAAGTTCAATTATTGAAACAGTAGTATCAATCAACATATTTTCCCTTGGTGAATGGGTTTGTTTACTAAGTACTTGAGAGCTTGATGGTCTATAAAAAATGTGAATGGATTTTCTAGTAAGTAATGCCAAAATGTTTGCAAGGAAAAGATCATAGCTAACGCTTCTCTTTTTGTTGTCGAATAATTTCATTCTACCTTGTTAATCTTCCAAATGGCATATGCAATAGCATTATCGATCATGTTGTCATATGGTTTTGCTAAGACTGAATCCATAGAAAATTGTATGCATCAACATGGACATGAAAATTTGTTGTTTAGTCAGGGAATTGTAGTATCGACGATTCTACATATTTTCTCTTTAATAGTTCGTAGGACTCATTACACTCCTGGATCCAATTAAATTTGACTTATTTTTGTAGCATCTCGTCGATTGGGAATGTGATGATGAAGTAATGACGGGTGAATTTTCTATAGTATCCTGTGTGCCCAAGGAAGATTTTAATTTTCTTTTTATCTATTGGAGGTTTCAAGTCGATGATTACCTTTATATTTTCCATGTCAAATTTGATACCTTCTTTGCATACAATATGCCCAAGCAGAATACCATTTGGGGTGGAAAATATGGATTTCTTAATATTCAGAGATAGGTGAATTTGTTGACATCTTTTTAGCATCATATTGAGCCATTGGATGTGGTATTTTAGTAAGCTATAAATTGTCCAGTCATCAAAGTAGATGGCCATAATTTTATAAATATATTCTTGAAAGGATTTGACCACTATTCTTGAAAAGACCATGGGTGGATGATTTAATCCAAAATGTATAACCTTGTATGAAAATGAGCCAAATTCAAATACAGAATTTGTTTTCTCCTGATATTCTTTTGCAATCGGGACTTGATTATACCCTAAGAAGTCGTTTGTGAATGAATAAAATTCATGTCTTGTGACTTCATTAATTATTTTGTTTGCGAAGGGTGTTGGGAAAGTATCGGTTACAGTTAAATTATTTAATCCCATGAAGTCAACACATATTCTCAGTTTCTTTGGGTTGTGATTTTTAGGTTGCACAACTATTGGACTTTCCCATTGAGATTTGTCTATGGGGTAAATAATACGAGTAGCTATCATTTCCTCAATTTATTTTTGTATGATGGGTTCGTACTTGTGGGATAATTTGTATGGTCTTTTCTTGATAGTTTTAGACCTTGGGATGAGTTTTATTTTCATCTCCCCCATATCTTGTATGATTCATTTCAGATCCTTGTAGTCATGAGAAAAAAACATCCTGATATTGGTGAAGTAGGTCCACTATTGTTGTTGTTTTCTTGTCCGACCAGTATCCACCTATCCTTGCCATTTTTGGTCGACTATTAGTTGAAATTTAAAATTCTTTGATTTTTGTTTATGCATCCATCCATTTTGGAGGTTTAGATTCATCCAGATGTTGTTCGACTTAGATAATCTCATTATATCTTGGTGGGAAATCAAGTTTTTATAAATCCTCCTTATCTTCTTTGGATACTGTAAATATTGCCTTTACATAGTTACTTACTCACATGTGGATTTTGGTCCATCTAAAGCTTTTCCTTGGAAAAATTATGTTTTTCATGCCCACTCAACAAGAGCTTATATTATCTTTATCCTGAGTCAACATGAATTTGCAAGTCGACATCAACCTTGTGTCAAATTTTGTCTTGCCTCTTTTTATTGTTGTCATTGATGTCAACCCTAGTCATGGGTTTTGGACCACAAGATTGATAAAGGTATTTGGACATGAAGGAAAATGCACATGCATATACAACACCCATGAATGGATAGTATACATCATGTTGTTTCTGGTGGTATGTGGCACGCCACGTGGATCCTCATGGTTGAGGAGAAATGAATTTTTGAAGATGACAAAGTGAATTGAAGAATGAAGTACATGTAGGCCCTGATGATAATTAAAGAAAATAATTACAAAATAAGAAAGTGTCAGGTTGGCCCTAATGTTAAAATGAAGTGACATATGTTGGAATATTGGTTGTTGTCATTGATGTCAACCCTATTCATGGGTTTTGGACCACAAGATTGATGAAGGTATCTGGACATGAAGGAAAATGCACATGCAGATACAACACCCATGGATGGATAGTATACATCATGTTGTTTCCGGTGGTATGTGGCATGTCACATGGATCCTCATGGTTGAGGAGAAATGATTTTTTGAATATGACAAAGTGAATTGTACATGTAGGCTCTGAAGATAATTAAAGAAAAGAATTACAAAATAAGAAAGTGTCAGGTCGGCCCTAATGTTAAAAGGAAGTGACATAAATGGTATAAATAAACATCATCATACATTCATTTGATACAAGTCGAATTTCAGAGGGAATAAGAAGTAAAAGAAGGCCGGATTTCAAGGGAGGATGAAGTCTTTTGGTGATGTGTTCTAAGGTATGTTATTTTCAGGTAATCTTACCATTTTTGCTATAACGTTTTTTCTAGAACGATTCAGATGGTGAAATCACTATGGTATTGAGAAGACATATCAAGGTACCTTTGGTAAAAAGTTAAACTCTTGATTCGCTATAATTATGGAGATACACTCTGTGGAAGATAGGGTTTGTGACCAGTCCTGAAGCTAGTCAATAAATAGGTGTTCCGGGTAAAATAGTCATAACTTCTTCATACAGAATCCAAATGAAGTGGGACCACTTCCATTGGAAAGAGTACGAACTTTAGTTTCTTTTGTGAAAGTTTTAGAATGGGATGTTAAATATTGAGTGCGGGGCATGTTGTACAAGTTAGGTCTTCTGAACAGACCAAAATTGAATAAAGTCTACCATTCTTTCTATAACCTCTTTTTGGGTAGGATTCAAGGAGTGAAAATTGGAGGAGTTTCAGAGAATACATTGAGTAATATTATCTACAGGATCCGAGTACTCTAAGAATTGAAGAATTGAAGAAATTGAAGAAGTCTCAGGAAGCATTATCAGGTTCTATGTGATGATTGGTTGATGGTGATGATTTAATGTAAAGTTTTATTATCTCTCATACATTATTGGGTGGAAGGAAGGGGCAAGGATGGAGAGTTCAAATTTCTATTGATATTGGAGGATTGTATCTTCCTCTTGAAGGTTTATCCCTCCCTTTATATTTGGAAGTTGTAGCTACCTTTGGTAGTCATTACTTCCCTTGAACAAAAACTATTGATTATTTCTCATATATTGTGCATGGTGTATTGTGGTGTATTGGTGTAACTCTTATACTATTGTTCATTGCTCATTGGATATAATTTAATGGTTTATGTATAAGTTGAAAAAGGTTTTTAAATTGTACTTGATACTGATTCACCCCCCTCTCAGTATCAACAACATAAATGGTATAAATAAACATCATTATACATTCATTTGATACAAGTCAAATTTTAGAGGAAATAAGAAGTAAATAAGGCCGGATTTCAAGGGAGGATGAAGTCTTTTGGTGATGTGTTCCAAGGTATGTTATTTTCATGTCATCTTACCATTTTTTCTATAACATTTTTCATAGAAATATTTAGATGGTTAAATCGCTATGGTATTGAGAAGACATATCAAGGTACCTCTGGTAAAAAGTTCAGCTCTTGATTCGCTATAATTATGGAGATACACTCTGTGGAAGATAGGGTTTGTGACTAGTTCTGAAGCTAGTCAATAAACATGTGTTCTGGGTAAAACAGTCATAACTTCTTCATACAGAATCCAAATGAAGTGGGACCACTTCCATTGGAAATCATACGGACTGTAGTTTATTTTGTGTGAGTTTCATAATTGGATATTAAATATTGAGCGTGGGGCATGTTGTACAAGTTGGGTCTTCTGAATAGACCAGAATTGAATAAAGTCTACCATTCTTTCTATAACCTCTTTTTGGGGAGGATTCAAGGAGTGAAAATTGGAGGAGTTTTAGAGAATACATTGAGTAATATTATCT
>ML786470.1:595461-613738 GCA_009831015.1 Picea engelmannii | reverse complement strand
TGCATGGTGTATTATGGTGTATTGGTGTAACTCTTATACTATTGTTCATTTCTCATTGGATATAGTTGAATGGTTTAAGTATAAGTTGAAAAAGGTTTTAAATTGTACTTGATACTGATTCACCCCCCTCTTAGTATCAACAGCCTTTACATAGTTACTTACTCACACATGGATTTTGGTCCATCTAAAGCTTTGCCTTGGAAAAATTATGTTTTTCATGTCCACTCAACAAGCGCTTATGTTATCTTTATCCTGATTCGACATGAAGTTGCAAGTCGACATCAACCTTGTGTCAAATTTTGTCTTGCCTCTTTTTAAACTTCATCAAGGTTTGGTTTTTCGAGAAGGTTGTGTATCTCTGGTACCACCTCTCTTAAATGTGCCTCTTCTAGGATGAATTCAAAATCTCTAATAAAATTTTCCTTTATTTCAGTCCAACTGAGTGTATGGCCACATGCCTCTTCGATTTTATACCATTTTGTGGTATATCATTCAACATGTTTTGGAACATATTCTCCATTCATTTTCACATTGTCGAATATGAGTTACTGTGTTGAACCCATGTTTAAAGTCTAGGATGTCGACATTTGTTGTACTTGAACTGACTAAGATTTCACCTTCTGCATTTGGTTCGACATCATTTTTCTATTCATTCATTATCTAATATAGATGTTGAGCCTCCTAGTATTCAGCCTATGTTTCTACCCACGAGTTTCCTTCTTTTCACTCAAGAAGTATGATGATTTTCCTACCACTTCCTTTGAACTTGATCCTATCTCTTTCCAGGGAGATATTTGTTTTTATATTCTGACCCCATTGTCCACCTACTGATGCAAGGTAAGTTGGAATGCCTTCGACTAAGTCGATCACCTTAAATTTGACCGTGGTTGGAATCCCCATTGTATGCATTTTGAAATTTTTAAGTTTTCCTATTGGCTCGATGAATCTTTGGTATGCTAGTTTTAAGAAATTCATTGTTGGAGACAATGGGGGTATTCAAATCCGTTTGCATGTGTCATAGGGAAGGATATTGATTTGTGATCCAAATTCAACCACAAATTTCTTAATCATGTTTTCGTACATCTCAAGGTCGACTTGCGGGTCACAATTATTGTGTTTATCTTGTGACAACTGTCGAACATTCTTACGATCACTAGTATTCTTTATACTCCCTCAGAATATTATGTTAGTCGATCAAATGGCGATCGACTTATTTTATTTTAGTCTTTAGAGTAACTTGTCTAAGAAAATTTCTGAAGTTTTTTTCTACCTTCCCCTATTTCTGGTTGTTTTTCTTGTTCAACATTTTTGAGAAATTTCATCTCTTCCCACATTAGATTTTCTTCTTTCTCTGGACTAGGGTAAGTGTTTCAATATATCGTTTGTCGAGCTGTTGATTCTTTGTAATTGTCTCAACCTGCACCTGATTTGGTCATAACATGGAGATTTCTTGAGTTTAATACTTCTTGATTAGGCACAATATGCAAGAGATTCAAATTCCTTTTGTTCATAACTTTATCCAATAATATCAAATGATCTTTGAGTGAGTGGTCACCCACTCCACATATGTTACATAACTTAAGGTTGGTTATGTCCATAAAAGGACAATCAAGGTTGGTTGATTCTTTCCAGTAATTAAAGCAGTAAGAATCAACCTCGACCACATCCTCAACCTACTTGACCGCACCCACCTCTATAGCCTCCTCTTCCTTGGTAACCACCTTGACCATGACCTCTATATCCATTTCCTCCTCATTGGTCGATGTTCTTGTGAACAACCTACGTGTGATAGACTGTGTAGATATTTGCCTTGTTTTTCCCATTTAATCAACATTCTTTTGTTGAATGATTGTTTTCTTCACAAATGTGACACCATTTTGGTCTGGCATTATTAAAATTGTGTGGTAAATATTTGGTTGCATGATTTTTCATGGCTTGAAAAATATCAGAGAAAGTTTCCAATTGTGTAGAGTTCTATAGTTATTCATCATGTGAGCATGAGTTTTTTTTAAAACACTGTGTCCGCAGTTTTGAAACTAAAAACTATGGACACAATTCTTTCCAGAAAACTCAAGTTCACATCACAAAAAAAAAATGTTGGAACAAAATGGAAATTAGGATCTAATGCATCGTTGAATTTACAATAATCC
The DNA here is from genome assembly GCA_009831015.1 of Picea engelmannii. Taxonomy (NCBI): domain Eukaryota; kingdom Viridiplantae; phylum Streptophyta; class Pinopsida; order Pinales; family Pinaceae; genus Picea; species Picea engelmannii. The sequence continues at coordinate 611,588 of ML786470.1, read as the reverse complement.
TTTGTGTGCCCTTCATTGGAGAAAATGGTGCACCAAAGTTCATTCCTTGTGATGCCCATATTGATTAGAGATTGTTGCAAAATTTCAAGTTTTTCTTCTAGCCACTTTTCCATCACTGATCAAGTCAATGGTCCTTTGTCATCAATTTCTATGCATTGTGCCCTTTTCAAGGCATATTTGCAAGTTTGAACATTGTAAATCTGTAGCGTAGCTCCAATTTTCTGTAGCGATCCTGCTACGTACCATTGTACCAAGAGTTTTTCTTCTATGGTATAATAAATTTGATTGATTAAGTCTTCAAAACTCTTATCATATTCTCGCATCGTTTCTATTGAAAATTTCTTTATTTCTTTAATTTTTTTCCTATCTAGATGGATGATGTCCTAAGTCTTAAAAAACATAAGGAAAATTTTCTTTATATCTATTTTTGACCTTGTTTGATTTTTCATAAAGTTCATAAACCAGGTGAGAGCCCTGGCTTGAAGAGAGACACTGAAAGTGCCATTTTATTATCTTCATTTGTAATGTCAGCTGCTTCCTAGAATATTTTGCAAATGAACCAATGTCATTTGGGGTCTTCATCTCCTTCGTAGATGGGTATATGATTTATACCTATTGTGGTTTTCTTAGGATGTTTAGAAACTGGTACTATAGAAAGAGTTTGAGTTTTATTACATGATTCGATTGAGAATTAGATACAACTTTGTTTTTGGGGGTTGAGATCTAATTATTTGACTCAACTAGTACAATTTTTTGATGTTCTTCAGTTGGACTATATTCCAATAATAATTGAGTTTGTTCTCCTGGTGGAATTATGTCATTTGTTTGACAACCCTTATCTATATACTCAAAGAATCGTCTTCTAGAGGGTTGCGTCGATGCATTTTCACTGTCTGTTGACTTTGAATCTTATTCAATGAGTAAATTTGTCAGGGGGACGAAGTTTGTGAGATATTTTATATGGAGGAATATATCCTATACTTGAATCTGATTTATTTTCGGTGCTTCAATTAGGAGTGTGTCTCATATGTGACCATCTTTATCAATTCTACACCATACCTTCGAAGAATGAGTATCAATATGAAGCCTTTGACGAAGGAAGTCTGTAATAGGTGGGCTAGAATGCGGGCTAGGATTTCTAGTAGGATATTGTCAAACCGTGGGTCCTAAGTCATCGATTTCCATATTTTCAACTATATTGATTTTCTGATGGGAAACTCTGGCTGCCTCTCCCAACTACAAACTTACATTCCTCCTAGGAACCATCGAGGATGTTGTTATTGCCTAGTCTGGTAGGCTCCCGCTTGACTCAACTGCTCACATGCTCTAATGATGTTTTTCTCCTGGGGGTATTTATGATTCAAACTTTGGGTATCCTCCTCGTTTTTCATACCTTCTTGCCTCTTTTTTCCTTTTATCCTATTCCAATTTCTAGATGTCATGTAAGGGATTATGGATCTTCATTCCGTGCAATCTTCCCTCTTGATTCTGGTGTGTCTCTTCTTTCATTTATCTTCCCCCTTGCTTCCAACATTATTTTCTTCGGTGCAGTTGAATTGACTTATAACAACTCACAGATCATCCATCCTCCCATCACCAACCCAACTAGATCATCCATCCTCCCATCACCAACCCAACTAACTCGAGGTCGACGATGTTATCCATTCTTGTTATTCTTATTTATTTTGAAAGTAATCCCAAGATTCACGTGTATCTTTACAATTGGCTTCTAAGAGTTCTTCCCACTCATCCTTCTTTTTATCCCAGTTATAATTTGGTGGAGGTGTGCTCAAGATAATTTGGTACTCAACAATGTCTTTGAATCCTTTTTCTATAAGAAATTTATGCAATAGGGATTGAACGGTACAAAGGAATCCATCATGCAAATCAGTGTAAAATTTGTTTAAAAATTTTGACTGACAATCTATCTTCAATTGGTTGTTCTTCAATGCAGTCTTGGATAATTATTTCAATCCACTCGTTTAAATTTTTTCAGCATATGTTAGTTATTTTTAGCATTAACTTTTCATTTGGATTTAGCTTGTGCATTAGAGGATTGGTTAAGATATTCAAATAATGCCTCCGGGATGGCTTCTAAGAATAGTTTGTGCATCTCTTTGAAGAACTGTGCTCGAGCTTCTGCCAATGTCAATCGGTTTTTCCTTGCGTATTTTTTTATATAGTTATTGATTTTTCACTCCCACCATTCATGCATGTCTTCCAATCTTAACATCTATGTGCTCTTTACTTTGCATGCTCGAGTTTAGAACTACCAACAATAGGAACCAATGTTATAATCTAGGGGAAGGTATGGGAGTGTTACCCGTATTTCATTACACATAGCAACATATATGATACAACACTATATACACAACATAGACATATATAAAAGCATACAAAAAGTAGTGGGAGAAATGTGAATATGCACTTTATTATGTACAACAACAACCAACCTTTCCTCTCTTACATAGTCACATATATATACTTACATAGTCACATATATATACTTGTGTCTACAGTTTCATAGTAGTTATAGCTTCCTAACTTCCTATTGACTTTTCGACATACTCATATACTCCACTTAGAAAGTTGAATGACTTACATTTGGTCGACTATCAGGTCTAAACAGGGCTGACTATCCCCTACAACAGTGTTACCCTACCTTAAGGGTTTTTCTCTATATTCTTAGTGCTATTGTGGTGAATGTCTTGGTATATTTCATGTTTAAGGGTTTATTTATGATTTTGTATAGTGGATTCTCTCTTATATCTACCAAGTTTTACTACACTTATGTCCTATGCTCTTACAATAATTGCATACATGATTTTTGTTCTATTATGCAACACTATATCCTTCCTTTGGTGACTTGGAGTTAATCTTTTGTTGCATACTCCTATTGAGTGGTTTCTTCATCATGCAATCTTGAACAACAATGTTCCTTCCTTGAGAAAAAATACTGCTAACATTTCTATTTGGCTTATTGTAATTACCCTTTTCCTAGTTTGCTAACTTTGCCTTGTGAAGAGCATCATGTAAGTGTAGATGTTGAACATCTCAAGCCCTTTTTTAGTTGAGGTGACTAATTGTCCAATTAACCTGGTAACTAACTTGGTGACTAACTTGGTGACTAATTGTCCATCACCTTAAGTCACATAGTATAATGATCAAAATTTTGGATGTAGGCCCCTATTGATTGGTTTGACTTATGTGATAAGCACTTCTCTTGCTATTTTTTTCCTTTTAGTAGTTGAAGGGATAGAACTTGTCCTTGAAAACGATTTTAAACTCATCCCACTTCAAGTCTAAGTGACATAAAGTGTTTGTCTATACTCACATAAGTTGTCCCACACAACAAAATCATCTCCACACAACAAGACTTTGTGAAGGAACCCTTGCCTTTAGTTGTTTATTGCTACACCTTGGAACAATAATTGAGTTTGCTTAGCCAATCAAGTTGTAGAGAATAAATGTAACCATGATAGGATGAAATTTCAGCCTTGCTCTTCAATCATAGAGTTCTCAAATTTGAGAGTGAAGGAGTGTTCCTCGATACATGTTGGAAGTATTTATATGAGGGATATTTTTCTACAATATTATAAAAGTAGTTATCAAAGTTTGCAGCGTTTGAGCAATATGAGTTGTTTTTCCATCCAAATCCCCCATTCTTCAATTGAGATTGACAATTCCTTTTTTTAAGTTATTCAATTCAACTTTGGAAATCAACTTCCACCTCTTTCCTTGTTTTAGAGAAAGTATGTGCAAAATGATGCTGTGATACCAAACTGATTTGGATTGGGACTGAATTAAAAGAAATATCTCAATCCAAGAGGCCCATAAAAGTTGTGAAAAAAACAATACTTTGTTGTTGGTCCGTGAGTAGACGATAAAAAAATGTAAAGAAAAACAATTTGGATTGGGATTGAATTAAAAGCAATAGTTCAATGCAAGAGGCCCATAAAGAGTTATGAAGAAAAACGATAGTTGTTGTTGGCTGGTGAGTAGACAGTAAAAAGTTGTGAAGAAAAAGGATAGTTGTTGTTGGCCTGTGAGTATAGGAATGAGAATAATGTAACACCGATGATGGGTTTCGAATAAACGATTGTTGAAAACATATAATATAAATTAATAGCTAGCTACTTCGAGAACTATTGAGCATCAAGGCTGATTAAACAGATGCCAGTAGATCTATATACACTCTTTGTCAAGAAAGGGGAGGGGCCTATGACTTGACTGATGCGATGATCAATATGCATTGTTAAAGTCAACTGATTTATAATTATTATAATTTGACTGTAAGTGAATCAAATCCATGGTTCATGTTCACCATTTTTAGTTCTTTATAAAATTCATTTCAACTCAGAGAGAACTCTTTGTATGTAATGGTGGGGTCTGGATTTATACTTGTGGCCACATTGATGTGATTACAACAACTTGAAAGCAAACTTGTTTGCTAGCGATTGCAAAGGGCACAAAGTGATTTAACAAACTCAAACAGGAGAATATGCAATATCCAAGTTGAACCGTCTCCAACTTGTGTTGACAACAAATTACAAAGTAGTTGTATTTCAAAAGGCCAGCAATAAGCATTATGCAGCATTAGTTGTTGTACCAGCACTGTCCGAATGTATATTAGGAGGTATAAATGATTTATATGTGTAGATATATGGTTATTAATGCAAATTACAAAGTTGTTGTATATTAAAAAGGCAAGTTATAATTTATTTTTAAGGTTATGTTCAATCTAGACATCAAATTGGTATATGAAATCTCTTTGTTTGTGGGATAAAGGATTAGCTGGATCACTGCTAAAGTTTATTAAAGTATACATGACTAAATGAAAAACTTAAAAAGTATGACAAAGTGGAATTCTATCTCTCACTAAATCCATCATTAATATCCATCATATTAATGAGTTTTATCTTTGCACAATAATACAGTTAAACATCTAAATCTTGAAATAGTCTCAATAAATACTAGGCTGATAACCCTGAGCAAGTGATAATTTTTCCTACTTAAAAAATATTCAACTTCTTTTACTCAACTTTTTGACTGAGAATACATTTCACTCAACCTCCCCAAAATATCACTTAGATTTGCCCACGTCTGTCTTAGTATCAGTTCCATGAGCTTATAGTGGCTTCGCGAATGACTGAAAATAGTTTTATTAACAAGACACTGCAAACTAGCCCAGCAACCCAAATGACAAATCTTGTTATTCACCATTCTCAGATGAAGCTGTTTGTGAAACTTGTGTAGACATGTCATGACATATTCTTCCCATTAGGATCTGTGAAACCAGTTTGAACTTTGAAGTGGAGCATTCGTCAATTCAGATCTGGTAGATGTTCATTGTTTTGTCGAGTCTAACATTCGGCATTTTGAATATGAAACAACCCATCCGATCGCTCTTCTATTTCATTGGAAATTACCTTATCTCAAAGGACGCAATTCGTTAACATGATTTGATTTGATGTGATAATGTTAATCCTTCTGATTAGACCTTTTGTTTCTGGTAATATGTTTTTAGACCTTTTGTTTCTGGTAATATGTTTTTAACCCGACCAAAAAACCTTTACTCTTCTTAAAAAAAAAAAGACTATATTATTCAAATTAGGCTGCCAATATCTAGCATGTTAAGAAACATTCAATGTTGAGGCATAAGGAATATAGGCAGTTGAATCTGATCTGATAGACAGTTGTATTACAAACCTTCCAATCTGAATTGTTGTCAAATCTGACTGTTTATATTGGACTTCAAATTAGGCTGTCAATATCAGCATGCTAAGCAACATTCAATGTTGAGACAAAAGGAATATATCCAGTTGAATCTGACAGACAGTTGTATTATAGACCCTCTAATCTGAATTGCTGTCAAATCCTACTGTCTATATTCGAATTACAACATCATTCAATGTTGAATAGCATTGCTAGCCTTCAAATTCTATACATGTAAATGCTTAAATATTAGTTTAGGATTCCATCAATATTTAATCTTGTCCATACAAAACTGATTAAGCACTAAAAATCTATTAAATGTACCGACAAAACTGATTAAGCACTAAAAACCTATTAAATGTACCCATTATCAATAAGTGTAAACCTTTAAGCTTAAGTATTTAAAAAATATATTACTTTTAAAATTATTTATATTTAATAATATATATATATATATATATATATATTTTTAAAAGCATACTTCTCGATATTGACATCAACTCAGACTATGACTGAGATGAGAAAAGTAACTGATAACACCGTAGATTGGGAAGACTATAGGACTTCCATGGACTGAGCTATGGTTTCCACAGTGAGCTAGGGTTTCCACTGCGAGCTTCCATGGCCACTGCAAGTTGTAACAGGGTTGGGCTTTGAGAAGTATTGATCAAGACTCGATAGAGTGGAATTGAGCGAGCATTGTAGCAACGGTCAAGCGCTGTAGCACAGGTGGTCGAGCGATAGGATCTGATCTGTGTTAAATATAATGTAACCTCAACATGCTGACTGTACACTGCCAAGTGTCTTGGCCAGCTGTACTTTTTATTCTTGATTTGCTTGAGCCTATTTAGCTCAGCTATTTCCCTTTGCATAGTACTTCTTCAAGAACTTCTTCATGTACTCGTTTTGTACACTTCTTCTTATATTCTAATATGCTGTTTTCTATTCTATTCTTTCTCTCTGCATTTCTTGCTTCACAATTTATCATGCTATCAGAGCTATAGTAGTAAGACTCTTCACACAAAGACTGGAGAGAAACACGATCCTCAAACAACGCAGAGCTTACACGGATCTTGAGAGCACGCGACACAGACTTTTTCACAAGGATTGGAGACTTGTTCGTCATACGCTCAAAAGATCAGTGTAAGAAGCTCACGCGAGGAAGAAGAGCGCTATACGCTCAAAAGATCGAGGAAGCGAAGACTGTAGATGGAGAAACAGTAAAGATTCTTGCAAAATTTTCAAATTCGTAAAAGATTCACGAAGAAGAGATGCAGGACGCAGGAACATTTGAAGAACTCGAAGAATTTGTTCAAATTCGTTAAAGATTCCTGCAGAAGGCAGAATCGTTTAAAGATTTACGGGAATTCTCTCAAATCCGTCAAAGATTGCAGCAGACAACGCTAAGCTTCAAAGAACTCGTGAAATTCTTTCAAATCTTTGAAAGAATCACGAACTTTTCTTCCCCAGGAGAAAATTCCTTCAAATACAACAAAGATCACGTCAGAGGATCAAATAATAGTCGACGCAACAGTAAGATCCGTCCTCCGAAAAGATCTAAGGTGGAAATCCAGTTCAGAAGGGACGAGGAGAGCGCGGAAAAGGTGAAATAATTTCAGTCGTTAGATCTTGCGCAGAGGACCGACAACGGTTGGATCCGCGAGAAAGTGCACGAGGTTTAGTCCTCTGGAGCGCACAGGAGAAATTTCGAATTGTGAAGTCGTGAAATCCCAAAATCATCTAGACCGTCCATCAAGAGACACATGGTGAGATCTCGACATTTCGCTGACTCACAAGGTGTAAAGGTCAAAAGAATGTCGTGAGAATTCGCGAATCACGAAATCATGAGTTATTCTGGATTGTTGGATCGAGAAAGATCGTGAGTCGTCGATCTGACTCTATTGCAAAATTGAGAATCGGGAGTTGGACGAGCAAAGGGGACTGCACTCGAAACCTCGATACGCGAAATCGCGAAATCCCGAAATCATGAATCGTGAAATCCCAAAAGGATTGTGAACCATCCATCTCAGAGGACAAGTGGCAGCAAATCTAAGTGCCATCAAAATTTTGGCATTTCAGAGTTCGTGGTTTGGAAAACTCTGTGGCAAGAGTTCTAAACTCGCGAAATAATGAGTTGCGAAATCCCGAAAGGATCTGGTCCTTCAGATCACAGGAAGATCTGGACCGTTGAATTGTCTAAAGGCAAAATTTTGGCATTTCGCATACCAGGAGTCTGAAGGACCCAGGATCGTAGCAACAAAATTGCTGAAGTCCCGAAACGCGAAATCCCGAAAAGGCGTTTGAATAAGCGCCAGGATACTTCGGATTTCAGCGATTTGAGGGACAGAGAACCAGCAAAGGCATCGCTATTCTCCAATTCGTGAAAAGCCAGTAGCGCTTTAACCTTTAGGCGTGTGGTCATATTGTTCAGAGACAAAGGGTCAATCTAAGGCCGTTAAGCCCTCTTCGGTGTTTCGGCGATCGAAGGTTGGAGTGATAAGAGATCGGAGGACTCGTATAATGAAGTCCCGAAGATAGAATCACGAAGCCAAAAATTGCGAAGTCGAAACTCGCGAAATCTTGAATCACAGAGTTCCGAAGCCACTGCAAATTACACACAGGAGACAGGTAAGTAGGATTTTTTTTTCTGTTTTGTTAAATTCTTTAAAAGATGGCGACGTCTAGCAATTTAGGACCAACTCAGGGTTCGATTCTTCTTGGAAAAAACTATGAGTTCTGGTATCTTCGAATGAGATCATTCTTGCAAGCACAAGAGTGATGGGATCTAGTGGATCATGGATATGTGGAACCAGATCTAGCAGACCTATCCGCCATGACTAATCAACAGAAAATTGCTCAGGCAATGCAGAGAAACAGAGAAAATAAAGATAAATTCTGGATTCAAAATTCTGTGGATGACTCGATTTTCTCAAAAATCACAGGGGTTGGTACTTCAAAACAGGCCTGGGACATCCTTAAATCTTCCTATCAAGGAAATGACAGGATCAAAATAGTTAAACTACAGACCTTGAGGACGCAATTCAAGACTCTAAGGATGACAAAGTTCGAAAATGTGGATCAGTTCATGACCAGAGTCATGGGCATCATGAACCAGATCAGATTGACTAGTGAAACCATCACTGATCAATGAATTGTTGAGAAAATCCTTAGAAGTTTACCAAAGAAATTTGAAATGGTTGTAACAACAATCCTTGAATTCAAGGATCTGTCATGTTTTTCAACAGATGAACTAATTGGTTCTCTGGTGACACATGAGACCAGACTGCATCTCACAGATGAGTCAATCGCCAATGCTTTCAAAACGCAAGTCTCCTTTAGCAGAAGGAGAGGTATAGGGCGAGGTAGAGATCACCAAGGAAGAGGGAGCAGTCACATAAATCCTCATTCCAGTGGAGGACACAGACAACAACAACCGAATCAATGCTTCCAAGCACACAGACAACAATATTAGAATCATAATTTCCAGCCTCAAAGAGGCAGAGGGAGACGATCAAATGACAAAACAAGCATACAATGCTATTACTGCAAAAAGTATGGGCACTATGAATCTGAATGCAGGAAGAAGCAAGCAGATCAGCTCTCAGGCAGAGCACATGTGTCAAATCATACAGGAGAAACCTCAGGAGGTATGTTTCTCTCATGTCACAAGACTGAAGAACAACTTAAAGATCTCTGGTTGTTGGACAGTGGATGCAACAATCACATGACAGGTAACAAAGATTTACTTTCATGCATTGATTCTTCACTCTCATCTGATATTACACTTGGAAATGATTCTTTAATCAAAGTTCAAGGAAAAGGAACTGTTCCTATTCTTACTAAACATAATGTAAAGAAAGACATAAATAATGTCTATCATGTTCTAGATCTGAAACATAATTTGTTAAGTGTAGGATAGCTCATTGAACATGGCTATAAGGTACTTTTTGAGGGAGCATCTTGCAAAATATACGACAAAAACCCCAGCAGAAAATTGATTTATGAAATCCATATGACTCCGAATAGGATGTTTCCCCCTACACTCAGAATTGCAAATCTGAGTCAACCATATGCACAGAGTGCATCTATCCTGAATGAAACAATGGTTTGGCATACAAGATTTGGACATCTACCATTTCAGAGTCTAAGTCTTCTTCAGAAGAACTCCATGGTCAAAGGTCTTCCTATCTTTAAAGAGCAAATTCCCCTATGTGAGTCTTGCATACTTGGAAAACATAAGAGAACTAGTTTTCCACAGTCATCAAATCAAGACAAACAACATCTCGAACTAGTACACACTGGCCTATGTGGACCAATGCAAACATAGTCAATAGGTGGTAGCTTTTACTTTCTCACGTTTATTGATGATTTCAGCAGAAAAATATGGATCTATTTTCTCAAACACAACTCTGAAACTTTTGCAAAATTCAAAGAATTCAAGGCAGAAGCTGAAAAACAGAGTGGAAAATATATCAAAGCACTCAGATCAGATGGAGGAGGAGAATACAACTCCAGAGAATTTGCAAATTTCTGCAAATCACAAGGCATTATCATGCAAACAACAACCAGGTATACTCCACAACAGAATGGAGTGGCTGAAAGAAAAAATCAGACAATAATGAATATGGCAAGAACACTTCTCAAAGAGAAAAGTTTGTCAAATATTTTTTGGGCTGAAGCAATAGCATGCTCAGTTTATCTCATGAATAGATCTCCAACCACAATTCTAAAGATGAAAGTCCCCCAAGAAGCATGGAGTGGGACAAAGCTCAATGTTGCGCATCTAAGGATATTTGAATGCATAGCATACGCTCACATACCTTCCGGATTAAGGAAGAAATTGGATGATAGAAGTGAGAAATGTATATTCACTGGATATAGTGAAACATCTAAAGCTTACAGGCTTTACAATCCAATCTCCAAGAAACTAATTCTCAGCAGAGATGTAAAATTTCTGGAAAATCAATTCTGGAATGATTTAGAAAATCAACAAATGGACAGTCAAAATCCATTGCTGCCAAGTTCTGAAAACGCAGAAAATTCAGGACAACAAGTACCTCAAACTATTCTTCCAAGATTGCAGGTACAAAGACAACCTAAAAATTCTCAGGATAACTCAACTTCCATCAGAGACTCATTCTCTGAACCACAAAATCAGAGAACTCGAAGTTTGAGAGAAATCCATCAGCAGTTGGATGACTTTGAACAACACAACCTTTTTTCTTTAATGTCATGTGAACCTACATCTTTTAAGGAAGCAGCTAAGGAGCCACATTGGGTTCAAGCCATGAACCAAGAAATTGACTCCATTGAGAAGAACAAGACATGGGATCTTGTTGATTTGCCAACTCACAACAAGAGTATTGGTGTCAAGTGGGTTTACAAAACTAAACTTAATGAAAAAGGGAAAATTGAAAAACACAAGGCAAGACTTGTTGCCAAAGGATTCTCACAACAACCAGGTACTGATTATGGTGAAACTTTTTCTCCAGTAGCAAGACTAGACACTGTAAGGACTCTATTGGCCATAGCAGCCCAACACAAATGACAAGTATACCAGATGGATGTCAAGTCAACATTCCTGAATGGTTTTTTAGAAGAAGAAGTTTATGTCGATCAACCACCTGTATTTGAAGTCCAAGAACAGCCAGCCAAAGTATATCGGTTGAAGAAAGCCTTGTATGGCTTAAAACAAGCTCCAAGAGCTTGGTACAGCAGAATTGACACTTACCTGATCAAAAGTGGTTTTAGCAGAAGCCAAAATGAGCCAACTCTTTACACCAAAACAGATCAACACAGTAAAATTTTGATTGTATGTTTATATGTTGATGACATGATATATACTGGAAATCTTGAATTAACCAATTTTAAACATGCCATCCAATCTGAGTTTGAGATGACAGATCTTGGCATCATGAAATATTTTTTGGTGATTGAGGTCGATCAATCAACCAAAGGAATTTTTCTCTGTCAGAAAAAGTATGTAGCAGACATTATTAAAATATTTCGCATGGAAAAATGCAATCCAACAGAAACCCCTATACCCCTAGGCACAAAATTGAGCAAGAAAGATGAAGGTCCTATAGTGGACCCTACCTTGTACAAAATTTTAGTAGATAGTTTGTTGTATCTTACAACAACTAGGCCTGATATTATGTATGCATCTAGCCTTGTTTCCAGATTCATGGAATCCCCCAAAGATTCTCATTGGAAAATGGTGAAACGGATTTTGAGATATGTTGTAGGAACTCTCAATTTTGGCTTATGGTACACTAAATCTGAAAGTAATCAACTATCTAGTTACACAGATAGTGATTTTGCAGGCAACCTAGATGATAGGAAAAGCACATCTAGACATGATTTTCACCTGGGCACGAATCTGATCTCATGGGCATCAAAGAAACAACCAATTGTATCAATATCTTCTGCAGAGGCAGAGTATGTCATTGCTACCTCAGCTTCCTGTCAAGCTGTGTGGCTGAGAAGAATATTGAAAGATATGTCACATATAGAAAATAATCCAACTCTTATTTTCTATGACAATACTTCAGCAATTGCTCTATCCAAAAATCACGTGTTTCACAAGAAAAGAAAACACATTGACACTCGTTTTCATTTCATACGCGAGCTAGTCAATAATGGTGATATTGCACTACAATTTTGTGGTTATCGAGATTAGCTCGCTGATATCTTCACAAAGCCACTAGGAAAATCTATTTTTGATTTTCATAGACAACACTTGGGCATAATCAGTGCTGATATTTGTAACTATTGAGTTTAAGAGGGAGTGTTAAATATAATGTAACCTCAACAGGTTGACTATACACTGCCAGCTGTCTTGGCCAGCTGTACTTTCTATTCTTGATTTGCTTGAGCCTATTTAGCTCAGTTATTTCCCTTTGCATAGTACTTCTTCAAGAACTTTTTCATGTACTCGTTTTGTACACTTCTTCTTATATTCTAATATACGGTTTTCTGTTCTATTCTTTTTCTCTGCATTTCTTGCTTCACAATTTATCAATTTGATCATCTACTGCCTCCCGCCAAGCCTAGTCTCTTAACTGATGAAAAAATATGATTATGATTCAATCGCTAAAGTTTATTTTTATTTTTATTTAAGTCACTACCCACTAAAGATCCATTTTTATTTGTCACTGCCAACTAAAGATCCAGACAAATTGTGAACACTATGTTGCTGATATTTAATATCCATAAAAATTGTCAATNATATATATATATATATATATATATATATATATAAGCATGCACTAACATAGATGTCGTTATGGGCGCCCTTCTATTATTATTATTAAAAATTCTAATGGGTTGATAGTGAGGGGCTGACCCAACTATAGTTAAGAGAGCTTGATGGAAGTGTTGGGATACTCAGAAAATCGTATCATAGATATAGTAGTTATAATCTCTTCTCATATCAAATGTGTGATCGAGCTTGTTAAGATCCCATATTAATTTTCCTAGTTATTGGATATGATTGTTACTTAATGTATGGAAGACCTTTTTTATTAAATAAGGCCCCATAAGGCAGTAAAGTGTAGAATCAATAAATATAAGTGGCTTAAGGTTTACTAGTTAGTGCTTGAGGCCTCATTAGTAAAAGTCTATTAGGTGGTTAGGGTTTTGGTCAATCAAAACTATATATTTCAGTATAAGAAGTTTGTAGTTAGTTTTTAAGTGAATATTATGGTATTTGGAGCTATACTTATGTTGGAGGTTTCTCCCTCGAAGAGGAAAGTGAACATTGCATTCAATTTTGAATATCAATAAAGGTTTTCTTACTACTATTATTTCTTAGTTTTTGTTCTGTTTATTTTCTTTCTTGTAGCTATATTTCCTTTTTTCTTGTTATGCTTATTTTCTTTCCACAACTATATTACATTTGTTTTTCATTATGTTTCAACTAACAAGGAACACCACAAGTTGTATGGGAGCACTTTCCTATGCCAACAAATGCTCTAATTTTAGAAAAATGAGAGAGGCTAGAAACTTGTTCCAATGTCCTTATATAACATAGAGATACATTGTTAAGCATGTGAACCAACTGTTGGGGAATAATACATGCATAAAATACAACATAAATCACTTTGTTGGATGCCCTTGTAACCTTTGTTGGTACCCTTCAAGTAGTACCACATCAAACAACATCTATTTATGGAATTGTCTTCCATGTACCCATGGGTATATCGAAATCCCCTTAAGTGCACTTGAAACCATCCTTACATAATATTGTCAGTCATTCTTTTGATATATTACACCGAGAAAAATACTTGGGCACATAACTAGGGAATTAGGTAGTAAAACTAAAGATATCGTCTATCCTCCTTAGTTGGCATCGTGAAATATTCAACCAAGTACTATTGTTGGAAACCCTTTGATATATGAAAGAGATATAGAATTTGACACTCATCGATCCTTAGCACCCAAACCCTAGCCTCTTCCAACAAACCCTAGCTTTTGCAACACAAGAAACAAAATTCCTACACAACTTGCAATATCAAGAATATGGGAATTCCATTAGTGTAGTGATACTTGGGAGGGAATAATACTCCCATCAAATTAATAATAATAATAATAATCATCATCAAAATAATCCTTGCATGGTTTTGATCATCATGGTGTCACTCTACAATAAACACTTTTTTAGTGTGGACCTCCTCAAACCATTACTTGTGACCCCTCCATGAATTCCTCTCATGACATTTTGTTGGGCTAACTCTTAAATAACCTCTTTGGTGGACCCAAATGGTCCCATGACAAGAACCCACAACATGTCATCCAAGGAGGAAGTGCATAAATAGTTAAGTCTCTCACCTAGTCGATTAGAAAAATGGAAACCAATATGTCTTCCATCATTGCACAAGTCAGCCTTTGTTTTGATAAGATTGTGAAGTTGAAGGGTAAGCCTAAGGAGGGTGAAAATCACTTTGGTGAAGGATCCCATAAGGTTAAGAAAATTGAGGAGGAGAAAATACCACTAATCACTTCTCATTTTCTAACCATTCCCACAATTAATCCCTCACCTCCTTAAAGTTAATTTGAATACATTTGATGGGTCAAATGCAACTGGTTGGGTAGACCAAATGGAGCACTTATTTTCCCTTCATCCCATAAAGATGAACTAATGGAACTTAAAAAAATATGGAGCATTGGTTTTGGTGGCAATGGCATAAAAAAAATACTCTAGGAGTCAGTACATGGAGGTAGTTTTTGAAAGATTGGTTTCTTGCTTGATCAAAGACACAATTGTTTTGGGCTAGCTTACCCAATTGTGCTAAACAGGCACAATGGAAGACTATGTTCATTCTTTTTATTGTCTAGCTATTAGAATAAACATTTCTCTAATGATTTTTTTAAGTAATGCTCTACCAGTGCTCTTAAGGAAGAAATCAGAGCCCACATAGATATGAACCACCTTGCTACTTGGTTGGAGGCCACTCATCTTACTAGTCGTGCCCAAGTCAGTGTGGTAGTTCCTAAACAACCCACCCCACCCCTAAAGGTCCACAAATTGACATGGGATGAAATGGTGAAATCTCAACCCAAGTGTCTCTACTACAACCATGGTAAAAAAGTTCTCTAAGGCATAAATGTAAGGAGAAAAAAATGTTTATGCCCATTTTCGTGGACATTTTTTTATGAGGAATTTGATGGTGGGAATCAAGAGGAAGTCATTCCAATCACCGTGGAAGTTCCTCTTCCTGGACAACTAGGTGAAGAACCCAAAATATCCCTTCATTCTTTGACCGATATTTATTCTCCTTAGAAATTAAAGTTACTTAGTTATATCAAAAAACAAAAGGTTATTGTCTTAATCAACAATGGAAGGATCCATAATTTTATTCATCATCATGTTACCCAAGAAACACATTGTTAGGAACTTTTAGATTGTGATTTATAATGAGGGATCTATGAAATGTGGTGGCTAGTGTTAAAATGTAAAGCTTCAAATGGATGGGTGTTCCTTGAAAACTCACATGTTTTCCATGAAATGGGTGGATATGATATTGTTTTTGATGTTGAATCGCTACAAACATTAGGGTCAATCACCATGGACTACCTAGAATTATACTTGAGTTTTCAAAAGGATGGAAATTCCTACGTGTTGAAAGGCCTCAAAACAGGCTCTCTAGAAATCATCAAATCCCATCATATGGAAAATATTCTAAAGGGGTCCATTCTAGATTATTGCATAATTCCATGATATTCAAGCTTTTGAGGGTGTGTTGACGGGCAAAATTGACCGTCCATCAACTAGAAGAGCGAGTCCAGTCCAAGTTTGTCTAAATAACCCAAGCCGTTTGGTGTAAATCGTTCTAACGGGTTTAATGGCTCCATTAGCCAATCTAAGAATCCTAAAAGAAACGAGTAAAAGAGAGAAATAACTAACTAATTAC
>ML786470.1:583804-595399 GCA_009831015.1 Picea engelmannii | reverse complement strand
TATATATATATATATATATATATATATATATATATATATATATGCTCTAATGTAACTGTAGTAGTTATGTTTAAGAAGAATATATACAAGTCTTGTTTATTTACATGATTTACAAGCTGCAAGTTTTAATCAAAACTTACGAAAATCAATGTGAAAAATGATTGCTTCTAGGAAGCAGATAAAGAAAGAACATAAAAATATTTATTGTTTTTCCTTTATAAATTTAAATAATCTTGCAAAAAATTCAATGAAACATGAACATGTGGATAGCTGAAGCTGAACCATACATTCTAGTTTCAATGATATGTAAATGGTAGAAAAATACAAAGAAACTATCATGTCAGTGAGTTAGTGAGGTGTATCCAAGCATCTGCATAGTTGGAGGACATCCAACTGCCATGTCCAAGAGAGAAATCTGCAATGAACCTTATGACTATTCTAAATTCAGAACATGTATTGGCAGCTTAGGTTTTAATGACAAAAAAAGAAACACAAACATAAACCTGTGATCTCATAATGATACATGATTACAGAAAGATAAATCTGGAAGCAATCTATGAATTTTATCATTCAATTTAAAACTCAAAGATAAATCTCATTATTTAAATCGAAGATATGATCACAACATTTGTATTTTAAGAAGCAAATGATAGATGGTATTTATAATATAAACCTCCTACACATCACAGATAATTTAATCTAAAGATATCGGACCTACACATGTAACACGATTAACAAAACATAAATAACAACATATAAACAAAAGGCTAAAGCCAAAATGAATATATGCCATTCTATTAAGTTTTGGAATCACTTGTCCATTCTGTAGTCCTAGAATAATTTTTTGGGATAATAGACTTTAAAGATTGGAAAAATTAATATATAAATGATAGTAATTAACCATGTATTGATAAAACGGATTAAAGCTAATTTAAATCAATGCATAATCAATTATTCAAAGAATATGAAGATATTATAATGAAAATAAAACCATTTTACTCACAGGACAAAAGCCATTAAGCAACCTGGAATTTCATATTCTTCTTTGAAAATAATCGTCCATTCTCCCAATGATTCCAACCATCCGTTACTCCATTTGAAAAGAAGAAAAGTTTATAGAATAAATAATATACAAAAGAGAAAGGATTAAAATCCTCCTCTCCAATTCTTGGATTGCCTAGCTCTGAACTTTCTCATATATTTATAAAATGAATGAACAGTGTGGGCGTCACTAATAATTTTTGATACCTGAAATTTTCCTTGTAAAGAGAACCAAATATCTCTCAAAGCGTGCATTTTTTTGGGAAAATCTCTACGTGTTTGATCAGAAGTACACAAAATCAAAACAACAAAAGAAAACTTTTCAGGGAACGATTTTGGCCAAAGATAAACTTGAGCTTTTGTATCCACTATCATCTCACTGTAAAATAAAGGAAGAACTAAATCACTTAAAATATCATGTGCGAGCAAGTTCTTTTCTTAAGATAGTGATGCATAAGATGTTACTTTGACCAAGCATTATTATTAAAAATAAAAGAGACTAAAATAAAATAGAAAAATCCCTATTAAGATGAGTGCAGTCTTACTCGTGGCACCTTGGGTCAAGGTTGAATTGATAGTTTAAATTTACTTAAATCTCTTTACTTTCCATTTAAAATTATCATGATGATACTGCATTTTTGAAAATAAATATTCAACGAAAAGCAGAGAGAAAAAGGTTTAAAGTGGACTTCCCTGACAACATTCATATTATGGTTCTCTTGGTGTACCCACTTGTGTTCATAACTGCATTTTTACACAAAGAAATATTGAGAAAGAAAAATAAAAGAAAACCTACTCCTAAACTTACTCTAACTACTAAACAAATCAAAAATACTAAGTGAAGTCATGCTTCCAATGTAGCCATTGGAGTAACTCCAATCCTGCAATGGAAACAAAATCAAATATTACTAACAAGAATGGTAGTATATTGAAAAATAACAAAAATATATCATACTTACCTTTATCATCATCATTTAAAAAAAAAGAAAGCATGACCTTACCATTCCCTAGAACATTTTTTTTGTATGAATCCTCCATCCATTCTGCAATTTTGTCATTATATGGGTCACAAAAATATGAAAAAATGAGATTGTGAAGCTTGTGAGAGTTATGGGGACCTAACATAACTATTAGCCTAGATCGAAGTGCCCCATCCTCTCGACAGTTTTCCTTTCGTTCCATATTTTCTCCATCTAAAGGATGTAAAATGAGTGTGTTAAAGTTACCTCCTTGATCTCTTAATAAAGTGAAGATAATCTTACCATTTCCTGGAAACTTTTCAAGATATGGATACTCCAACCAATCTGCAACCCTATCATAATACATGCAATTACTAACATGGGATTGTTTGAAAGAATTCACATAAGAAAAATATTCCTGATGAGAATAAAGTATTAGACTATCAAGGAAAGAATCTTGTAAAAAGGTTGGATCAAGATGGCGAGAACTTATCATGATTCTCGATCGGAAAAGAAATGTCTCATTCTCTTTAAATTTTTCATTGAGCTTAAACACTTCAAGATTAACTATTTGAGGTGGACTAAATGGAATGACCAACATTTTTGAATAATCATCATTGGTAATAATATTTGTCCGATTATACTTTTCAACCTCAAATAATTGATCATGGAAAAATCTAGATTCTTCTTTAATCACAAATTGAGATGAATCAATGGAAGATGAAATTTGAGACTCTTTCAAATCATTTATTGATTTACCCACGGATAATTGATGAGAATAAGAATTGATATGTTCATGGGTAGAATTATTTTCCTATTTATCTTCTATTCGGTAATCTCTTTGTACCTGATTATATAATGTTGAATTCTCTCCAAGTCAATATGAAACATACAATTGCACAACATTAGGATAAAAAATATCGAGGTACAAGGAATAATATGTAGAAGAATTGAGGAGACAAAATGCATCTCTTGAAATGATAGGTATATTTGTTTCGAAATCCGGTTTTGTTCCATCTCCTGGTATAAACCGATCAACCTCTGTTGTATTCTCTTTTAAAGAATACAAGACAGTTTCTAAGAGACAATTTGGTTCATTATGTAAGGGAAAATTTGAGAGCAAATCACTAGAGATAGAAGGTTGATTAATATCCTGACTATTGATTTTGTATCCTATTGATTGATCATGGAAATGTTCAACTAAATTAGGGGAAGTTTTATCGTCCACATGATTATCAACTTCACATTCAACCTCTTTTACTTTAGAAACTGTTATAAAATCTATGAGAGTGTGACAATTGTCATCTTTTAAAGTAAAGGTTCCTTCTTTGAGAGGAGGAGACATTTTTTGCAAAGAATGATTAGATGTGACAATTTCATTATGTGGTTCATGATTTACCAAAATGAAAGACGTCGAGAAAAATTGTGGTGCTTCAAAATCTTCAAGATCAACATGAAAAATTGAACCATCTTGAGATTGAGTGTTAGTGCTCAATTCAGATTGGTTAACAATTAATTGATCTTGCTTGTCTGAGAGAAAAACAAGATATTCAAACTACTCATTAATAAGTGACATTTATTTCAAAGGGAATCTAGTACAAACATGGATTAGCCTAATTCCAAAATCATTGAATGATTCACCATTTTCTTTCCTTAAGCAACTTAATTATTCACGTGATTCATCATAATCATAGTTGCTAAAATATGATAAAAACGAAAATACAAACTTAGACAAAGAATGAATAGAATTAGCTTGAAAAGATTCAAACCAAATTTTAACCCGACCTCAGAAAGTGAGAGCGAACAATCTGCATGTAACTTTGTAATCAGTGATCTTATGTCTTAAACAATTATAAAAAAAATTAGAAATATGGTCTACTGTAGATGTGTTCCCTTCACCATCAAAGGTGAGTTATGAAAAGAGATGAGATGTCTTGTTGGAAATAACTGGTAGTGAAACATTAAAAGCATGTTCTGACACAGTGATTTGGGAAGGAGCCATTAAGAATTTGAAGAAATTGACCCCAAATAGTTATCCTTCTTTGTAGTGCATTATAAGATAATACATAAGAAGGATTTATAAATATGGAGTTATGAAAGGCTGAGGGGTGAAACATTTATTCATTAAATCGACCATGGCCCTCCTTTTAGCGCCATTTGTTGATAGACGAAATTGACCGTCTGTCAACTAGAAGAGCGAATCTGGTCCAGAGTTGTTGTTACACATGAAATTTGCACACCTAGGTACTTCGCCTTAAGTGTCATAAAGTGTCATATAAGTGTCTCATATACCTTGACACCATGGAATAACCTATGTCACAATCCCTAGTCAATTTGGAGGAGGGATATATTACATGAAGGTCAAAATACCAAGTACACATGAATTATTATTAATATTCATGGAAAAGAAATTGATTAAGTGTGAGAATAAAGTGCACATGAATTATTATTAATATCCATGAAAAAGAAAGTAATTAAGTGTGAGAATCCACCTCACATTTGGTTTCCTATTTTTAAGGGAAGGTGGAGGATCTCATGGATGGTTGAAATATTTCCTCCTTAAAATCCTTGAGAGATATTTCCTCCCCAAAATCCTTAAGAGATATTTTCTCCCTAAATATCTTAGAGATCCCTTTCTTAGTGGATCTGATCAGATCCTCTCCATGGTGGTTAAGTCTCCAAATCTTATATAATGAGGGATTTCCATGGAGGAGAGGGGAGAGAGGCGTTTAGAGATACCAAACTTATGATCTCATGAGAAGTGGAGGAGAATAATCAGTGAAAGTCTTGTCATTCTGATCGTGGAGATTTTGAACAAGGGTTGCACAAGGATAGCTTGATGAAGTTGCTACACTCACATCTATGGCTATAAGTATTCTTCATTGTTGTTTTCATTAATACAATCAATGCTTGGCTTGTTTCTTTCAAACTTGTACTTGTTCCATATAAGTTTGTCTGCAGTAGATGGATCTATGTTTTAGCTAATCTCAGTAGAGTAGGAAGACTTTTGTACTTTTGTTTGTCTTGCAGGGCCTACCAAGGAGCTCAAGATCAAAGCTCATCCTAGACCTTGCAGGGACAAACGACGTTCATAAGGTACACACCTTCCTCATTCTCTTTTGTTCATCAGTTTGATTAGATCTAAAAGGAAGTTAGTGTCCATGTTAAGCACCTTCTGTCTTAGAGTTAAGGGTCTATCTCTCAAGAGGAGATCTACCTGTCCGCAGGGATATTTTCTTACAACAGTTGTATAAATAACCCAAGCCATTTGGTGTAACTCGTTCTGACGGGTTTAATGGCTCCGTTAGCCAATCTAAGAATCCTAAAAGAAATGAGTAAAAGAGAGAAATAACTAACTAATTACTAAACACTATATATATATATATGTACATATGCTCTAATGTAACTATAGTAGTTGTATTTAAGAAGAAGATATATAAGTCTCGTTTATTTACATGATTTACAAGATGCAAGTTTTAATCAAAACTTACGAAAATCGATGTGAAAAATGATTTCTTCTAGGAAGCAGATAAAGAAAGAACATAAAAATATTTATTGTTTTTCCTTTATAAATTTAAAGAATCCTCCAAAAAATTCAATAAAACATAAACATGTGGATAGTCGAAGTTGAACCATACATTCTAGTTTCAATGATATGTAAATGAAAAAAACATACAAAGAAGCTATCATGTCAGTGAGTTAGTGAGGTATATCCAAGAATATGCATAGTTGGAGGACATCCAGCTGCCATGTCCAAGAGAGAAATCTACAATGAACCTTATGACTATTCTAAATAAATTCAAAACATGTATTGACAACTTAGGTTTTAATGATAGGAAAGGAAACACAAACATAAACCTGTGATCTCATAATTATACATGATTACAGAAAGATAAATCTGGAAGCAATCTATACATTTTATCATTCAATTTAAAACTCAAAGATAAATCTCATTATTTCAATCGAAGATATGATCACAACATTTGTATTTTGAGAAGCAAATGATAGATGGTATTTATAATATAAACCTCCTATACATCAAAGATCATTTAATCTAAAGATATCAGACCTGCACATGTAACAGGATTAACAAAACATAAATAACAACATTATAAACAAAAGGCTAAATCCAAAATGCATATATGTTGTTCTATTAAGTTTTGGAATCACTTGTCCATTATGTAGTCCTGGAAGATTTTTTTGGGATAATAGACTTTAAAGATTGGAAAAATTAATATATAAATGATAGTAATTAACCATGTATTGATAAAACAGACTAAAACTAATTTAAATATATGCATAATCAATTATTCAAAGAATATGAAGATATTATAATGAAAATAAAACCATTTTACTCAGAGGACAAAAGCCATTAAGCAACCTGGAATTCCATATTCTTCTTTGAAAATAATCGTCCATTCTCCCAATGATTCCAACCATCCATTACTCTATTTGAAAAGAAGAAAAGTTTAGAGAATAAATAATATACAAAAGAGAAAGGATTAAAATCCTCCTCTCCAATTCTTGGATCGCTTCGCTCTGAACTTTCTCATATATTTATAAAATGAATGAATAGTCTCGGCGTCACTAATACTTTCCATGAACTGAAATTTTCTTTGTAAAGAGACCCAAATATCTCTCAAATCGTGCATTTGTTTGGGAAAATTTCTAAGTGGAAGGTAAAAGAGTCCATTTGGGAAGCGGGTTTTCAACCGTTTCTTCAAATTCCTCACGATTTGGCTGCAATTAGTCCTGCAAAATCATCTGTCTGATCTTGACGCCTTTCTAAATTTTATCTGTTGTTGCTCATAAAACTATTTGTAGCAATCCAATATTATTTTTGGATCAATCATCTTGAACGTATTTGGATAATAAAATGAAGCCATGATCAAATCCGTATCAAATATTTGATAATAGAAACCTGTGAAACAAAAAAAAACCTAAATTAATAACCTAAAAATTGTGAATAAAACAAAATATAGAACAATAAAATAAAAAATGAATTTAAACTAACTATGAGTTCTAAACAAACAATGTTTATAATGATCTTTAAATTCTAGAAGCTTCTAGTTAATGGAGAGGAGAAAAATATTGATTTTGGTTTTTTACAAAATCAAACAAATGATAGATAATTCTTTTTTATTGTTTATTATTATTATGAGATGCAAAATGAAGAAATAAATTAATTAGGTAATATCACCAATGATTTTATGAAAATGAGAAACCAACCAAGATATTATTTGATGAAGTATTGAACACATTATTCAAAATAGTCAAACTTGTTAATGAGCAAAAGAATGAACACATAATCATAATTTAAACGAAAGTAAACATTTGATAAAAATTAACGTTTTTGTTTAAATTGAGATTTTTATGCTCATTTCTAACTTTTGACATATACTCTTGTAATGAATGTATCATACTATAGTGAATGTATTTAGTTTGTCTCAAAGCAAGCCAAGGTATGGAACTATTTGAAAAGGTTGATTTTGTAGCTCATTATAATTATCAAGATTCTAATGGCGGCCCTTTAAATTTTGTAAAAATTTAGGGGGAGTTGTTGCGGCCCAACAAATGATGAATTACTGGGTGAAACAGTTATGTCTGATCTGGTAAGATTTCATCTCAGGAAGAAAATAATAAGACTTGAAAAAGGATTTAAGCTCCGTGAAATAAATTCACTCTGAGACCATATAGTATTAAGATAAGCTCAATGTTATAACAAGACAATAGAATTTTCTTTGCAGAGGATTATAACCTGAAATAATGTCTTAATCAAAGAGTCACAATGTTTATAAAAGAACTTCAATACTGTTGATAGAGCCACTGCTGCCAGTAGATGTCCATAGCCTCGACAGAGATGTCATTTAACCCACTCAAGTACTTTAATCACATCTAATAGTTGTATCCACATGATATATACCTCTCGACCCGACATTGCTTCGCTGCCAGCAGGCCTGTTCAATACCCTGACGAAGTTTTCTTGGTATCATGTGTGCATTTACCCACTGCCAGCAAGCTTGTTCAGTACCCCGATAGGTTTACACACACTTCCCACACATAAGTGCTTTCAACCCTATTATGCCACTTTTAAATAGTAATACAATTATAGATTTATTGATGACAAAGAGAGTGGGGTGACACTGGAGGTTAATTGCAATACAGGTGAATAGTTTATTTTATTTTTTTCAAAACTGGAAGTTTTATCATGGTTTAGAGATTTTAGATTTCCTTTAAGAAATCATCTAGAGAATGGGGAAGCACTTAAAAGTGATTCCTTAAGAATATGGATAGCGTAAAAAGTTTAAAGATCATCGTAATTCTCAAATATTTGAACCATATCTATGGTGTAATACTCTGGCGAAGACATTTTGAGCACAAAATGAAAGTGACAATTGACTTAAAAATCAATTGTCTGAGCTATATCTTAATATCAGGACCTCTTTGAAATATTTCAATTTGCTTGAAAAACACAAGTCTTAAAATAAATGCTTCCTTTGACAATAGCTCTTTGATCAGAAATATATTGATTCAAAAAGAAAGATAAGAAGAAACCTCATTCAAAATAATAAAAGAAAACAAAAACACACAACAAACCAAATCAAATTTTATTAATGGGATTCAAAATTAGAAGTACACAAAATCAAAAAAGCAAAATAAAACTTTTCAGGAAACGATTTTGGAAAAAGATAAACTTGAGTTTTTGTATCCACTATCATCTTACTGTAAAATAAAGGAAGAACTAAATCACTTAAAATATCATGTGTGAGAAAGTTCTTTTCTTAAGATAGTGATGCATAAGATGTTACTTTGACCAAGCGTTATTATTAAAAATAAAAGAGACTAAAATAAAATAGAAAAATCCTTATTAAGATGAGTGCAGTCCTACTCGTGGCACCTTGGGTCAGGGTTGAATTGATAGTTTAAATTTACTTATCTCTTTACTTTCCATTTAAAATTATCATGATGATACTGTGTTTTTGAAAATAAATATTCAATGAAAAGCAGAGAGAAAAAGATTTAAAGTGGACTTCCCTAACAACATTCATATTATGGTTCTCTTGGTGTACCCACTTGAGTTCATAACTGCATTATTACACAAAAAAATATTGAGAAAGAAAAATAAAGAAAACCTACGCTAACTACTAAACAAATAAAAAATACTAACTGAAGTCATGCTTCCAATGTAGCCATCAGAGTAACTCCAATCCTGCAATGGAAAAAAAATCAAATATTACTAACAAGAATGGTAGTATATCGAAAAATAAAAAATATATATCATAGATACCTTTATCATCATCATTTAAAAACAAAGCAAGCATGACCTTACAATTCCCTTGAACATTCTTTTTGTATGAATCCTCCATCCATTCTGTAATTTTGTCATTATATGGGTCACAAAAATATCAAAAAATGAGATTGTGAAGCTTGTGAGAGTTATGGGGAACCATCAGCCTAGACCGAAGTGCCCCATCGTCCCGAAAATTTTCCTTTCGTTCCATATTTTCTCCATCTGAAAGATGTAAAATGAGTGTGTTAAAGTTACCTCCTTGATCTCTTAATAAAGTGAAGATAATCTTACCATTCCCTGGAAACTTTTCGAGATATGAATACTTCAACCAATTTGTAACCCTATCATAATACATGCAATTACTAACATGGGATTGTTTGAAAGAATTCACATACGAAAAATATTCCTGATGAGAATAAAGTATTAGACTATCAAGGAAAGAATCTTGTAAAAAGGTCGGATCAAGATGGCGAGAACTCATCGTGATTCTCCATCGGAAAAGAAATGTCTCATTCTCTTTAAATTTTCCATTGAGCTTAAATACTTCAAGATTAACTATTTGAGGTGGACTAAATGGAATGACCAACATTTTTGAATAATCATCATTGGTAATAATATTTGGCCAATTATACTTTTCAACCTCGAATAATTGATCATGGAAAAATCTAGATTCTTTTTTAATCACAAATTGAGATGAATCAATGGAAGATGCAATTTGAGACTCTTTCAAATCATTTATTGATTTACCCATGGATAATTGATGAGAATAAGAATTGATATGTTCATGAGTAGAATTATTTTCCTCTTTTTCTTCTATTCGGTAATCTCTTTGTACCTGATTATATAATGTTGAATTCTCTCCAAGTCAATATAGAACATACACTTGCACAACATTAGGATCAAAATTATCAAGGTACAAGGAATAATATGTAGAAGAATTGAGGAGACAAAATGCATCTCTTTAAATCATAGGTATATTTGTTCCTTCTCCTTGTATAAACTGATCAACCTCTGTTGTATTCTCTTTTAAATAATATGAGACAATTTCTAAGAGAAAATTTGGTTCATTATGTAAGGGAAAATTTGAGAGAAAATCACTAGAGATAGAAGGTTGATTAATATCCTGACTAATGATTTTGTCTCATATTGATTGATGAGGGAAATGTTCAACTAAATTAGGGGAAGTTTTATCGTCCACATGATTATCAACTTCATATTCAACCTCTTTTACTTTAGAAACTGTTATAAAATCTATGAGAGTGTGACAACTGTCATCTTTTAAAGTAAAGGTTCCTTCTTCGACAAGAGGAGACATTGTTTTCAAAGAATGATTAGATGTGACAATTGCATTATGTGGTTCATGATTTGCTAAAATGAAAGAAGTCGAGAAAAATTGTGGTGCTTCAAAATCTTCAAGATCAACATGAAAATTTGAACCATCTTGAGATTGAGTGTTAGTTCTGAATTCAGATTGGCTAACAATTAATTGATCTTGCTTGTCTGAGAGAGAAACGAGATATTCAAACCACTCATTAATAAGCGACATTTCTTTCAAAGGTAATCTAGTACAAACATGGATTAGCCTAATTCCAAAATCATTGAATGATTCACTGTTTTCTTTCCTTAAGCAACTTAATTCTTCACTTAATTCATCATAATCATAGTTGCTAACATATGATAAAAACTCAAATACAAACTCAGACAAAGAATGAATAGAATTAGCCTGAAAATATTCAAACCAAATTTTAACGCAACCTCGGAAAGTGAGAGCGAACAATCTGCATGTAACATTATAATCGGTGATCTTATGTCTTAAACACTTATAAAAAAAATTAGAAATATGGTCTAATGTAGATGTGTTCCCTTCACCATCAAAGGTGAGTTCTGAAAAGAGATGAGCTATCTTTTTGGAAATAACTGGTAGTGAGACATTAAAATCATGTTCCGACACAGTGATTTGGGCAGGAGCCATTAAGAATTTGAAGAAATTGACTCCAAATAGTTATCCTACCTTGTAGTGCATTATAAGATGATACATAAGAAGGATTCATAAATCTGGAGTTATGAAAGGTTGAGGGGTGAAACATTTATTCATTAAATTGACCACAACCCTCCTTCTAGCACCATTTGTTGACGGACAAAATTGACCGTCTGTCAACTGGAAGAGCGAATCCCGTCCGAGGTTGTCTAAATAACCCAAGCCATTTGGTGTAACTCGTTCTTACGGGTTTAATGGCTCCGTTAGCCAATCTAAGAATCCTAAAAGAAACGATTAAAAGAGAGAATAACTAACTAATTACTAAA
>ML786470.1:550931-577261 GCA_009831015.1 Picea engelmannii | reverse complement strand
TGCTCTAATGTAACTGTAGTAGTTGTATTTAAGCAGAAGATATACAAGTTCGTTTATTTACATGATTTACAAGCTGCAAGTTTTAATCGAAACTTACGAAAATCGATGTGAAAAATGATTGCTTCTAGGAAGCAGATAAAGAAAGAACATAAAATTATTTATTGTTTTTCCTTTATAAAGTTAAATAATTTTGCAAAAAATTCAATAAAACATAAACATGTGGATAGTCGAAGCTGAACCATACATTATAGTTTCAATGATATGTAAATGACACAAAAATACAAAGAAGCTATCATATCATATCAGTGAGTTAGTGAGGTGTATCCAAACATCTGCATAGTTGGAGGACATCCAACTACCATGTCCAAGAGAGAAATCTGTAATGAACCTTATCACTGTTCTAAATAAACTTAGAACATTTATTGGTAGCTTAGGTTTTAAAGACAGGAAAGGAAACACAAACATAAACATGTGATCTCATAATTATACATGATTACAGAAAGATAAATCTGGAAGCAATCTATGCATTTTATCATTCAATTTACAACTCAAAGATAAATCCCATTATTTCAATCGAAGATATGATCACAACATTTTTATTTTGAGAAGAAAGTGATAGATGGTATTTATAATATAAACCTCTTACACATCAAAGATCATTTAATCTAAAGATATTAGACCTGCACATGTAACAGGATTAACAAAACATAAAGAACAACATTATAAATAAAAGGTTAAATCCACAATGCATATATGTTTTTCTATTAAGTTTTGGAATCACTTGTCCATTCTGTAGTCCTGGAAGATTTTTTTGGGATAATAGACTTTAAAGATTGGAAAAATTAATATATAAATGATAGTAATTAACCATGTATTGATAAAACAGACTAAATTTAATTTAATCAATGCATAATCAACTATTCAAAGAATATGAAGATATTATAATGAAAATAAAACCATTTTACTCACAGGACAAAAGCCATTAAGCAACCTGGAATTCCATATTCTTCTTTGAAAATAATCGTCCATTCTCCCAATGATTCCAACCATCTGTTACTCTATTTGAAAAGAAGAAAAGTTTACAGAATAAATAGTATACAAAATAGAAAGGATTAAAATCCTCCTCTCCAATTCTTGGATCGCCTCGCTCTGAACTTTCTCATATATTTATAAAATGAATGAATAGGCTCGGTGTCACTAATACTTTCCGCCACCTGAAATTTTCTTCGTAAAGAGACTCAAATATCTCTCAAATCATGCATTTGTTTGGGAAAATATCTAAGAGAAAGGTAAACGAGTCCATTTGGGAAGTGGGTTTTCAATCGTTTCTTCAAATTCCTCACGGTTTGGCTGTAATTAGTCATGCACAATCGTCTGTCTGATCTTGACGCCTTTCCAAATTTTATCTGTTATTGCTCATAAAATTATTTGTAGCAATCCAATATTATTTTTTGATCAATCATCTTGAACATATTTGGATAATAAAATAAACCCATGGTCAAATATGTATCAAATATTTGATAATAAAAACCTGTGAAACAAAAAGAAACCTAAATTATTAACCTAAAAATTGTGAATAAAACAAAATCTGGAACAATAAAGTAAAAAATGACTTTAAACTAACTATAAGTTCTAAACAAACAATGTTTATAATGATCTTAAAATTTTAGAAGCTTCAAGTTAATGGAGAAGAGAAAAATATTAATTTTGGTTTTTTACAAAATCAAACAAATGATAGATAATTTTTTTTTTTTTGTTTATTATTATTATGAGATGCAAAATGAAGAAAGAATCTAATTAGTTAATATCACCAAATGATTTTATGAAAATGAGAAACCAACCAAAATATTATTTGATGAAGTATTGAACACATTATTCAAAATAGTCAAACTTGCTAATGAACAAAATAATGAACACATAATCATAATTTAAATGAAAGTAAACATTTGATAAAAATTAGTGTTTTTGTTTAAATTGAGATTTTTATGCTCGTTCTAACTTTTGACATATACTCTTGTAATGAATGTATCATACTATAGTGAATGTATTTAGTTTGTATCAAAGCAAGCCAAGGTATGGAACTATTTGAAAAGGTTGATTCTGTAGCTCATTATAATTATCAAGTTTCTAATGAGGGCCCTTTAAATTTTGTAAAAAATTAGGGGGAGTTGTTGGGGCCCAACAAGGTGCTTCTCATATAGTTAATCCATTTATGTAGTTAGTAATGGAAAAACACTAGCAAGTATTTGAACAATGACTAGGATTGCCACCATCATGTGGAGAGCATGACTATAGTGTTAATATTATGGTAGCTTCGGGAGGTATGAACCTCTACTGTGACCTATGACGAGATTAGAATATTCCGGAAGGAAGCAAAGAAGTAAAGGAAACCTTAGACGAGATGTCAGCTACAGAAATATAATTAATATGAATTAATTAGTACCCGGAAGGAGAATTCGCCCCCAGTAAGTCTGTCAGAACCACTATAAATACAGGTCGCCCGTCTCTCATTTGACACATTCTCATAATTGCAAAGAGCCAGTTGTGCGCACTGTAGTTGGAAGTTTTGTGCGCAAGTTTTTGGGGAAGTTGTTGTGCCAGTTTCTTGATGGGACTATCTGATCAGCTTTGGTTTCTATTCTTTCTTGGTGCATTAGCCTTGCTTGGCTATGATTGCTACCAATATTCTTCTCTATCAAGGTCAAGGTGCTCGAAGGGTGGCTTCAGCCTATGGTTGGGTGACAAGGGTATTGTCAATGGTAAAATGAGCACAATCTTTCATATTCTAACAGGTTATGGGCCCACAACTCCTTCCTTCAATCTAAACGTTGGAAGGAAGCATAGCTGCTAGGATATTGAGTTCGTTGAGGAAGTACCACTAGGGTTACTAGCAGGAGCAGCTTCGAAAGACACTTCCACTAGAGTTGCTAACAAAAGCAGTTGTAGAAACCCTAATCTCAGATCCAACATCTTGTGATGGAGGATCTCGCTCAAACAGAAGATATTCAGATATGCCCTAACTCAAAGCACCTTTTAGCTCTCTCAGAAGATAGAAACGATGATGTTGAAGTTTTGGATCAAGGCATGACCAGTTACCAGTCAACCGAAGACATGAGTGAAATGATCAGTCTTTTACACTACTCAGCACTTACTAGAATGATTGAAGATGATATGTGGATAAGATAGTGGAGCTTCTTGGCACATGAAGGGAGATCAAGCTAGACTCTCAAATCTAAATGAGAAGAAGACCTCATACAAGGTAGAGCTTGGAGACAAAACCACCTACCCTGTAGAAGGATTTGGATAAGCCTCCATCAAAATGAAAACAGGTAACTATGTTCACTTAAGCAACGTTTTATATGTACCTGGTTTAGAAAAGAATCTTGTATCGATATCTTTCCTAGAATACAAAGGAAATAGAATAGCTTTTGTGGATGGAAATATGTTATCATGGCATAAAGACTCCAGCATAGAGAATGCTAGGGTTGTTGAAAAGTCAACAAGAAACATGTGTCTAATTTACTTTTCCCTTAAATAAATTAGACAATAAATATTAATCTATTATTTCATTCATAACTTAGTGATTTGGATTTCTAACAGAATCATAAGTGTAGTTAAGTGAGTTAAGATCAGTTGTACTAGTTGTAACTAAACATGCACTAGTGAGAGTTCAGTTAATCAGTGAACTCACATGCAACTAAAGATTCGCCACGGTTAAGTACATGCATGTCAGATCCAGTGGAGACCCAGTTGAGATAACAGGTGAAAGGGACAGTTTGGATATCAGTTGTGATTTGATCACACATGCAGTGAATATGCTTATGAGCATGTGAAAACTAGGCAATTCGATGATCATTGTGAGAATTCGAATTGCAGAGTTTGTGCAGAGGAGGCAAGCTGTCTGGACACATGAATTGGCACATGTATTTATTGATTTGTGTATGATAGTGTGAGACGATTGTATTGTACTGAGAGCTCTTGGATTAGAGTTTTGTATGATATTGTTTCATGATTCATGATATACATAATATATGATAGTGGGGTTTTTAGCTTTACGCTTTCCTAGTAAAACTTTTGTGTTATGTGTTCTTGATATTTCACTTTGTGATTATGGTTGTGATCGTGGTTTAATTTTCCGCAAGAGTAATAGTAGAAGCGATTCTATATTTAACAGTGGAATATAATTGTTAGATCAGGAGAATCGCAGGAAATACTTAATTTGTATTGAAATTTCTACATGGTATCAGAGCCATGGAGGCCACGGAGCTACAGAAGTGAGGTGCGAACATCATTTCATTCTTGCAGGTCCCATCTCTAGCAGGGTGTGAACTTTAGTACTATAGACTACGCTCAGTTTTTAAAGAAGAAATTCTCGCACCCTAGACAAAGGAGAGGTGCAAACTTCAAGGTGATTCTCGCAGGCTGCTTAAGGGTGAAGTGCGAACTCCCCTCACCCTACAGTGAAGTACAGTGCGAACTGCCCAGGAAAGTTCCTAGTCTATACACAGGCAGGGTGCGAACTTCCCAGGCGAGTTCGTAGGCTATACACAGGAAGGGTGTGAACTTCCCTCAGGTTTCTCTCAAGTGGGGTGCGAACCTCCCAGGGAAAGAGGGATTGCAGTAGTTGAGTTTTGGTGGTTGGCTAACATTCGAATTTGCATCGAAATGTATTTGAATGGCTTGAGGTTGGAGTATGCACTCAAGGGAAGCTCTAACTACTCGAAGACAATGGCTTGAAGGATTATATTGACAGAGATGTTCCTGAGCCAGATGTGACAAACACTGCAAATCTTGATGCATGGCAAAAGAAAGTGGAAAAGGCGAGGAGGATTCTGTTGGAGGGAGTACGAGACCACATTGTCTCAAGTCTCCATGGGAAAACCACACCACATGCAATGTGGAAGGTTTTGACAAATATATTCCAAAACAGTAAAGACCATAGGAAATTGGCACTCAAAGATAAACTCACGAAGATCAAGATGGAGAAGGGCGACACCATTCCAAAATATCTCATGAAGTTTGTCCAATGTTGAGATGAGCTTGGAAGTGTGGGAATAACAGTCATTGCTGATGATTTGGTGAGCTTGGCACTCCTAGGGCTTCCTAATAGTTGGCACAGTTATCAAGACTCTGTCAATGGAAGGGAAAAATTGTTGGATTGGGAACGACTATTGTAGTGTCCCCAAGGTCGAGCCCCGTTGTAAACCATGTTCTGAAAGGAATTGTAATTATGTTTTATAGGCTGGTGAGCCAAGTTTTTATAAGCTGGAGGATTATGTGTTTGTTAGGCCAGGGAGCCTGAGTGTTGAAGGCCAGGAGCCTATTGTTGTATATGTAATCATGCAGAACAATTAATAAAATATAAACACCACCATGTGTAGACCGACCACGATGAATGAGTGAAGGGGGACTGAGCATCCATAGAGTGGGAAAGGAATTAGGGGCTGGAAGGTGGGAAAAGGGGCTAAGTGTTGAGCCTAGGGGCTAAGCCTAGGGGGCTTAAGCCTGGGAATAATATTTTAATATTATCCCAAAAGACATGTGCATTTTATGTTTTATCCTAAGTTTCTGGCAAGGGGAGAACATGCAAGGGAGACACGTGCTGGTGGAATGCATGTAGTTTCATGGGTGACAAGTGTCAACCCTGATGCATGCGAATAAAATGGCCAGGGTGAGCCGTGAGAAGGGTTCCTCCTCCATTCCACCCGACTACATGAGCGTGTAGAGAGCACTAAACAGTACAACCAACCCAACCTTTGCAAGAATACCTCGTGCGTTCTGAAGAGCCCGGAAAAGAAAAAAGCATGTGTTTGTTTTTGCAAATCTGTGTACACCCTTTGTTCTGAGAGCCGAGAAGACTATGTTCATTTTCTAAAAATCCCAGTTCATCCTCCCCGTTCTGCACCAGAGAGTCTGTGTAATTCCCTGCAGAAATTGCTTGTCACATAATTCCAAAAATCAACACCGTGAGACCTTGCCGCCATTGTTGAGCTTGTTTGAGAAGTATGAGTCTGTATTCTTAGTTGACTGTAGTGGTCATGCAGAGATGGACTACACGTGATTTTTTGTCCAGTGAAGGTGGTAATTGAGGCTGTGTATGCCCTCTCTCCAAGAGAGGGAGGTGGATGTGGTTAGAAGAAGCAGGTTGTCAGGCCTGCGAGCAACTCCTTCCAGGTGAGAGAGTTTGTCGGGAAGTGGTTCCCTCCAGAGAGTGTCTAGCACCAACTTTAGGCTTTGATACTTCCTAATCCAGCCTATTGCTGAGACCCAGAGAGGGAGGTTAGCACCGATGGACTGTGCTTGTGAAGGTGTATACTCCCGGGCAGAACATGCATGTGGGGAATGAGAGTTTGGTAGTAGTGGGCGTAAGATGGCATCCCGGGAAGAACCCTTCCAGATTGTATGTGTTGTTTTCCCTGTAGCCTCATCCTAGCCTAGGATTCCTTGTTTTGGGGTGGAGCTTAGTCCCAGCTCGGGGGTGACTCACTGCTGAGCTGATGAGTAGTGTGGTCTAAGGATGGGAGGTTTGTGGAAGGCCTGCACTTGGTTGGTGGAATATACCACTGTTAAAAGATAAGTATCTGATTATGCCTTAATGATGTTTTGCAGGACTGTGCTGCTTATGTTATCATGTTTTCCACTGTGTATATAAATTAGTATGAAATGCTATTGATTGTTAGTTATGGCAGTAACTCATATGAATACTCTGTGTAGAATGTGTTCATTTGTTTAAATGCATGGGATTTATAATACCTGTATGAGTTATGTGCAAAGTGGTATTATAGTCTTATTTTAATAGCGTTTGAACCTTGGTAGCCAGAAAAGGTACGCTACAGTTTGGTATCAGAGCCAAGGTTTCAACACTGAGCCTATATGGGCTAGTGGAGCAGTCTTTGGACCGAGAATGCGAAGGGAAATTGGGTCTGGAAGGCCAATTTCAGACCCTAGTTTTCTCCAAAGTGTCAAGGAGTTACTTGACGAGTTTCTAAACTCAGGAGGTATAGCGGTGTTATGAAACCACAGCCAGTGTGGTATAATTCCATAGGGAGAGAGGACTCCACACCAGAAGTGTAGGAGCTTTAGGATCTATTTGGGAGGGAAGGTGAACCCTCGTGACCGTTAGATATGGAAAGTGTGCACAGGGTTTAAAGCCCTTTGGAATTGCACAGGAGTGTGGAAATCGTGATATGTGAAATTCTGAATTAGTTAGGAACCGTCTGAGCCGTCAGATCTCGACTGGTAAACCCGACAGCCATTGGATCTGTCAGGAGATATCCGAGGGTTAAAACCCTAGTGAATAGGGACAAAAGCCCCAAAAGAAATCTAGACCGTCCAAATGATGGAGGCCACGTGTCGTGAGATTTCCCGAAATGGAATCACAAGATCGGGAGTCTTGATGACAAGAGATCGGGAATTTCCATGGTGGAAATCCCGAAATATATCTGAATCGTCCGAATGATGGAGGCCACATTTCATGAGATTACCCATTTTGGGAAACCGAGAATCGAGGAATCGAGAATCCTGATGACAAGGGCTCGATATTCTTCATGGTGAAAACCCCAGGATAGATTTGAACCGTCTGATGGATGAAGGTTACGTGTCGTGAGATTAACTGCATTGGGAAACCAGGGATCGAGATTTTGGGAGTCCCGTGATCAAGAGTTTAGAATCTTGTGATGATAAACCCGATGAACGAACGAGATTCTTTTGGAGGATCTCAGGGTATGTGACGACCATTAGATGTGAGGAAGAGATGTCGGCTTTAAGACGGGGTGCGAATGTACATTAAGGTAAGTAACGAGAAGATCTGGACGGCCAGAGTCCACCCACCCAGATCTACGGCTGAGGTTCAATTCTGGAGCCCCCTTGCTATTCTACCTTTAGCGGTGGGGGGGGTTCCGGAATAGTGTGGCGTGTGAAATGGGGCCCCCTTTGCCACCTGTACTCCACTTAAAGGTGCGCGATGCGATGGATGCCGTAGATCTGAGAAAGATCTGACCGTTGGATTTTTTCTAGGAATGGACGTGGACACATGGATATGTACCACGTGCCAGTGGGTTGAGAAGAGAAGAGAGAGAGGTGGGACTTGATGATGTCGTTAAAAGCGACGTGGACCCTCATGAACATGCCACATGCCACCGTAGTTGTGGGTGACCACTGTGCTATGTGGGCCCGAAAGATAAAGTAAGTCAGAATTTCAGAAGTCGAGGTTTGGAAAGGAAAGAAAGTTTGAAATCCTCATGGGCCGAAAACCCAAAACCTGAAGTCTTGAAATCCCGAAGTGCCGAAAATGAAAGTTTTGAAAACTCGAAAATTGCAGAGCCGAACGAGAGCTCAGAAAACTTATTTGAATCGAAATGTCTTATTTTTTTGTTCGCATTGGATTATGAATGTTGAGGATTGTTCCTGAAGGTTTAATGGCCTGAAAAACCTCGGATTTAATTTCACAGTGCATGTGCAGAGTTCAATGGAGGTCAAGACTCTGGTTAAACAACGTCGAGTATGAAGTGGGGAAAGGTGCAGATTACCCCCGAAACAGAAGACGAACAGGAAGGAAAGGATGTCAACCTGGGAGTCAAAGGATTGAACTCCAATGGGCATGGAAAAGAGAAGGATAAGGAAGGACACATAATGAAAATCATTGAAGGATTGCAAAGAGAGGCCAAGGCTCACCAAGATGATAGTCGAAAGCTCATGAAAGTCAGGGATTGGCAAGGTGAATTAAACTTAAAATTTTTGAAGAGCCTGGAAAGAATAGAGAAGAAACTCGAGAAGGGAAGAGACTCAAGTACGATGGAGAGTCACAGAACCCATGGGATAAGAAGTAGGTCGAGGAGTGGTAGCCGACATCTTAGTCACTCCCAAAGACATTCTGACAGGAAGACACACAGTAGTTCAAGCCCATCCCCTACCAGAAAACATCGAAAATCTGGAAAGGAGGAATTGAAGGGAGAGATGAACAATATTAAGCCTCCAACATTCGATGGAGAACATAAGAAGGAGGAGGATGCCAAGACCTAGTTGCTTGGCATGAAGAAATACTTCCAACTGCAGAAGTATTTCTCCCATGCAGAAGGAAGAATTGCAATGTACCAACTGAAAGGAAAAGCATCCATGTGGTGGGATCAGTTTGTGCAGGAGCAGCACATCAAAGAGAAAGAGGTCACTTGGAAGGAATTTAAGAGGTATTTCAAGAATAAATACCTGACTAAAATATACTATGACAGAAAGATGAAGGAGTTCTTCGAACTCATGCTAGGGAACATGACTATTGATGAGTATGAATGAAGTTTCCTAGAACTACTGAAGTATGTTCCATTCATCAAAGATGAGGCTGTCAATATTTAGAGATATATGAGTGGACTACCACCTTCCATGAGTGACAAGATTCAATATGATGATCCTAAGACCATGGAAGAAACAATAAGAAAGGAAAAATGCTTGTATGAACAGCAAGGAGAAAGGCCCATCCTTCGGAAGGTTTGGAATGATCAGAGGAAGTTTAAGAAGGAACAGAGGCAGAAGGGAAACAAGCCTTCCTTTTTCAGAAATAGTCTTCAGAGACATCCATTGTTTAGAGAGCCAAGAATGACTGAAGATAGATCATAAAGACAAAGACAGACGCCCATTCAGTGTTGGGGCTGTCAAGGAAACCACAAGTACAGAGATTGTCCCCATAAAAATGGTAAAGAGAGAACTGTACATACTATTTAGAAAGCTAGAATAGTGGGAAATATGGGCAGCAGAATGCTGAGGATCTATGCAGCCCTGGACAACAAGCAAGCATAATTTCAATCGCATATGATTGAAGTGGAAGGTACGATCAATAACCGACCACTTGTTATTTTAATTGATTCCGGGGCTAGCCATAGTTATGTAGATCCTAGAGTGGTGGAAAGTTTGCATCTAATGAGAACCAAACATGAGAAGTCTTGGTTAGTGCAGTTGGCCACAGGGGCCAAGAGGAAGGTCACTGAATTGGTTAAGTCCTATCCAGTGGACATGAAAGGAATGAGCACTAAGACTGAACTGAACATTCTTCCTTTAGGCTCATGCAATTTCTTAATTGGAATGGACTGGTTGGACCAGCACCATGCCCTCTTGGATTGCTGCAACAAGAAGTTAACATGCATGAACGAGGAGGGGAATCAAGTAACAGTCCAAGGAATTCCCAGAGCTGTGGCTGTGAGGGAAATCTCAGCCATGTAGATGAAGAAATGTTACCGGAAAGGCTGTCAATTATTTGCAGCTCGGGTGGAAGAAGCATCTCGGGATGAAGTCTTGAATATGGAAGACTACGAAGTACTCAAAGAATTCAAGAACATATTTCAGGAGGTACCTGGACTACCACTGAGGAGGGACATCGATTTTTCTATAAATTTGATGCCTGGAGCAGCTCCAGTTTCAAAGGCTCCTTATAGAATGAGCACACCAGAACTGAAAGAGTTGCAATTGCAGCTCGAAGAGCTACTAAAGAAAGGGTACATTTTCCCCAGTGTGTCACCGTGGGGAGCCCCAGTCCTATTCGTGAAGAAGAAATATGGGACGCTGAGACTGTGCATTGATTTTCGACAGTTGAATAAGGTCACTGTCAAGAACAAGTATCCTCTGCCAAGGATTGATGATCTTTTTGATCAGTTGAAGGATGCGAAAATATTTTCGAAAATAGATCTTCGATCAGGATATCACCAAGTGAGAATAAAGGA
This sequence comes from Picea engelmannii, assembly GCA_009831015.1. Classification (NCBI taxonomy): domain Eukaryota; kingdom Viridiplantae; phylum Streptophyta; class Pinopsida; order Pinales; family Pinaceae; genus Picea; species Picea engelmannii. Next base: position 566,555 of record ML786470.1, on the reverse strand, counting down.
TGAGGACATTAGCAAGACCGCCTTTAGAACAAGGTACGGTCATTATGAATTCACAGTGGTGCTGTTTGGACTGACAAATGCACCTGCTGTTTTCATGTGCTTAATGAATGGAGTGTTCAAAGATTATTTGAACAAGTTTGTCATAGTCTTCCTGGATGATATCGTGGTGTATTCCAAGATAGAGGAAGAACATGAGCAACACCTGACAATGGTGTTGTAGATGTTGAGAGAACACCAGTTGTACGCAAAACTGAGCAAGTGCTCTTTTTATCAAAGGCAGATCCATTACTTGGGACACATTATATCTGAAGAAGGGATCGCTATGGATCCTGAAAAGGTAGAGGCCATTCGAGAATGGCCAGCGCCAAGGAATGTGGTAGAAGTTGGATCTTTTAAGGGTCTTGCGGGCTGCTATAGGAGGTTTATAGCCGGATTCTCAAAGATAGCTCATTCTATCACTTCCTTGCAAAGGAAGGAGAAGAAGTTCCAATGGACTAAAGAATGTGAGAGCAGCTTCCAGCGATTGAAGCAGTTGCTAACTAGTACTCCAATCCTGAAGATTGCAGATCCAAATAAGGATTACGTAGTGTGCACAGATGCATGTAAGGAGAGGCTGGGAGGATTTCTCAACCAAGAGGGATTTGTAGTTTTTTATAAATCCTGAAAGTTGAAGAAACATGAGAAGAATTATGCCACTCATGATTTAGAGCTGGAAACAATCGTCCGCGCCTTAAGGAAATGGAGACATTACCTCATGGGCAAGAGATTCGAGTTGAGGACAGACCATAACGGTCTGAAGTATTTATTTGATCAGCCGACCTTAAATGCCAGGAAAATCAAATGGCTGGAGTTTTTGTGCGAATATGAATTTGATATCAAGCATATCAAAGGGAAAGAAAATAAGGTGGCTGATGCACTCAGCAGAAAAGTGCACAAATTACATGCTTCAGCCATTAGCATGTACCGGACTGAGATGAAAGACAGAATTTTGGAAGCTGCAAATACTGATTTACAGTACAAAGGTCTTGTAGCAAAGCTATAGCAGTGTGAATAACCACAGCCCAAGGAAGGTTATACCTTGGGAGCTGATGGTTTACATCTGTATAAAAATAGAGTGTATGTACCCAATGTCCGAGAATTGAAGCTGGCAATTCTAAAGGAGATGCATAACGTGGCTTATGCTGGACATCCTGGATATCAGAAGACTATGGCAGTAGTCAAAGGCCATTATTTTTGGTCGGGTTTGAAGAAAGAAATCGTTAAATACATCGCCAGATGTATGGAGTGCCAAAAGGTTAAGGCTGAGCACAGGCACCCAGTAGGGTTGTTTCATCCTTTACCTATTCTTGAATGGAAATGGGACGTGGTAACAATGGATTTTATCACAGGATTGCCCAGAACAAGCAAGCAGCATGATTCAATCATGGTGGTGGTGGACAAGCTTACTAAAGCTGCCCATTTTATTCCACTGAAAACCACCCACAGGGCAGCTGATGTTGCTGATATCTTTTTAAAAGAAGTTGCACGCTTGCATGGAATTCCTAAAACAATTGTGTCTGATAGGGACCCGAAATTCACTTCAAATTTCCGGAAAGGACTGTTCAAAGGATTCAGAACGAATCTGAACTTTAGTACAACGTATCATCCCGAGTCTGATGGACAGACAGAGAGAGTGAACAGAGTAATAGAAGACATGCTAAGAATGTATGTGATGGATAAACCATCAAGGTGGGAAGACTACCTGCATTTGGTAGAATTCGCCTACAATAATGGGTATCATGCATCATTGAAGATGAGCCCATTCGAAGCACTTTATGGAAGAAAGTGCAACACTCCAGTGAGCTGGGATAATCCAGCTGACAGAGTAGTAGTTGGGCCTGAGCTACTCAAAGAGGTGGAAGACCAAATGATAAGAATTAAACAGAATCTAAAAGTTTCCCAGGACAGGCAGAAAAGTTACACTGATAGTAACAGAACCCACAGAGAATTCAAAGCGGGTGACCATGTTTTCCTGAAAGTGAAAACTAACAGGAGTTCCCTGAAGCTAGGAAGTTGCGCCAAGTTGGGAGCAAGATTTTGTGGGCCATTTGAGATCCTGGAAAGGATTGGGCCAGTTGCATACATGCTTGCATTACCTATATCTATGACTGTACATAATGTGTTTCATGTTTCACTACTTAAGAAATATGTATCGGATGCTAATCATGTTATCGATTGGAATGTGATTCAAGTGGAACCAGAAGGTGTCCTGCAAGTGCATCCTATGCGCATATTGGATAGGAAAAGCAAACAGCTCCGGAATCGAGCCATAGAGATTGTAAAGGTCCAGTGGACCTGGTACGATCCCGAGGACGCGACTTGGGAGCATGAAGAGGTTATGCGGGCAGAGTACCCGCATCTTTTTGAAAATTTTGAAAGGCTTGTAGAGACAGTGTAAGTTGCACTGAGGACAGTACAAAAATAAGGGGAGGGGAATTGTAGTGTCCCCAAGGCTGAGCCCCATTGTAAACCATGTTCTGAAAGGAATTGTAATTATGTTTTATAGGTTGGTGAGACAAGTTTTTATAAGTTGGAGGCTTATGTGTTTGTTAGGCCAGGGAGCCTGAGTGTTGAAGGCCAAGAGCCTGTTGTTGTATATGTAATCACATAGAACAATTAATAAAATATAAACATCGTCATGTGCAGACCGACCACGATGAATGAGTGAAGGGGGAATGAGCATCCACAGAGTGGGCAAAGAATTAGGGGCTGGAAGGTGGGAAAAGGGGCTAAGTGTTGAGCCTAGGGGCTAAGCCTAGGGGGCTTAAGCCTGGGAATAATATTTTAATATTATCCCAAAAGACATGTGCATTTTATGTTTTATCCTAAGTTTTTGGCAAGGGGAGAACATGCAAGGGAGACGTGTGCTGGTGGAATGCATGCAGTTTCATGGGTGACAAGTGTCAACCCTGACGCATGCGAATAAAATGGCCAGGGTGAGCCATGAGAAGGGTTCCTCCTCCATTCCACCCGACTACCTGAGCGTGTAGAGAGCGTTGAACAGTACGACCAACCCAACCTCTGCAAGAACACCTCGTGCATTCCGAAGAGCCCGGAAAAGAAAAAAACTGTGTTTGTTTCTACAAATCCGTGTACACCCTCTGTTCTGAGAGTCGAGAAGACCATGTTCATTTTCTGAAAATCCCGGTTCATCTTCCCCGTTCTGCACGAGAGAGTCTGTGTAATTCCCTGTGGAAATTTCTTGTCATGCAATTCCGAAAATCAACACCGTGAGACCTTGCCGCCATTGCTGAGCTTGTTTGAGAAGTCTGAGTCTGTATTCCTGGTTGAATGTAGTGGTCATGCAGAGATGGACTGTGCATGATTTGATGTCCAGTGTAGGTGGTAATTGAGCATGTGTATGGCCTCTCTCCAGGAGAGGGAGGTGGCTGTGGTTAGAAGAAGCAGGTTGTCAGGCCTGCGAGCAACTCCTTCCAGGTGAGAGAGTTTGCTGGGAAGTGGTTCCCTCCAGAGAGTGTCCAGCACCAGCTTCAGGCTCTGAGACTTCCTGATCCGGCCTATTGCCCAGACCTAGAGAGGGAGGTTAGCATCGATGGACTGTGCTTGTGAAGGTGTATACTCCCGGGCGAAATAGGCATGTGGGGAATGAGAGTCTGGTAGTAGTGGGCGTAAGATGGCATCCTGGGAAGAACCCTTCCAGATTGTATGTGTTGTTTTCCCTGTAGCCTCAGCCTAGCCTAGGATTCCTTGTTTTGGGGTGGAGCTTAGGCCTAGCTCGGGTGTGGCTCACTGCTGAGCTGATGAGCAGTGTGGTCTAAGGCTGGGAGGTTCGTGGAAGGCCTGGACTTGGTTGGTGGAATCTACCACTGTTAAAAGATAAGTATATGATTATGCCTTAATCATGTTTTGCAGGACTGTGTTGCTTATGTTATCATGTTTTCCGCTGTGTATATAAATTAGTATGAAATGCTATTGATTGTTAGTTATGGCAGTAATTCATATGAATACTCTGTGTAGAATGTGTTCATTTGTTTAAATGCATGGGATTTATAATACCTGTATGAGTTATGTGCAAAGTGGTGTTATAGTCTTCTTTTAATAGTGTTTGAACCTTGGTAGCTAGAAAAGGTGCACTACAACTATGGTCAGATCTAGTGCAAGAGGAGTTCAGGTGAAACACCAGAGATGGATCTTGATCAAAGCGTGATGATGAAGAGGATTGTGCTTTGAATTCCAAGGCAAGGAAAGGGAAAGGGAAGAAATTCCATCAAAAATATGATTCTAAAGTCAACAAGCTGGATTTGTCCAAAGTGAAGTGTTTTCACTGTCACGAACATGGGCATATCGCTATTAACTGTCCACAGAAGAGGAAGAACAAGACGGTTGCTAGAGCTGCAATTGGTGAGGTTCTTGTCTCACAATTTGAACTTGACTTTTCTTTGATCGCATGCATGGATTCAAGTGCATCGAGATCGGTGTGGTATTTGGATAGTGGCGCTTCATTCTACATGACGGGAGATAAAGAGTCTTTCATTGACTTGGAGGAGAAAGATCTCAGAATGCATATAGAGATGGGTGACGATGGATGATACAGTGAAACTGGTATTGGTACCATTACCTTTCATAGGGATTCAAGTAAAACATTTCAATTGAAAAATGTTATGCATGTTCCAGGTCTGAAGAAAAACCTTGTCTTAGTCACAATGTTGGAGGACAGAGGCTATGATGTTGTTTTTAGTAGTGGAAAAGCCTATCTGCGACATAAAGCAACGGGTCAAGTCAAGAAGATAGGGATTCGATTTAAGAATCTCTACATGATGGAGGTAGATGGCTGCAGTGCCATGATAGGCAAGGTAGAAAAAGTGGTGAGCTAAGATGAGGGTGAATTATGGCATAGGAGATTGGGCCATCTTCATCATGGAGCCTTGAAGATCATGCAAAAAATATCTACTGGACTTCCAAGGGGAACACTTGCTCAGTTAGATCAGTGCAAGGGGTGCACCCTGGGGAAGTATGTAAAGTCCACCTTTCATGAAAAGGAGAACCGTGCTTCGGTAATCCTGGAGAGAATTCACACAGATGTGTGTGGAGAATTCTTGGTTGGTTCAATAGCAAAACATAGGTATTATGTTATTTTTGTTGATTATTTTTCTCATAAATGTTGGTTATTCTTCATGCAGAAGAAGGATCAAACATTCTCAAAGTTCTGTGAGTTTAAAACATTGGTGGAGAAAGAGTCGGGGAAGCAAGTGAAGGCTCTAAGGAGCGATAATGGTGGAGATTACATCTCTAACGAATTCAAAGACTTTTGCAGTAGAGAAGGAATTCAAAGAGAACTCATAGCACCTCATAACCCATAACAAAATGGGGTCACAGAGAGAAAGAACAGAATGATCATGGGTGCAGCATGAGCGATGTTGCATGATCAGGGCCTACCAATGCATTTATGGGCAGAAGCATGCAATATTGCGGCTTATGTGTAGAACCATTGTCCTCATAGAGTACTTGGCATGAGTACACCTGAAGAAGCTTTTACTGGTAATAAACCTGATGTTTCTCATTTTAAAATTTTTGGCTCATTTGTTTATGTGCATGTGACCAAGGATGCCAGGAAGAAGCTGGACCGACTGCTGAAGTTGGGATATTTGTGGGGTACACAGAAATGCCCCATAATTATCATGTGTATTTTCTGAACAGTAAGATGACTGTTATGCGACGGGATATAAAATTCGATGAGGGGAAAGCCATGCGATTGTCGCTTGAGAGGGAGATAGACTTGCATGCAGAAGAGGAACTGTTGGTTCCCAAGGATGAGTCTCAAGATGTGGATCAACCACGTGAGGAGGTTCATGGAGTGGAGGAAACCACTCAAGCAGAGCCATCCATCAGAAATGGCAGAAAGCGCGCCATGGAAGATAACAAATTGAGACTAGATGTTACACAGAATGTAGGAGCCCCTACTTCACAGTGCAGACAGAGACAGTCTCCTGATCGATTTGCTGGATACATGTCTCTCATGAGAAAATGTATTGTGACTGAACCATCTTCCTTTTAGGAAGTAGTGTAGGACCCCACTTGGGTTGATTCTATGGTAGAGGAGTATGACTCCATTGTCAAAAATAGTGCATGGGAAATTGTCCCAAGACCGATTGACAAATCAGTGGTAGGTTTGAGATGGATATACAAGGTAAATCAAGATGCTAATGGGAGTGTGGAGAAATACAAGGCTAGGTTTGTGGCCCGAGGCTTCTCACAGATCGAGGGGATAGATTATGATGAGACCTTTGCACCTATCGCAAGGTACTCTTCCATAAGATCCATCCTTGCACTCTTAGCGCAGATGGGCTGGCACATTCATCAGATGGATGTAAAAACTATGTTCCTCAATGAGATCATTGAGGAAGAAGTGTAAATTGAACAACCAGAAGGTTTTGAGACCTTTGACAGAGAGTTGCATGTGTGCATACTCAAGAGAGCACTGTATGGGCTGAAGCAAGCACCCTGTGCTTGGTACACTCAGACAGATATCTATTTCACTGGATTGGGCTTCACCAAAAGTGAAGCGGATGCAAACCTATAGAAAATTGTGGTGGAGGGTAAGATTTTAATCATTCTTCTTTATGTTGATGATTTAATACTGACTGGTGATGAGCAGTTGATACACTCATGCAAGGAGGACCTTGCAAAGGATTTTGAGATGAAGGATTTGAGCCTTCTTCATTATTTCCTTGGATTGGAAATATGGCAGTGAGATGGTGAACTTTTTGTGTCTCAAGGAAAGTATGCAAGGGAGATACTGCGTAAGTTTCACATGGAGGGATGCAAACCCATGGATACTCCTCTTCCAGGAAACTAGAGGAAAGAGGATGCTACTTCTGGAGAAGTAGTGGATGCTACTGTCTATCGACAGTTAGTGGGTTTGCTAATGTATTTAGTGAACACGAGACCAAACATTTGCTACGTGGTTAACCAGCCAAGCCAAGCGATGGTTAAGCCTACCAAACTCTTTTGGAAGGTAGGTAAGCATGTCCTGAGATATCTGAAGGGCACATCTAAGTATGGATTATGGTACAGATAGACGGATGAGGTGAAGTTGCATGGCTTCACAGATGCAGATTGGGAAAGCAGCCCAACGGATAGAAAGAGAACATCAGGGGGGATCTTTAGTATTGAATCTACAACTGTTTCTTGGTACAACAAGAAAAAGAGATCTGTGGAACTTAGTTCAACGGAAGCGGAATACATGGCAGCGAGTCAAGCTGCATGTGAGGCTATCTGGATGAGGAAGATCTTGGTTGGTTTGTTTGGTTCTCATTTAGATCCGACAGTGATTTATTGTGATAATCAGAGTTTCATTAAAATCTCGATTAATCATGTGTTTCATGACAGATCTAAGCATATAGATATTTGGTATCATCATCTCAGAGATTGTGTGCAGCAGAAGATCATGTTGCTTCAATATATTCCTATGGAAGATCAGGATGTAGACATTCTAAGGAAGGCGCTCACCGAGAGCAAATTCGAATATCATAGAGATAGGATTGGGGTGAAGGATAATCCCTTTCTTTTTGAGAGGGAGTGTTGAAAAGTCAACAAGAAACATGTGTCTAATTTACTTTTCCCTTAAATAAATTAGACAGTAAATATTAATCTATTATTTCATTCATAACTGAGTGAGTTGGATTTGTAATAGAATCATAAGTGTAGTTAAGTGAGTTAAGATCAGTTGTACTAGTTGTAACTAAACATGCACTAGTGAGAGTTCAGTTAATCAGTGAACTCACATGCAACTGAAGATTCACCACGGTTAAGTACATGGATGTCAGATCTAGTGGAGACCCAGTTGAGATAATGGGTGAAAGGGACAGTTTGGCTATCAGTTGTGATTTGATCACACATGCAGTGAATATGCTTATGAGCATGTGCAAACTAGGCAATTCGATGATCATTGTGAGAATTCGAATTGCAGAGTTTGAGCAGAGGAGGCAAGCTGTCTGGACACAGGAATTGGCACATGTATTTGTTGATTTGTGTATGACAGTGTGAGACAATTGTATTGTACTGAGAGATATTGGATTAGAGTTTTGTATGAGATTGTTTCATGATTCATGATATACATAATATATGATTGTGGGGTTTTTAGCTTTACTCTTTCCCGGTAAAATTTATGTGTTATGTGTTCTTGATATTTGACTTTGTGATTTTGGTTGTGATCGTGGTTTAATTTTCCACAAGAGTAATAGTATAAGTGATTATGTATTTAACAGTGGCATATAATTGTTAGATTAGGAGAATCGTAGGAAATACTTAATTTGTATTGAAATTTCTACAAGGGTTATTGGAAATCGTGAAGGAAATCTGTATAGACTACTAGATCAAAATGAATAAGCTCTTGTACATAACGAAGTCAACCCCAATGAGCTTTGGCACATAAGGTATGCTCACATTAACTATAAATCATTACCCTTTCTCAAAAAGATGGTTGAGGGAATACTAGAGTTGCAGTCTACACATGAAGGAATCTGCAAAGGATGTGCTCTTGGGAAGAATATCAAGAAACCATTCCCAAGAAGCAACAACAGATCTAAGGAGATTCTAGATCTGATACACTCAGATGTTTGTGGTCCGATGCCAGTAAAATCTCTAGGAGGATCTTCCTACTACGTAATCTTCATATATGATTATTCAAGAAAGACTTGGCTATATCTACTAAAGACAAAAGACAAAGTATTCAACAAGTTTCAAGAGTTCAAAGCCAAAATAGAAAACCTCACTAATAATAAGATCAAGACGCTAAGAACCGATAATGGTGGAGAATACACATCAAAGGAATTCATTGCATTCTGCAAATCGGCAGGGATTAGGAGGGAGCTAATTGTTCCTCATAATCCTCAACAAAATGGTGTAGCAGAAAGAAAGAACATATCCATTGAAGAAACCGTAAAAGACTTACTAAATGATCAAGGTCTATCCTTGTTCTTATGGGGAGAAGCAACAATGACAACAATATATGTGCATAACAAAATTCCTCATCGTATATTGAAGGACATGACACCAGAAGAAGCTTTCTCAGGTAAGAAATCTAATGTGGAAAATCTAAGAATATTTGTATGTCCTGTTTACTCTCACATACCCAAGGACAATAGAAATAAACTAGAACCTTCAGGAAAGAAATGGATATTCATGGGATACAATGATTCATCCAAAGCTTAGAAAATATATATTCCAGAACAACACAAGATCGAAGTCAGTAGAGACGTAAAATTCAATGAGAAGATGGCCTTCAAGAAATCCATAGAAGAAACTATAGAAGAAGAAGAGATTGAAGAACTTGACGAAGAAAGAATAGAAAATGAAAATGACGAAAAGGAACTACCTGATAATCCTATGGAGCCATGTGAAAACATTAATTCAAATATCGTACCTAAGAACAAAAAAAGACCAGTTTGGCTTAAAGCTACCTTACAAGATGTAGAAAGACTCAAGGTTCCAAAAGGAACATTCAGAAAGAGTAAAAGACCTAAAATATTCTCAAGTTATGCAGCATACATGACGAAGCTTCTAGATGAAGAGCCTACCACATTTTAAGAAGAAGTTCAAAAGGAACAATGGAAAGAAGCTATGATGGAAGAGAATCAATCCATTATGAAAAATGAGGTATGGGAAATTGTACCTATACCTAAAGAAAAATCGGTGGTAACTTCAAAATGGGTATACAAGATCAAACATGCAGCAGACAGAAGCATGGATAAATACAAGGAAAGATTTGTAGCCAGAGGGTTCTCCCAGAAGGAGGGAGAAGATTATGATGAAACCTTTGCTCCAATGGCTAGATATACTTCCATCAGAGCTATCATATCTCTTTCCACTTCCATGGGATGGAACTTACATCAGATGGATGTAAAGACGACCTTCCTGAATGGAGCAATTGAAGAAGAAGTATATATTGAACAACCTCAAGGGTTTGAGGTACATTCCAGAGACACTCACATTTTCATATTAAATAAATCTGTATATGGAATCAAGCAAGCTCCAAGAGCTTGGTATGCCAGAATGGACAATTATCTAACAAGACTTGGTTTCTCTAAGAGTCATGCAGATCCAAACCTTTATTACAAAGTCGTGGACAATGCACCTATGACTCTACTATTCTATGTTGACGATCTATTCATAATAGGTGAAGAGTCTCTTATTATCAAGTGCAAGAAGGAATTAGCTTCTGAATTTGATATGAAAGATCCAGGTCTCATGCATTATTACTTGGGACTAGAAGTATGGTAGAAGCGTGATGAAGTATTCCTTGGACATGGAAAGTACGCAATAAGGATCCTTCAGAAATTCAGAATGATGGATTGTAAGTCCATGGACACTCCTATGAATGTAGATATCAGAAAAGTGAAAGTTCCATATTCTGATCTAGTAGATCCATCTCTATATCGACAACTAATTGGGTCATTGAAGTATTTATTAAATACTCGACCAGACATATGCTTTGTCATGAATACACTAAGCTATTTCCATGTTGACCAAGACATGAGAATTGGATAGCTGCAAATCATGTATTAAGATATATTCATGGAACAATAAACTATGGTTTGAGATATACTACATCCAGTGATATACAACTTCATGGATTCACAGACTCAGATTGGGCAGGAAGTGCAGAAGACAGAAAGAGCACTTTAGGTATGTGTTTCAGCTTGGGATCTACTATGATATCTTGGGGCAGCAGGAAACATAAGTCTATCGCACTCAGCACAACAGAAGCAGAGTATATCGCAGCATGTGAAGCATGCAATGAATAAATATGGTTAAGGAAGTTAATCTCCAATTTATTTGATCAGATTCCAGAATCGACCATAATACATTGTGATAATCAGAGTTGTATAATATTATCAGAAAATCCAGTATTTCATGAAAGGTCAAAACACATTGATATCAAATACTACTTTATTCAAGATAAAGTCCAAGAAGGAGAGGTAAAGCTTGAGTATATCCCCACTAACGAGCAGACAACATACATTCTAACAAAACCTTTATCCAGAATAAAGTTTTCATATTTCTGAGAGAAGATGGGGATCATGGAAATAACTCCCTTAGCTTAAAGGGAAGACTCTCCAGGTTAGGAGGGAGCACTAAAAATATTGTTGAAAAATATTATTGAAACATTTATCTTTTTGATTGAAAAATAGTCTAGATTAGACAGATTCTTTCCTGTTCGGAAAGTGAATTGAGATTTTTGACAGACAACGATTTCCCATTGTGGTTAACATGGGAAATGGTCTAGATTGTTGATGTATCATAGACAATGACTTCCCATTGTGTTTAACATGGGGAGTGGTCTAAGGAAGTCTCTCTTCTTGAGGGTTACTCAAGAAGACTGTCCTGCCTCGCTGGACAACTATTTCTCATTGTGGTTAACATGAGAAATGGTATGTTTTGGAGGTTGATATAGGACAGCCTTTTCCTCTTGTGGTTAATAGAGGAAATAGTCCAGATAGTCATTCCTTAGGGTTTATACATTCTCTCCAGGGTGCACTTTGATTAGTGTAGGAAGAATGGCCCAGGGTGGGGAATGGTCTAGGCTCAACAATCAGGGACAAACATTCCTTAGGGTTTATACATTCTCTCTAGGGTGCACTTTAATTAGTGTAGGAAGAATGGCCTAGGGTGACGAATGGTCCATGGATCAGAAATAAAAAACAATCATTCTTCCTTGTTTGAGAAGAATAGGGAAGATAGCCCATTGTTGATGTTCTATACTGAGGGCAGATATTCTTTCAGATCTCACAGATGTGAGTGAAAAAATTGGTCGATATGGTTCAGTTGTTTTAATAATATTTTCTGTGCAGGTTGTCATCAGATGATTGTTATGGAGACTACTTGTCTCCAGACAGTAGAGATATACTACTGTGGTGGATATGTTCCACTGTTTGTGAATATGTGTCACAGTTTGAGTAGTTGTGTACTATCGTGGATAGACACAGTTGTGTTCTATCAATTGATATTCTACTAGTTGTCATAGGAGATTATCTAGTTGGATAATAATGACGGTGCTCATGATACTACCAGTTGAATGGTCTGTTTGTGCTCAAGACCATACCTCCCTAGCTAGGAGGGAGTGTTAATATTATGGTAGTTTCGGGAGGTATGAAACTCTATTGTGACCTATGACGAGATTAGAATATTCCAGAAGGAAGCAAAGAAGTAAAGGAAACCCTAGACGAGATGTCGACTGCAGAAATATAATTAATATGAATTAATTAGTACCCATAAGGAGAAGTCAGCCCCAGTAAGTCTTCCATAACCACTATAAATACAGGGCATCAGTCTCTCATTTGACACATTCTCATAGTTGCAGAGATCCATTTGTGTGCACTACAGTTGGAAGTTTTGTGCGCAAGTTTCCGGGGAAGGTGTTGCGCCAGTTTCTGGGTGGGACTATCTGATCAACTTTGGTTTCTATTCTTTCTTGGTGCATTAGCCTTGCTTGGCTATTGATTGCTACTAGTATTCTTCTCTGTCAAGGTAAAGGTGATAGAAGGGTGGCTTTGGCCTATGGTTGGATGACAAGGGTATTGTCAATGGTAAAATGAGCACAATCTTTCATATTATAACATATAGCATCCCATTTTTTCCAAGTACACTACCACCCAATGTGAGGCCATTTTTTCATCATTTTACCGAAATAATGAAATTGAAAATATTATAGAGTAGCTACTAGTTTTTGGCATCATCCATCCTAGTACCAACCCCTTCTCTTCTCCAATTGTCATGGTCCTTAAAAAAGAAGTCACTTAGCAAATATGTCTTAATTTTTATGCCCTTAACAACGTGATAGTTAAAGATAAATTCCCATTTCGGTCATTGATTATCTCTTAGATGAGCTACATGGGGCATAGTTCTTCACCAAACTTGATGTCCTCTTTGTTTATCACCAAATTCACATGAATGAAGTTGATATTCCTAAAATTGATTTTTTCACTCATGATGGTCATTATGAGCTTTTGATGATACCCTTTCGTCTTTGCAATGCATATTCAACCTTTCATATCCTCATGAACCACATATTTAAGCCCTGTGTACGTCGTTGTGTACTATTCTTCTTTGATGACACCTTAGTCTACAAAAAAACTTGGGTAGAACATCTGGATCAGGTCTTACAACTCCTCTATCATCACCAGTTGTTACTCAAGTTTTCTAAATGTGCTTTTGGTGCTTCAGAAGTTAAATATCTGGGACACATTGTTAGTGAAGAAGGTGTATGTGTGGATCGTAATAAAATTGAGCCAATGAAAGTATAGCCTTGTCCTAAGCTCCTTAAAATTTAGCATGGTTTTGTTGGCCTCATAGGTTACTACCAAAAGGTTTTCCAAAACTATGGTAAACTTGTTATTTCCTTCAATTGGAATGAGGAAGATGAATAGAGTTTGTTTTGGGGATTTAAAAGATGATCTATTTTCCACACTAGCCCTCTTCCTTCCTCAATTCAATAAATATTTTGTTTTGGAATGTGATTCCTAGAGAAAAGGAATTAGTACTATGTTAATGCAAGAGGGATTCTCTCTTTCCTTCACTAGTAAGAAATTATGTGATAGAAATTTGGGTAATTCAATCTACGTGAAGGAAATGTTGGTTATTCTTCATGTAGTTGACATATGGTGTCCTTAATTCCTTTGACATAATTTATAGATTAAAATAGGCCATTATATTTTGAAATATTTCCTATAATAGAGTATTCCTCCCTACAAAAAGAAAAGTGGGTCACCAAAATGTTTTTCTATGACTATGAGATTATCTACAAGAAGGGAAAGGAAAATGTGTTTTTTAATGCTCTCTTTAGGAAGTATGATGTGGAGGGATTAACATTTTCCTTATCTTTTCTAGTGATTGATTAGAAACATTGATTATTTCTATGGGGAAAATCCCCCTATACTGGGTCTAGGTACATGCAGAGCGTTGACTTCCCTTAAAAGACCATTCTACCCTTAAACTACCCCAAACATATCTAAAATAAATGAAAAGAGAGTGGAAATAAGGTCAATGGGTGCACCTCTAGTCCTTGCAGCTGGTGTAGACCTCTTTCACCTTTGCATCTTCCTAGATTGCAAGTCTCCTCCCAAAGCTAACCTGCAAAAACTTAGGAAAACAATGCTACAACACATACAATCTCTACTTATCACTTTCAATGTTCATATATTGACATAAATGCATAAATCAATAAAATCATATAGACATAATGTTTTGGGACAAGAATGAACTCTTTTATTCGATATTGAGATCAAAAGGATTACACCCTTCATCGGCAATTGCTCAACGAACTAGGTCTGGGCTCCTCTATCGTGGCTCCAAGTGCATCGATCCCATGCAAGATTATCACAACCAAATTATCACTTGAGAAAGGAGAAAGGGTTGTATAAGGAGAAAGGGCTGGAGGGGAAGTTTGAGGCCAAAACTCATAATAGGACACAAAACTTGGGCTAAGAAGGGGAAGGGATTTTGGAAAAGTTTTTTTATTCTCTTGTTTGTTCTTTAAATGAGACCCCAAGAACTCTTTTTATATGAGAAAAATATTGTTATTCATTTTGGGGACGGGCTACAATGGGTAAAATGCTTGGGAAACCCTCTATAGCCCATAAACTCCATCGAATTCCTTGCAATTTTATATTTTTTGCAACTTTTGGAGGTAAACGTAGGCTAACTAGCATGCAGCTCACGTATGTATGCAGGCTAACTAGTATGTATCATGTGTGTGTATGCAGGATATCAGTTCAACATGGAGCGTACACTTTCCAAAAAATGGTTTTTTAAGAAGAAGCCTTAGAAATATTTTTGAAAAATATGTAAGTGGAAAGGCCAATGTCATGTATGCATAGGTAAGGCATTTTTGGACTATAACAGATGCCCCCTAATGTGTGAGTTCAAAAAAGAAACTGATGGCCAAAATACATTAAAATATCTTTACCAGTGGGAAGGCACGAAGTTGAGTGAGCCCGGGATGAGTGGTCAGGAGCGTGTCATCTGTAAAAAAATGATAATCTCGTAGAGGCAGGCATACCCATGTTCAGGATGAACTAAACATGGTTTCCAATCAAGTACACTACAGATCCATGTCATATAAATGTCTATATAAAGTGTAGTCCCGAGCAATACAAAACAGATCTACATCTCAAAATAATTTGAATATATACTAGTACAATATAATATGCATCTTCAAGAAGCATTGATGTCACATACCCACTACCCAAATCAGATTTTTTCTGGTCTTCTGTCAGACCAGAATCCCTAATCATCCATGGAGGCCCAGCGTAAGCTGGATTTTTCTCTCTCCTTCTACGTTCCCATGTGATCGCGGGTCATGATCATGGTTTAATTTGAACGCAGTGCCTATTTGTATTTCGCGCCTCGGCGCTACAGTAATGTCTAATTTTTCGACTCTGCAACCGTCGAACCCTGACAGGGCTAGTGACCGACCAATGGGGATGAATCCCTATAGGGTCAGCAAATGGCCAATAGGAATAAATCCCAACAAGGCCAGAGAACAACCAATGAGAAATGGCCCCATTGCGCGGTTAAGTGGAATACAGGTGGCAGAGAGGGAAACACGACATGGTGGTCGACATG
>ML786470.1:521792-541334 GCA_009831015.1 Picea engelmannii | reverse complement strand
GAAGATCCTTCTAGAAGCGGAAGCTTCTATTAGGTCTTCTTACATCCGCCTAATTCTCTTTTATTGAAAGGTCTTATTAATATTGACCTTTATTACATCTGAATACATTAATCTACCCATGTGCGGGTTAGGACCTTAACAAATAAAGTTGTTCCCGGGTGGCAGTGATCATGTTCTGGTATCCTGGGTGACCAGTGTATGGTCTTTTATGTAGTTCATCCATAATGAACCTCTTCAAGTCGTCACAATTTGGAATGTACAGTCTATCTCTGTAAGTGAGAATACCTCCTTCGGTCATCTGGTAGCCTTCATATTTTTCTCCAGCGGGTTCTTGCTGTAGGTATAGGGTCACAGTCTGAACGAAGGAATCCGTTTCTTGTGCATTTATGACTCAGTTCTTGACATCTGTCTTGTAGGTACTCACCGCTGCTAGGTGAATTTTTTTCATGCTTCTGCTAAGGGCATCGGCCACCCTATTTTCTTTCCCTTTAATGTGTTTGATCTCAAAATCAAATTCGCTAAGGAGGGCCATCCATCTAGCTTGTCTAGCATTGAGCTTTGGTTGGTCAAACAAATATTGCAATCCACAGTGATCTGTCATAAGTACAAATTTTCTTCCCAAGAGGTAATGCCTCCACATTTTCAAGGCATGCACTATGGCAGCCAGTTCTAGATCATGAGTCACATAGTTGACCTCATGTTCGTTCAATTTTTGGGATTCATAGCAGATCACCTTTCCTTCCTGCATAAGGACTCCTCCGAGCTCTTCCTTACAGGCATTTGTACACACAAGGAAGCCATCTTCTGGGTCAGCAATTTTCAACACGGGTGCATGGGTTAGTATATGTTTCAAGGTTTTAAATCCTTCTTCACATTGTTGTGTCCATAGAAATTTTTTCCCCTTCTTCTGGAGGGCAGTGATTGGACAACCAATATTGGAGAATCCTTTTATAAATATCCTCTAGTATCCTGCTAGCCCCATAAAGGATCTAATGTCTGAGACATCCTTTGGGGTAGGCCATTCCATGATAGACTTGATCTTGTCAGGATCTACTGCTACCCCTTCCTCAGACAGAACATGTCCCAAGTAATGTATTTTCTTCTGAAAGAAGTCACACTTGCTAAATTTAGCATAGAGTTGATGCTCTCTTAACACTTGCAGCACAAGTCTAAGATGCTCTTCATGTTCTTCTCTATTCTTAGAGTATATTAATATGTCATCAATAAAAACTAGTACAAATTTATCTAAAAATTTACTGAGTACATTGTTCATTAAGCACATGAAAGTGGAAGGGGCATTGGTTAACCTGAATGGTACTACAACAAACTCATAGTGACCATATCATGTCCGGAAAGAGGTTTTATGGATATCTTCACCCTTGATTCGAACTTGATGGTATCCTGACCCAAGCCAATTTTTTGAGAAAATAGACGCACCCCCCAACTGATCGAATAGATCATTGATCCGGGGCATGGGGTATTTGTTCTTTATGGTTACTTTATTAAGTTGTCTGTAATATATACACAGTCTAAGGGTGCCATCCTTCTTTTTCACAAACAGGACTGGTGCTTCCCATGGGGACACGCTGGGTTGAATATAACCCTTATCCATCATTTCTTTAAGTTGCAATTTGAGTTCCACTAACTCAGGTATGCTCATCCGGTAGGGTGTCCTAGACACCGGCACCGCTCCTGGTGCGAGCTCTATCGATAAGACAATGTCTCTTCTCGGAGGTAGACCCGGTACCTCTTCCAGAAACACATCTTTGTATTCTCTCAGGATAGGGTGTTCATCAGGGCTTGGTTTAGCACCTTCGGTTGTTTTCAACACCTGTATTTCATATAGGGGACATCCCTTTTGGCAATACTTTCTCATTTGCATGGCTGATATTTGTCTCACCGAGACCGGTTTTCGGATCCCTTGGAGGGTTATCCTTTTTCCTTCTTTGCTAACACATTCTAAGGTTTTATGGTAACAGTCCAATCTGGCTTTATGGGCAGCCAGCTAGTCCATACCAATCAATAGATCGTATGATCCCAGGGGTAATACATTAAGGGTTGCTTGGGTGGGGAATTCACCCAACATTAACTGGCAGGCTGGTATGACCTCTACCACCTTTCTTTTAGTGCCCATGGCTAACTGTACCAACCATGGCTTGGTTTGTTTTTGTGGTTGTAGCTTACACTTATCCACAGTCTTAGGGGATATATAACTCAAATTTGAACCAGGGTCAATTAAAACAGACACTAGATGGTTGAAAATCATACCTTCTATTTCCACCACTGAAGCTTGGTGGTCAGCTTGGTTATTATCCAAGGCTGCATAAATCTGTGGCACACTCCTTGCCACATCATTGACTGTGGTAGCTTCCTGAAGGTTATAAACTTTCCGACTGTTCTATTGTCGGTGTGGATAGTCTCTCAGGAGATGCTCTTCTCCGCAACCCCAGCATTTCAGAGGTTCTTTCTTTGGGTTATTAGTCTTTACTGGTATAGGTCCAACAATTTTATTTCCGTCTGATGATAGAAAGTTCTGTTGGAGTACACTCCGGGTTGGAAAGTTCATTCTGGGGTTCTTCTTGTAGCTCTTAAATCCTGAGGATTTGATCCCCTTTCTCTGAAATCTCGAACCACTCTTATGTCTCCAATCTCCACGAGACTCTGCCCGATGTCCATATTGTTCATGACAATATGTTTCCTTTCGAATAGTGTCTTCTAAGGTCTTTGGCTCGTCGAATTCAATTTGGTTCTGGTATTCCTTGGGTAGCCCATTGATGAAGCATTGTGCCTTCGCCTTCTCTACTTTGATGTAGGGTACATATCTCAATAAGTCGAAGAATTTGTTGACATATTCCTCTATAGTGAGTTGCCCCAGTTTGAGTTCATAAAACTCTTTATCCTTCTCATCGAAATATTTTTCCGACAAATACTTCTTCCGGAAGTACTTTTCAAACCGTTTCCAAGACAGGTCCTCCTCGCGGACCCCTTTCATATTCTTAAGGTCTTCCCACCAGATGGAAGCCTTTCCATTCAGATTGAAAGTGGCCACTCGGGCCTTCAAATTCTATGAAAAATCATGGACTCTGAAATATTTCTTCAGTCCAAGTAGCCAGGCCAAGGCTTCCTCTCCCTTCTTTATCTCACCGTCGAAGGAGGGAGGTTTGGCCTTTCTGAATTCCTCAAATTTATGACTCTTGGAAGTCTTTTGCTTCTTTTGTTTTCTTCGAGAATAGGAACTGGTCCCACTGCTGGAAGAGCCTTCTGAATCGCTAGCTTCCTTCTCAGTGGAATCGTCCGGTACTGGTCCTTTACCTATGGGGTGGACCTTTCTTGAGGTGCTTCTCTCAGTATGGACACTGATACGACCATGTTTCTGCACTTCGGGTTCATGCTGCATTTGTCATTGTAGGTTGGATAAGATCTGCAGTAACACTGCATTAATTTCAATTTTCTTTTCTTGTTCTTTCATCATCCTTTCATCGTCGGCCTTCCAGCTTTGCAACTCAACCATGAGACTCCTCACAGTCTCGGCTAGGTCTGGAGGGGTTCCTATTGCTCTTCTTTCGTCAGACTCTTCATCTCTATTGTGGGATCCTTCTCCCACCTCTTGGTGATTTACCATACTCTGCATCTGTAAATTCCCACGGCTGATCATCCGCTTAGGTGAAAAGACAAACACTGCTTGTTAGTCAAGAGTTAGATATATTTTTATAATCTGCACATAATTTATAACTCTTTCACATGCATACACAGTCGGGTTCTCGTTTTCCAAGTTTTCAATCCTGGACAAGAAATTTACGTTAGGGGGTTACCCTTCATAGGAGTACTTCAAACAGAGCTTATGTGTGACTTGTTCATGCGCCCAATCAGGCCGAGTGTTGTAACCATGCTCTGATACCACTTTGTCACATACCCACTACCCAAATCGGATTTTTTTTGGTCTTCTGCCGGACCAGAATCCCTAATTATCCATGGAGGCACAACATAAGCTGGCTCTTTCTCTCTCCTTCTTCATTCCCATGTGATCATGGGTCATGATCACGGTTCAATTTGAACGCAGTGCCTATTTGTATTTCACACCTCGGCACTACAGTAATGTCTAATCATTCGACTCTGCAACTGTCGAACCCTGACAGGGCTAGCGACCGGCCAATGGGGATGAATCCCTACAGGGTCAGCAAATGGCCAATAGGAATAAATCCCAACAGGACCAGAGAACAGCCAATGAGAAACAGCCCTGTTGCACGGTTAAGTGGAATACAGGTGGTAGAGAGGGAAATGCGACATGGTGGTCGACATGACAGGAGGGGCCCCACTTCACATGCCACACTATTCCAGACCCCCCCGCTCCATTAAAGGTAGAATGACAAGGGGGCTCCAGAATCCACCTGAATGCCATTGATTATGATGGATTAATCTTGACTGTTCGAGATTTGCGCGTCCAATTCCAAACCCCCCCCCTACCGCTAAAGGAAGAATAGTAAGGGGGCTCCAGAATGGAACCTCCGTCATAGATCTGGACGGGTGGACTCTGGCCATCCAGATCTGCTCGCCGCTTATCCTAAATCATATTCATGTCCTGGATTAAGTTGACGTCTCATCTCCACATCTAACGGTCATTGCAGACCCTAAGGTCCTCTGAAATAATCTTGTCCATTCATCGGGGTTTATCATCACGAGAATCCAGACTCTCGATCATGGGACTCCCGAATCCTCGATCCTCGGTTTCCCGATGCGGTTAATATCTCGACACGTGGCCTCTGCCAATCGGACGGCTCATACCTACTCCGGGGTTTCCACCATGGGAAATTCCAAACTCTTGTCAACAGGAATCCCGATTCTGCGATCCCCGATGAGCCAATTCACTGATATGGTCCTTTACGTGTTAACCCTTTTGGCTAAACTCCTGGCCCACATGACCACTATCTAACAAGGCCGCAGCCTTATCTCCTGTCAATTTTTTGGACTTTCCAATGCCGGAATGTACTTGTCCTCAGGATTCGTGATCCGCCGAATCCCGATATGCTGGTATAATGACAGTTGGCCCTACAATGGACGCTTTTCACTTTGTCGGGATTCCGTACTTCGCAATTTCGAAGTGTATGGACTTCTTGTCCACGGGATTCTCGATTTCACGATGGATGACTTTCCTTTCGGGACTTTTCCCGAATGCTCCGATTGCCACCACGCGTCCTCCCATGATGGATGGTCTTGATCACTTCTCGTGATTATGAAGTTTCCGCTGCTGAGATATTCCGACATCTTGTCCCTTCAATCTCCGAAATGCCGACGGGCTCCCGATCTTGTCCACGTGTCCTCCTATGATGGACGGCTCCTATTGATTCTGGGATTTTCACTAGGAAAATTCCCGACCTCATG
Organism: Picea engelmannii; assembly: GCA_009831015.1. Classification (NCBI taxonomy): domain Eukaryota; kingdom Viridiplantae; phylum Streptophyta; class Pinopsida; order Pinales; family Pinaceae; genus Picea; species Picea engelmannii. Next base: position 535,955 of record ML786470.1, on the reverse strand, counting down.
TTGTCGTGACTCCCGATTTCATGAATACCGATATCCTGATGGCCACGCCTCTCGTCGGGATTTTCAACCTCCTATTCACGAGGGCTTAACCCTCATGCATCTCTTAACATATCCAATGGCTGTCGGGTTTTTCTGGCTAAGATTTAGCGGCTCAGATCTATCCCACCTTGTGCACTCTTCCACTACTTCATGGATGTGGAAAAATCAATGGTCCAGGTGTTCTCATGGACCGTGGGGGTCTAGGATCCCGATTTCCTCGCTATTCACGAAGATAGAGGAAAAGGGGCAAGGTATGTAACGCCCTCATTTCTTTTGTCAATCAAATGGTCGTGAATGACCATGGGTCTTCTGACGGAATCTCGTCCGTCGATCGATACTTAAACCTACGCTGCTACTTCGAGATTTTAAGAGGGTCATTCCTCCTCGTACAGGGTTGTTAAGACTTTCACAACCAAGTCCTTTTTCCAGGTTCTTGGTAACCCTTTCTAAGGAGGGAATCTCTGTGAAGAGATCTATTCCGGGGCATCCTTGGAGACAGATAAGGGTAAACAACTTCCCGAGAACAGGTTGGAAGCCTGAATTGGTTCAACTTATGCATAATTAAATTCATTTATCAACATAAGCCATTCGTGGTTTTTATGTTATAAGCATATACAACTACTAGTACTGATCAAAATACTACTCAGACATTCTTAAAATGAAAACATTCACAGTTCCACAACTTATGAGCATAATTATCAAAATACATATATTTCAAGGTGCCAGAGGCAAAACACTTATCATAAATAACACTAGGGTTAAGCAACTACTGAGAGGGGTTCTCATTTCGACCCAACCGTAGGCTTAGCGACTCCCAGTGGATTTACCACTAGCCACCCCCGAGCTGAGACCACGATGCTGTGAGACTGCGTCTTTGTTTGCCAGTGACTAGGTGCAAAGGTTGCAATCCTTCCTCTCTACTATCACTCACTCTACATAATGCCAGAGTTATCCCCTCATGTCTTCCCCTCAATCGCTTCTACCCCACGCCTTATCCTCTTGTGAGGTTGCGTGTGGTGCGATTACCCTCACACTGGCCAGTCATGATGGCTCTACAGATGGGTGGTTCATCTCCCCATCCCTCATTAATTCCTGAGGATCCATCTACCTACCAGTCTGCGAGGCATTTAATTCGGGGCCAGCGAGCTGCTTTTGGTTCTCCGGGCCAGTGGAGTCCAAATACGGTATTAATTCTTGGTGGAAGTTAACGCCACCTTTCCAGGTGCCTTCCACCGCCATCGTGGTCTATTTTTTTGCACATCCCCTCTCAGCAGTCCTGCAATATAAATTCATAATGTTATTCACATTTATTGACCTTTTCCACAAGGTCCATTTACATCACATATTCACATTTATGAGTTTGCCACAGTTCTTGGCCAGTCCAGTTATTTTTACAAACTGGGGGAAACAAGGTGTTACAATTGATGCCTATGGTTGGAGATGAGGAATTCATAGCTCAAGCAACAAATTCAAGATATTCAAAAATCAGGTAGGAGTATAATTGGAGTGTAAGACTCACTACCTTGAGGTCTCTGACATGCCATCGGGGAAACACTAGAGGTTCTCGATCATCAGGCACAAAACTTCATTGATTTTGAATAGAACTTTACTGGACTCTCAGGATGGCCGACTCATGAAGGTCAAGAGATAAACTGCAGAATGGCCAACTCAGGTTGGATAATTATTCCTTTGGACAAAATCACAACAAAAATGATGAGACTCAAGCAGTTGAATATTGACATAATCCTATGATACAGGAGGCACCACAAACTCTCCATATGTTTGGAAGAGTAACCAAACAGAGGAGGACATAGCTCTATGTAACGAGAACAACTTCCTAAGGTCATACTATATCCCAATGCTTGGAGAACAAATGAAAGGATGTGCTTTGTCCAAGGGTGACTATCTTTCTTCCAAAAAAAGAGAATGTATATCACGTCCCCTCTTTTTGGAATATTTTATTTTTTTGTCTTTTTCAAATTTTTAACAAGCTTGAAAAAGAATAAAATAATTCTATGTTACAAAGAAGGAATGAGTGTCGCATGTGAGAAAACTAGTTCCAAGCGCATGGAACATACTGATACTCAGGGAAAGGAGAAATTTGCATGATAAGGACACTCGAGAAAATTCCTCCATGGGTCAAGGTGTTAGATCACAAGGTACAAAGTGCTACAAGGCTGGAATTTAAGGAATGCTTTGAGGGTTCAGTTAATAGCAACATGAATCTGGCATTAGGCCAAAGATGCAAGGATGATACATGTGATGCGATGAAGTATGACACAACAAGACTCCTTCCATGTGAAATTTTACAAGCCTGGAGAAGGTAAGCTCGGTGTTTTTTCACGTTTAGAGAGTCTGAAAAACACTAAAAGAAGACTCTAGAGAGTTCATTTTTTGTAACTAGTTCAGTCGGTTCGAAAAAGAGTTAAACTTGTAGAAAAAGGATGTCTCTTCAAAACCATTTTAATGAGTGTGACAGAGACAAGATAACTCGAATATCTTTTCAATTTTAAGGAGTCTCAAAAGAGATTAACTATGGACTCACAACCTTTTTCTAAGTTTAGTCTCCTTAGCCCAAAATAGTATAAAACATAACTTAGGAGAACTCTCCCGACGAGACATGTCTCAAGAGGCATACCTTTTTCCTGGATAATCTATTGGTCAGAAAAGGGTTAAACTTATGCCAAATAGATGTTATTTTTGGACCAATTAACAAGTGTGAAAGGAACAAGGTCACTCGAAGATCTTTTCATATTTAGGGAGTCTAAAAAGAGCTTAACTATGGACTTCGAAGGGGTTCCTTTTTCATAAGTAATCTCTAAGGCTCAAAAAAGAGATAAACCAAAGACAAGAAGAATGGCCATTTTTCAAAAATTTAGTCCCTCGGGCTCGAAAAAGGGTTAAACTTACGCCTGAGAATTCTCTCCTAGTGAACCGAAGCTCCTAGGGAATACCTTTATTTTTGAATTAATCGTATTGACCCAAAAAGGGTTAAACTACCACCAGACAGATGTGCCTTCAAATTTTTTTTTGACGAGCATGAAGGGAAACAAGATCGCTCGTCAATATTTTCAATTTAGAGAATCTAAAAATGGATTAAAGAAGACTCCATGGGGGATTCTTTTCTTAAGTAATCTAAAAGAGGCCGAAAATAAAAATTAATCTCCTGTTAGATGTTGCTTTCAAAGTTTAAGCGAGCCTAAAAGACAATAAATCATGCTCATAGGGAGTCCCTCGGGCATGACCTAGAAAATATGAAGAAGAATGAGGCTTCAATATACAATCATGGAGGGACTAAAAAGGACTCCCAATCCTATGGAGAAAACTCACAACATGGATTCCAAAATGCAACAGGATCTACCTAGGGCATCCATGTAGAGGAAGCATTTACCACCTAATTACGACACTTCTAAAGCAGGGAAGAAGGTTATGTGTTGCACTTTGGTGGGATCAATCCTATGACAAAGAGAAAAAGTAAAAAATATGAAAAATGCAAGGTGGTGAGAACCTAACCAATATGCTAGTTTGGAGTTCAATACCTATCAGAAAGGATCGATAGGATGAACAAAATTCAAAGAAACATTTCTCCAAGATCTTGCATATAAGGCCAATAACACTCATCTGGAAGTTAATAGATCCAATATAGATATAAACTTCATAAAATAAGAGGATCTAATGAATAAAAAACTTGAAAATTAAAAACTTGGACTGTACAATATGGTACAAAACATCACACAGCCTTACGGCTCATGCATAGTACTGGTTCAAGTAGAGCCCTCTACTAGTCTCTGACCAAGAGTCTCTTCGATAGTCAACTTGGAAAATGTCCCAAAAGGGAATAAAACACAAACCATGGTGTAAGTATTCCCATGGTATAGAAACAATAGTCATGGCTTCAACGATAGCCACATCCGAAGGCAATTCAAAATCTAATAAATCACACAAACGAGGAGGGTTGACAATCCCAAAGGGAGAAGTAAACTAACCATATTCCATATGACGATGGAGGTTTTGGCTAGGACTAGAAGATTCTATCAACGAATAATAACAAGAACAAGGGATTGATGATATACAAGCAATGAGATAAGACTCAAAAGGAGATTCAATACCACTTAGACAAAGAGGAGGAACCAAGGGCTCCCATGCCCCAATTGGATAAAAAAACTGATCAATTTCCAAGACCATGTCTCGAGAAGGAAAACATGATTGAACAAGTTCCTTCTCATGATTAATTGAACACCGAGGATAAGACGCCACATAATTAACCTATGGCGGGGTAGAGTCTACACAAATACTAGGAACATATAAAGGGGTATCCTAAACTAACACCAAATTAGGATGGTAATTATCAGATGCTAACTGGTCAATAGTGACAATGATTCCATTTTGAGATAAATACATCACCCGAAAGAGTGTAGACACCACAACATTCATAGAATATACATAATCACGCCCAAGAAGCATATTGAAATCTAACGGGACTTGCACCACTATAACATCAACAAGGACAGTATTCCCACCTAACGATATAGGAAATTGAGGAAGAATCCAAAAATATTCACTAGGACATCTGTCAAAAGACAATAGCTCATGCGATGAAGACACAATCTCGGGAGAACCCAAAGCTTTCCAAGCTGAGTAGGATAAAATACTTGTAGAGGCTCATTCATCTACAATACTTTTTTTTTTGAATTAAATTCAACCCTTATTTGAAAGGGTGCAGAAGAAAGAAGGTGAGGCTCAACAAGGTCATTCCAATCAAAGGAAACCATCCTATGACTTGGAGGGTGTGTGCTCGAAGTGAGCAGAATCCCCCCTTGTTCTGAAAATATTGAACTGGAAATGCTAAAAACATAGTCGGTAGACACATCACTCCCCATCAAAGAAGTGGGTTCAACCAAATATTGCATCGGTGTGACCACTTTGGTAGACTCAAAGCCATCCAAGAAGAGTGGGATCAACCGAAGATTGCATCGGCATGACCACTTTGGTAGACTCGACACTCTCCAAGAGCATAGTGGGATCATCTGAAGATTGCATTGACATGACCACTTTGGTATACTCAACACTCTCCAAGAGATGAGTGGGATCAGTCGAATATTGCATCGACATGACCACTTCCTCAACCACTAGCTGAATAGGTTGTGAAATAACATGGTCTGAAGGAGCATCACCCCCCAAAAGAAGAGTAGGATTGGCTAAATATTTCATTGGCATGACCACTTCATCAACCAAAGGTTGAATAGACTCTGAGGAAACCTTAGAAGACTCGGAATTAGAAGAGCTTGTAGATAGGGACCACAATCTTTGTGCCTCTAGAAGGCCGGGGAATAAATGAGTAAGGTGATCTTCCTTGCAAAGCTTACAAGGGAAATTAGGCTTACATCATATCCATCTAGGTTTCTTAATAGAATAAATTCCCCCAACATGACTAGCAGTGGTTGGTTTCTTTTCCTCAACATGACTCATAGAGGTTGTTGTCATATCACTTGTATGACTCGCATTGACAAGACTCGTTCCCCCATCATGACTTACAGCGACTGGTTGCACATCTCCAACATGAATTGTAGAGGTTGGTGATGGGTCGATAACATGACTTGCAAAGGCTACAGACCTATCTCTAGTATGACTAGCAGTCACTAGAACTTTTCCCCCAGCATGACTTGCAGAGGCTGGGTGCTTACCCCCAACATGATTTGTAGAGGCTAGGTGTTGGTCTTCAACATGACTTGTAGAGGTTGACAACTTATCTCCAACATGACTCACAAAGGTTGGTAATTTATTCTTATTATTATTTATCTTTCTATTCTGTTTATACTTCCAGTTACTAGTAGCTAGACTTTCACCAGAGAAGGCAGAAGGAGGAGGAGAAGAATTTTTTGATGAAGGAACATCAACATGATTCCCATGACATAAGGTTCTTAACTAAGAAGCGTTAAGAGCATTAGGGATATTTGGAATGGTACCCAACCAAAATGGAAATTCCACATTCAACACAGGAATGTACAACGTGGCCATCAAAGGGACACCAACATTTCCAAAGAAAGGAAAATCACAATAATCCCCTTGTGAAGGGGTTCCTTGTTTGGTATCATCAGTAACTTTTTCCATGAAGATATTATGCACAGGTTCTTCCCTTGCAGGATCATTCGAGTCCGTAAAAGTATCCCACACTGACTCTAGAAAACCAGTGGTATAAAAAACACCTATAAAGAGGCAGCTCCATGTTTCTAAGAGAAAGACCAAAAGGTCCTCACGACCAGTGGAGTGGGCGGTATACCACCTTAGGTCAGAGACCCAAAGCAATGATTGACTAACTCACTATGGAAAACTAGGGAGCACAAAGCACACCACTAAGAAGAAAATCCTAAAAAGATACAAACAAAACAAAACACCCTTTTGAATGCTTCCAACCTAGGGAGATGAAGTCCTGATCATCCAAAGTATTCACAAAGGAAAATGAATGGATAGGAGAAGCACTTACCCAGACCTACGACTGAGATTCCCTTCAAGTGTCACCCAAAGAATACAAAGTCTGCCTCAAGTATCGCGATACACCCCTCGCAGTCACCTGTGTGTCAACCTATATAATGGAAACTAGGCCACCAACTTGTAATCAACAACCAAGGGGGGTACGATCAACAGTTGAGTGAGTGTATGGGTAGGGTAACTAAGCTCAAATATCCTCCTAAGGCCTGAAATGCAATAGGGTCGGAATCACTCTTAGAGTACCTTGGATGGATCCAAGTGTCTGAGAGGTCTGACACAAGTCGGGCCAGTAAATCTATAGGATTCACCCCCAATACACACTCTCCCAAACACTTTTTCAGGATCAGGAGTGGATATCTCTATCACCGTTCTCCACATGACCTCATGTTTGACTCCTATGTGAAAGGAGCTTCTCGGGTTGAGTAATTACAAAGTGGATTTTTCACACCCTATCACAAACACCTAAGTTAAGTCTTGGTTGTCCTTGGAGAGTTTACCTCTCCACACCTAATCCAAGTTCATATCCTAAGATATTGGTGAACCCTAGAAAAAATGTCACTAATATATTTTAGATTAGCGCATTCATTTTAGGGGCTTTTATTACTCAAGGAATGGAAGTGCAACTTATGTTTTTTGAGACTCTTGTGAAAAAAAAAATAATTAGAAAACTGTTGGGTATGTGTTATATTATTTTCATGAGTAGTAGTGTCTGCACCAGGCGCAAACGGGGGTACAGGGGCAATGCCTCCCTAAAATATTTTTTTTTTCCTTCGAAAATGTGTCACCTGCCTCGGTAAACATGTCACGTATTTAGGTGGTTTTTCGACACATGTTTTTTTGCTGATGGTTTTCTATTTCCGATTATTGAATTAGGGTTTTGGACTAATACATGTCACTGGGTTAGGGTTTTGGATGTCGTTGGCTCCTATATGCATATTGTGTTGTAAACAATGTAAGATATGAATGAATATAGAATATGTTGGTTTTCCCGGTTTGGGTTTCCAGGGGAAAAATCTCTGAGTAATGTTTGTATTTGCCATTGTATATTTTTTGTTCTTTTTTTGAATATCTGTTTGCAATAGATATTGTACAAGGTTAGAATCTGCAAAAAATGGCAAGGAAGACTTTACACTAATTCTACAAATGAAAAAGAGTTTCAAGCAAAAAACATCAACAATCCTTCAAACATAAAAATGCAATCTTTTCTCCTTGCAATGCAAAATGCACAATGCAAATTTCGAGTGAAACAAAAAAGAAAATGAAAGAATTTTCTTTCTTATTTTTATTTTGAAATGCTTTCAAGATGAGAAGAAAACACAACCCTATGCTAATTATTTTTTTCTTTTTAAAATAACAATGCAAAGAAAACACAAAGAAAGAAAGAGACCTAAAAAACTATGTTTTTTTATTTTCTTCCAATCAAAGAAAAACTAACAAAAGATGCTAAAAGAAACTGCATAATACACGATTCATGGCCCCCCTGGACATTGACCCAAAAGGATCCAGAAAAGACTAAGAACAACTCATAACTCGCAGAAGCAACTTAGGATGCTCAGAATGGCCTTAGTAGATAGAGAAAGGGAAAAAATTCAAAGTTATCAAAACTCAATGAAAATGACATCATCACAAAGAGCAGGTCGCAAGATTTCCAACGACGCAAACAAATCAACAAACGGAGTTACAGATCGAAAGATATTCATGGTAAAAGTTTTGTCAACCTAGCCCAGTCAGTAGGGGGATGAGTCAGCATCTGTACTACTGATTTCAGCACCAGTACATATGACGTCAACATCCATACAACATATGTGGCATGTACAGGAGGTGACACGTGTCACATTGATGTCAGCATGTCAGCATTGTGACATGGCAGCACTAGAGGCTGCCACATGTCACCCATATTTGGCATTTCTGGGCCATTTCATGGACCTGTAATATTTCACTGCATGGTAGTCCGTACAGTGATGTGGCACTGACATGGAAAAGTGATGTGGCAGGCTGAGTTGGACGTTGATGTGACATTCATACAATGGTATGGCACTAACGTGGAAGGATTATGATGCAGTGGTTGACGTGGTCCAATAGGTGGATTCCATGTGGCTCGGTCATGGACTGCCATGTGGCAGTGGGAAAATGCCCAATGACAACCTGTGATCAAAATTTTGAAAAAAAATGAGATTTGGCGGGTCTGCCAAATTTGGCAAGAGATTGCCAATTCCGGCAACCAACCAATGGATAGAACCATTGCCAAAATAGTGAAGCAACCCATATTCAAATATATATATAAGTTACAATAGTCAAGCCAAAAGGGGAGGCCCATAGGCTTGACCCTGGGACCTCCCCCCTTATTAACGCCTTAATATATGTGTCATAACCAACGGGCCAACAATGTCCCAACCTTGTAAACAATGCCCCACTAATTAATTAAAAGGTGCATCCACCCAACGCTCAGGGGGAGGCACGCATGGGTAGGTCAGGAACTTATTTTTAGGTGGAGTATGTCAACATTTATTTTAGGTTGTAGGGCATGGAAACCGAGACATAATTCTTCTTGGGCCTGGGAGTGCCAGAGTCAAATCGAGGTGTGGAGATAGTCGTTTTTGGGTAATTTGATGCCACAAATTTAGTGGCGTTGTCTGTTTTCTTATATGAGCAATACTTTTGTAGATTGATTTCAAAATGAGGTATACTTATGTATTTTTCCAAATTCTTTTGTTGAGTTAATGAAAAAGCCTACCCATTTGAGAGAAGGACCCAGAGACGTAGTCCACTAGGGAGGAACTCCTTTATCAAGTTTTTGTGTTCATATTTGATGCTTATGTCTCTTCATTATTGATTTTTTCCTTCTTTAATGGTGCACTTTAATTTATGCTTATTTAATGCAGTTCTTTATAAGTCACTCGATGAAAAGATCTTGTTTCTTGTTGGTATCAGAGAAGTTGTCTTTGAATTGAATTGTTGAGTGTGAATGCTTAATAGGGCCAATCATAAGAAGGGTGAAGGAACTCTTATTAATACTTTCAATCCTGAATTTGGTCGTGCATCTCAAAGGAAGAAAATGGTAAAAGAAGAAAATCATGATGAACAAGAGAAAAAAAATTCATATGGTCTTTTATCGCATCTCAGAAATGGTTGAACAAATGTATGGATATTACGAGAAGAGGATGAAGAAGAAAGGGAAGAAAAAGGAGTCACATGTTGATGATGATGCTTTGGTAAACCAAGGGGATGGAGGAGACCCTCCTGAGCCTTCATCTTCACCATCAAGTTCTAGTTCTTCTTCCTCTGAGAATTCTCATCATTCTCATCATTCTATCCATAAAGCCACTTTTAAGAAAATATTATTAAAGATCGATGTAAAATTTTCTTTACCTATGTTTAATGGAGATGTTAATCCTGAAAAGATAGATAATTGGATCTAATAGGTTGAAGTATATTTTCATGTTCAACATCTTGATGAAGAGGATGTTAAAGTGCATCTGGATTCCCTTCGGTTGGAATGCACCACTCTCATATGGTGGGAGAGAAAACTTCAGGACATAAGTAAGTGTGGTAATATTCTTTCCTCATGGTCAAAATTTAAATCAGTGATAAGGAAGCAATTTATCCATTGGGTTATTTACATAAAGCAATGATGGAATGGAAAATTTTAAGGCAAAGTAAAGGTCAAACTGTGCAAAGTTTCACAGAATAATTTAGGAAGAAAGCTCTTGCATTAAACATTCCTTTGGATTCTTATGAAACTTTAATGAAGTATATTGGCACACTTCACAGTTATATTCATCATACTTTTCTCTTGTTTAACCCCACCAGTCTTGACGAAGTTTATGTGCAAGCCACTCACCTTGAGAACAGGGGAAAGCATGTTCAAGAAGATCCCACAAAGAAACCTTCCAATCTCCCACATAAACATTTTAATAATTTTAAAAGGAAGGAAAATAAGACTGCCACATTTATGAGAGAAGGAGGAAAGTCATCTTGCACTCATTGTAACAAAAGTGGTCACGATGATGAAAATTGTTGGAAACTGCATCCAGAGAAGAGATCAAAAAAGTTCGGTGGAAAGGGGAAGACAAAAACCATTGCTACAGTGCAACAAGATCTTGGTTCCGATTCAGGAGATGAAGGAACTATCACAGTGGTTGCAGTACAAAGTAAAGATTCCATTCATGCTAGTTCAAATTCCAATAATGAATCTCATGATGATGAATGAAAGAGGAATGAATTATTTCACATAAGAGTTGTATCTAAACACACTAATACATTATTTGATTCGGGTTCCCAAGTAAACTTAATATCTGAAGCACTTGTCAAAAAGATGGGTCCTGAAGCTAAACCACATCCAAAGCCTTATCCTTTTGGTTGGGTATGTGATAAAGAAAAACTTAATGTCACCAAAAAATGTAGGTTCATATTTTCTATTGCTTCAAAGTTGATTGATGAAGTGGATTTGGATTTTGTATCACTTTATATATGTGGTATAGTGTTTGGAAGTCCTTATCTTTATGATAGAAAATAAGACTTCTTTTGTCATGAGAACAAGTACCACCTTACTAAAGGGGGAGTGGAATATATTGTTGGAGCTCACAGCATGAGGGTAAACACAAAAATTGTTAGTGTAGGACAAATGAAGAGACTCATAAACAATAATAAGAGATATGTACTCATGGTCATAAGAGAGAAATATGTCGGGACATCCGACACTTTCTAAGGATGTGATCCTTCTCATAAGAAAGAATTAATTGATATTGTTTCTAAGTATGATGATATTTTCTAGGAGCCAGATGGATTACCTCCTAAGAGGGAAATCCAACATGAGATACATGTTCAATAGGATTCTCCTCTTCCTAATGTGGGCATGTAGAGGATGTCAGTTGTGGAGATGACAGAGATCAAGAAGCAGATATAGGGCTTATTGGATCAAGGGGTCATCAGACCCAGTTCATTTTCTTGTGGTTCTTCGATCATGATGGTGCCAAAGAAAGATGGCACATGGCGAATGTGTGTCGATTACTGGGCCTTAAATAAAATAACGGTGAAAAATCAATACCCTCTTCCTCGTATATATGATTTACTTGATCGGTTAAATAATGTTGTTTATTTCACTGAGTTGGATTTGCACATTGGATACCATCAAATCAGGGTTGCAGAATAGGATGCATGGAAGATTTCCTTTAAAACCAAACATGGATTTTTTGAGTGGTTAGTTATGTCATTTGGGATTTGTAATGCTCAGACAACTTTCATGCGTGTGATGAATGTTGTATTCAGGCCTTTCCTAGATGATTTTTTGATTGTATATTTAGGAGACATTCTTATTTTTAGCGAGACTTGGGATGAAGATGTGAGGCATGTAAAGAAAGTGTTGGATACTTTGCAAAGGGAAAACTTGTATGTAAAGTTGTCTAAATGTGAATTTGGAAAGATTGCACTTGTATACTTAGGTCATATTGTAGGAGGAGGACAATTAAAAATTGATCCTTCCAAAATTGATGTAATTGTAAATTGGCCTGAGCCAAAAAGTGTAACCAAGATCTAGAGCCTCGTAGGTGCAGTCTAGTATTGGAGGAGGTTCATTTCAAACTCCTCCTTTATAGAAGCTCCTTTGCATGCCTTAACCAGTGTCAAGAACACTTTTCAGTGGGAAGGAAAGCAACAAAAATCTTTCGACACTTTGAAGGAGAATATCAATACTGCACCAGTATTAGCACTACCGAATCTTCAACAGCCTTTTGAGATCAAGAAAGATTCCAGCAGATACGCCATGGGTGCAATATTGATGCAATATCGTAAGCCTATATGTTACTACTCTGAAACTTTTAACCAAGTTGTTTTTAACTATCCTACATATGATAAAGAGTTGTATGCATTAGTTCAAAGCATAAAGAAATAGAAGCACTACTTGTTAGGGAAGGAAACAATCATACATACATATCACCAACCCTTACAATATCTCTAATCACAAATCAAACTTCAACAATATCGAAACTACATATGGATGGGTTTTCTACAACAATTTCATTTGGTAATCAAGTACAAAAAGGGTACAAGTAACAAGGTAGTTGATATGCTTTCTAGACCTCCTATTGTTGCTTCTATTATTTTGAAGAATACTTATTTGTATCATGATAGCTATGTGGAACAATATGGCATTGATGAAGATTTTAAAAAAGTATATGAGAAGCTAACCCATGGTGCACAAGTAGAGAACTATTTTCTACAAGGAAAATTACTCTACCATCTTGGAAAGCTATGTATTCCTACAAGTGAACAAGTCCATGTAATACGAGAATCTCACACTTCTCTTGTGTCTGGGAATTTTGGGGTAGGAAAAACTATGACTCATTTGCAGAGGTTTTGCTATTGGCCTCAAATGAAAGAAATTGTAACTAAATATGTAAATGGGTGTATGTCGTGTTCTACTTGTAAGCCCACTAATAGAAAATTGGGGCTATACTCACCACTTAATATTCCATCCCATCCATGGGAAAGTATCTCCAACGATTTTGTAGGGGGTTTACCAATGTCAAAATGAGGTCATGACTATTTTTATGTTATAGTGGATAGGTTCAACAAGATGTGTATCTTTATGACATGTAAAAAGAATATCATTGCTGAGTAGGCTGCTAATATCTTCTTGCAGTATGTTTGGGTTCACTTTGGATTACCCACATCCATTATCTCGAATAGAGATACTCGATTCCTTGGGGATTTTTGTAAAAGATTTTGGAGAATTATGGACACCAAATTGAAGAGGAGCACTGCTTTTCATCCACAGACTGATGGACAGATAGAGGTTGTAAACCAAACAATGGTACTTTTTCTTCAAGGCCACTGCAGCAAGCATCCCAAGTTATGGGATGAACAAATACCCTATGTACAACCGAGCCTTACATTTCTCCACTTAGAGTTTACCTTTTGAGACATGTTTTGGGTACCTACCTAAAGTTCCTTTGGAATTGATGTATGGGAGAGATACCGATGAAAATGAAGAAATAAAATATGATAGAGCCCACAAGTTCATCCAAAGGATCGAGCAGGTGCACCAAGCAGTCAGGGAATAGTTGGAGAAAATTCAAGCACCATATAAAGCTCGACTTGACAAGCACATGGTTGATCGTCAGTTCTAGGTTGGAGACTGGGTATGGATTCACATCAACAATAAGAGATTGAAGGGTGAAGGCAAGAAACTCAAGCCCATTCATTATGGACCCTTCACTATCTTGGAGAAAAGTGGTACCAATGTTTTTCATCTAGATATTCCACCTTATATGCATATTTACTTAGTTGTAAATGTAGAGAACTTGAAACTTTTTGAGCCTCCCATGATCATGGATCAGGATGAGGAAGTTTCAATACCTTCAGTTGATGAGTTTTCTCCTGAGTACTTGGATGAGTTAAAGTAAGATATCATCCTGTACAAAAGGATGAGGACTTCACGTAGGGGTGATGTTGATTATCTTTGTTAATCCCTAATATTGGCTCATTGCCCCTCAATTGGGGCATATTATATTAGTAATGTTATTTTATTTACGTCGGCTTTAGGCCATTAGTTGTAATTATACCTCCTAGTCTCCTATATATACCAAGGAGACATTTTCATTTTGAATCATCTTGTACTTGAACATTTAAGTGGGG
>ML786470.1:476752-489062 GCA_009831015.1 Picea engelmannii | reverse complement strand
ATATATATATATATATATATATATATATATGTAAGCTTCCATTGATTTGTTTTAATTGTGATGGTATTGGTCATTTTGCTAAAAAAATGTCCTCACAAGAAAAATAAAATAAATGAAGAAGATGATTCAAATAGAAAATAAATATACAAAGGAAAAATAACCAAAACGAAAGTTTTCAAGAAAAGTTTATGCACCAAAGAAGACAACTCCTCATCAAAGGAAGATCAAGTCAGTGAAAGTGAGACATAAAGAGTTATATTCATGGAAGTATATGACTCTAATAAACAAGACATTGAAGAAGAATATGAAGAGGTATAAGTTGACTACAAAGAAGAGTTGTTGAGTGCCATAGATGTTATAAAAACGTAAAAGACGAAAAACAAGTCACTACATGAAGAACTAAAAAGAAAAGAGAAAACACAAAATTTCAACTGTGAAGATCAACTAGAGAAGATGATGTCTAATTTAAAAATTCAAGTTGAATAAGAAAAAAGAATCGAAGAAGCACTCAAAGAATAGTTGGAAGAAAAAGATAGGATCATTGGAAATTTGGAAGAAGAGATTGTCACATTGAGAAAATATTTTCAAAAGAAAAACATTTAGAATAGTTCTAATGTTTTGGATAACATTATCAATAGTAAAAGACCAAATCATGACAAGTCCATACTTGGATACAATCAGAAACAAGGAAAGGGATCAAGCTCCAAAGCAACAGATCAAGAAACCCATCCAAGAACTTATGTATATACAGTTAGAAGAGACAAGAAGTTTCACAAGGAAGATTACAAGGACACTCCTACACCTAGAAGATTCAAATTTCAAAATCAGTGACAGTCAGAAACAAGCAGGAGTCAAGAAGAAGATGGATTCATAAGAGTAACTCCTTTTAGAATATATTCAACTCCCAGGTATCAAACTATCATTTTTGGTTTATGTTATTCATGTAATAATTTTGGACATAAAGCTATAAATTAGAGAGGAAATAACAGAAACATAAACAACTATGAAGTTCATGCACAAAATGGTTATCCAAGAAGGTCTAGTGAAACACAAAGAAGAAACTACAATAGGTTTGAATCCTTTAGCACTGAAGTGGAATGCTACAATTGCAACAAATTTGGACACATGGACAAATATTGTAGAATTACAGTTCCTCCTAGAGAATCACAACATAATAACAACAGTCACAGACAAGAACCTCAACAAAGAATTGTTACAACAATATTTGCCTCACCCTATGCAATCTTTCACATAAGGTCTTTTTCCATTTCCCTATGTAGAATTTTCATCCCTATTTGCAAATCCTAGATCTAAAAATACATTTATTCCACATATACACACCTTGCATACTATACAACATGCGTATACGCAGGTTGCACCACTACATTATGTGTACATCGAGAAATGTGCCCCAAAATGAAAAATGGTGTCGGGTTTCCATGTCATGACAGGAGATCAAATATCCTTGGCCTTCCATATATTGGAAACATTTTGACTCGGCTCTTCAGTTCCATTTGAAGGCTATAAATGGGCCAATTCCGAACTATGGAAAAAGGAGAAAGAATTCGACTTTGAGAGCAAAGTTACTCTAGAGGAATTATTCACTTCACATTTAGTCTACATCCCTTTTTCCTTTAAGTCTGAACACATTGTCCAGCCCCCAAGCTCTTCTCTTATTGATTGAGAACTTAATTTTCTCTCTTCTATGAGATTTCTTTTGGTGGAGGATTGAAGTGGTGGAGGCCCAATTGGAAGGAACTTAGTTTCTCGGTTCCGAACTATGTGGACACATGAGTCTGTAACTTATTCACTTCTGCTAATCATATATTAATAGAAATACTCTTTTCCTGTCCAATTGATATCTTGAAAATATTTGAATTATTATTCCATGGGCGTATTTTTTATGAATGTTAATGGATTATGCTATTGAATGTGATAACATCATATATTATCACCATATGCTTTCTTTTATTGGTTGTTGAGGACTAGTTGCAGGTATATTGCTTTGGGTCAAGTGCTCAATGATGGACTTCATCGAACGTCTGGATTAGGTAGGCCCTTTATCTTGTCTTGCTAGCATATTTGTTTACATAACATACTTGAGAATAGAGTTTATTTCTACATTCATTTCCGTCTATTGTGGTTTTCCCCTAGCCATAGAGAGATTTTTCTAGTAACATAATATGGATAAGAAAGAAGAATCAATATAACAATGAAGAATGCACACTTTTTATACAAGCTAAACAGAAGAAATGTGGTTGGTATGTTGAAAGTGGTTTCTCAAAGCACATGACAGGGGATGAGGACAAGTTTCTAACATTGATAAAGGAAAGAGATGGATCAGTCTCATTTGGAAATGATGACTTAGCTAGAATCATTGAAAAGGTTACAGTCAGAATTGGAAGAAAGGATACCAAAGAAGAAAATGTTATACTAGTGGAAGATATGAAACATAATATTCTAAGTGTAATTCAAATGTGTGACAAAGGTCACAAACTTATGTTTGATTCATAGAAGTGTGAAATAAGAAAAGAAGGTTTAGGAAAATTGGTTGCAACAACTATAAGAATTTCAAGAAACATATATGTATTAAGTGAAATTGGAAATGAAAAGTGTTGTCTAGGAAAGGAAGATGAAGTTTGGATATGGCATGGAAGAATGGGTCACATAAACTTCGACAACCTTGTCAAAGTCAACAAAAAGGAAGATGTCAGAGAAATGCCCCAGATCACGAAGCCAACCAACACATTATGCAAGCATTGTCAAAAAAGGAAAGAAAACAAAAAATAGGTTCAAATCAAAGGAATACTCCACAACAAGACTGCTGGAAATTGTGCATACTTGTTGGAGAAATTTATATTTTCTACACACTAGTTTAGTGGGAGTTAATTGACTAGTTCTATCTTAGACTTTCTATTTTTACCATCACTATTATGCATGCATGCATTCCTGAGGAAATTTAACTGCTTGATTGCTTTTCTTAATTATGGAATGTTTTTCCCTATATATGAGTGTATTCCACTCATTCATTGAATCATATTGATCATGATCTATGTATCAATCATAAGCTCATTGGAGTATTGTGAATATATTTTCTCATTCTTCCATATTGAATCTCTCTTCCTTTCTTAATAAGATTTGTTTGTACTTGATTTATCTAGATCTCTTGTGAAGTTTTCCATGAAACACTGACATGGTATCAGTGCTATGCTGCTTGGAGCAAGCCAGACAAGCCAAAGAATAAGGAAAATCATGGTTTCAGCGAGCTAAATGTGTGGTCATACCTTTCAGCAGTTATTCCTCCCAAAATATTACTTTTTTGAGGAAACGACTCATGTGGAAAGTAAATCGGCCCATTTTGGAAGCGAGTTTTCAACCGTTTGGCAAGATTATTCACTGCTTTCTTAGAAAGTAAGCCGCAAGATAGCCTCCTGAAACTGATACGAATCCGTGGTCATACCTTTCTATACTGATTTCTCCCAAAAATATTATTTTTTTTAGGAAACGACCCACATGAGAAGTAAATCAACCCATTTTTGAAGTGGGTTTTCACTTGTTTGGCGAGATTCCTCACCATTTTCTCAGAAAATAAGAGGCAAGATCATCTCTTGAAACTGATACGAATTCTTAATTCTTAATTTTTCACTTGCAGATTGAGAGTAAATTTTTAGGGGTTTTTAGAAACAGTGGAAGAGATGGAAAGGACAACTATTATACAATCAAACTTGGTGGTAATACTCACACCATACAATTATTTTGATTGGAAGCCCAAGGTAGAATTCCAACTCAAAAGGAAAGGACTGTCTAATTTGACAATGGCGACAGAAACATAACCTACATCAACGATTGAGAAGATGAGATGGGTGAATTGTAAGGATGAGGCCACATGACTACTTCTTGAGTTAATCTCCATTGATCTATGGTTTCATGTTGCTACATGAAAGACTCCAAACGAGATCTGGACCACCCTGGAAGGACTCTTTGGAAAGCAGGATGAGATGTGAGGTCATATGTTTGAGGTAGAGTTGAATACCTTAGACCCTAAAAGTTTTGATAATATACAAGATTTTTTTACTAAATTTAAATATTTTCTATTGAGCTTGGGTGAATGTCGTATTGATAAGTCTACATAAGAGAAACAACGTATTCTAACAATCTTGTCCAAGCTAGGACCAGAATACGTTGTATATGTCTCCAATTTCCATTCCGACAGATGTCTTTTTGGAACAAATTGGAAAATGCCTACATTGGCTTAGTTCATTGAGTCTCTTACATAAGAGTAGACAAAACTCATATAGATGGGCCTCATGAAAGATCCCAAATCACATGCACTCACCATGCATGATGGAAAAGGGTCATTCAAATAGAACATGAAGGATGGATATTCCAAGCCCTTTGATGATTCTTCAGGTTCCAAAGACTCTTCAGATTCCAAGAAGAAGAAAAAGGGAAAGCAGTGTACTTACTGCAATAAACCAAATCATGAAGAATCCACATGCATGAAGAAACAGATCAATCTTATGGCACATGCACTACAGTAGAACAACCTTGGAAACTTCATTCCAGAGGGAGTCAAGAAGCAGAAGGAAGAAGATCCTGCTCCTAAGAAAGGTAATCATCATGCTCTTGTTGCAATTAATTCCTCATCTAATTCATGGATTATATATTCTGGTGCATCCCATCATATGGAAGCGAAAGAAGAATTTTTATCTTCCTTGCGTCCGTGCTTAAGACCCCCTATTCTCATGGGGGATGATACTCCAGTAGCAGTAGCAGGAGAAGGGAGAGTGGAACTCCACAATGGAAGTTTTGAGAATGTTTTACATGTTCCAAATCTTTTTATGAAACTACTCTCAGTTTATCAAATCGCTCAGAAAGGTAAAAAGGTTGAATTTACATCATATTCAGTTTCAGTAATTGACATGCATGACAATTCCATTATTGCAATTGGTGAGGTGGATCACAAGTCAAGGTCGTATAAATTCACTAAGTTTTTTTATGATGACTCATCTATTCTACTTACACATAAGGAGAGTACTTTGCATGCACCTCCAATGCAACATGCATATACTCTTGTTCTTCCATTAGTTTCAGACATCAAAGATGATTCCATACACTCATATTGTGTACATGGAAATAATCAAGTAGTATAGCCAGATAAGAAGCCAACGTCGAAGCTTCAGCAGATGCCCAAGAAGGAACATACCACACTTTAAGAAACATACAACATTGTAGGGAATCCATTGGATTTGAGGATGACTCTATCTCATCATGAGGAGCCTTCTCATGTACTTTTAGCTTCAGAACCCATGATGCCCATGAATTGATATATGGTTCAATCTACTAATCCACATAACTGCAATAGGGTTGTGGGAAATCCATTATGTCAACCAGCCATGCAGAAGGAGTATGACCCATTCCTACAGAACCAGACATGGAATATGGTTCCACATCCACTAGAAAGGAATATGTTTAGGTGCATATGGGTCCACAGGATCAACAAGTACGGCCCCACAGGTTGTCAAAGGGCTTCATCAGATCCATAAAGATTTATACATCTTCACGAAGACTTTCAATGATCATAATTTTCATATTTTGAGGGATCGTCTTCCAGTAAAGAATACAGTTGTCTAGCAACTGTTATTTTCTTCCAACATGGTTTTCCCTCTTTCCTCACTTTTATTCAGTGTTCATTAGTTGCATTGTACATGAGTACCTAAAATGGCCTAGTAGTCGGGACTCATTTTTTACTCCATAGTGATGTTCATGGGGGGTGTTGGAGAAATTTCTATTTAGTACACACTAGTTTAGTGGGAGTTTGATGCAAACCCCCTATCCCTCCTTAGGGATGTGCGACCTCTCGGTCAGGATCTTCTAGTTCGAGAGCCGAAATGGCTCTGCTGGTATCAAACTGGAACCCTTCGAACAAACACACACACACACACATAGAGGTCCCTCCACAAATGCTCAATTGAATTTTCCAAGCATTGAGCGTGAGCTCCTACAGTACATGACCAAGAGCCATGACCGTGCCCTCATCCTTCCTGCCTTTCGCTATTTCATGGTTTAGGGTATTGAAGCACCAAGAACTCCACCCTCCATCCCACGATGCTCGAGTTCACGAAATGATCTGACCTCGTTATTTCATGATCTTGCGACTCGAGGTCTTGGAGCACCAAGAACACTACCTCCCAGCTCCCGATGTCTGAGTTCGTGAAATGGATAACCCTCGCTATCTCACGATCTCGCACCTCAGGATTTTGAAGCACCACAAACACTGCCTCCCAGCTCATGATGGCCAAGTTCATGAAATGGACATTCCTCGCTATCTCACGATCTCACGACTCAGGATTTTGAAGCACCACGAACACTGCCTCCCAGCTCGCGATGGCCGAGTTCGTGAAATGGACAACCCTCTCTATCTCACAATCTCGTGACTAAAGATTTTGAAGCACCACGAACACTACCTACCAACTCGCGATGTCTGAGTTCATGAAATGGACAGTCCTCTCTATCTTGCGACTCGGAGGTTTGAAAAGCAAGGAACTCAACTTTCTGGTTCATGATATCCGAGTCTGCGAAATGGGTCGACTTCTCTATTTCATGATCTCGCGACTTGGGGTTTTGGAAGACAAGGCCTCTATCCCTCTGGTTGGAGATACCTGAGTTCGCGAACTGAACCAATGGTCCAGATCTATCTGAGAACGATGGTCAATGTTCCTCCTGCGCTTTTGGATGTCAAGTAGCCCTCACCGCTATTCTCCTTGCAACTCCACCTTATCCAATGGTTTGCGGGGTTTCAGTGTTCCTCCTCGAGGACTCTCCACCATCCGTTCAGATCTTTGAACTCCCCTCGCTGGGATCTATGCAGAGTTAAAGTCTTCTCTCCTCCTTCCAATCGGATGATCCGTGGGAATCCCCACAATGATCCAATGCTCAAGGGCATTCTTCCTCCTGATATTTTACTCGACTCTGACTTAGAAGATTTTCTAAGTCTGTGAAGACTCAATCTTCGCTCCTTCTAGGGAATAAGTTCCTGGTCTCGACAACACCTTCCGAAGTATTATCCCTCCTGAGCTTTGTCTGGTTCAGACTTCGATCTCCCACACACTCCTTGCATCTGATGGATTTCGATAGCTCAGATTCATGGTGTTTTCTCTCTAGCTTGATGCACACCTTACAAAGCTCCAAATGAAGAGAAACAATTGAAATTGCCAAAATCTCACAGTTCCATTCACTTGTTTATAAAACAGAAAACAACAGGAAAATACACACAGTCCAAGCACAACACATTTGGATCAATTTTCCATTCTGTTCTATTCATAAGTTCCCACTGGCTACATAATACATACAAACTATAGTAGCTCCAAAAGCTGAGATTTGTTGCTCACTCGTAGTTATCTCACAGATCAATTGCTCTCCCTCCTCTACCTACCACTAACTGGGCTTACAAACTTTTTCATAACTCAAAATGTTCCTAGGGTTTTCCCTACTACTTGCCTACTCTAAACCTTATCCTATGCTATCTTAGTCTAGTCGTATTCCAGAGCCAAAGTGGAAACTTCTACTCTATTTACAATTTCAAAAACTTGCTTCAAAGGGAAAAACCTGGCACCGGTTCAAGCGTGCCTCCGAAGGTGAATTTCGGCTCTCTGTGGAGGTGGATCCCAAAATCGTTTGTGACTGCTCATGTTGAAGTTCTGAAGGAACTCTCACGTTTTGGGTGGTCCCACCTCTATGCGCTTGCCAATGATGCTCCTGCATCATACTCCCCTTGACAAAAATTCATGGAATCCTATCCATGAGCTCCTCTACTAAATTTCCCTGCTTCTGGATAGTAGCTTTGTTTTCCCAACTAGCGTCTTTGTGAAATCCTCCTCGTTATGACAACAACTCTTTAACAAGTGCATTTTTTTTTTTTTAAGGTGTGTGCGTGCGTGTAAAAAGGAACGGACACACTTGACTCTACATCGCCACCCAACGACTAACAAGACGCAACCACGATGATCACAACAAGAAGACATAAGGCGCACAACAAGTAACTGCAAGCATTAAATGACCATAGACATAAGGTGAACAACACGTAACTGCAAGCATTAAACGACCATAGACATAAGGCGCACAACAAGTAACTGCAAGCATTAAACGACATACTGTGTTATGTACAGTACGAACACAAATGGAAGAATCCATAGTAGTAGATTTTACTATTTCTGCACAGGAAAGCAGGGCATTTAATCTTAGTTCTCTACTCCAGAGAGAGAGAAGGTCAGATAGGCTCCTGGCCGACTGCTCAGGCAGAAACTAGTAATCTCCATCAGGTGTGTCGCAAGAGTGGAAACCTTGCCTTTAAAGGGCCCGAGACTCTTGATACGGCACTGGATTCTTTACAGGAAAAAATAAATAAAAAAATCACACACACATACTTATATACAGAACGACTAGCTTTATTAGATCGAAGAGTCTGATATCATACAACTGTGAGTTTGGACAATTCCAATATTCGACAGGTTGCTAATTCCAAACATAAATAATGTAAAATCAATTAATTTCAAATCCCCATTTACTAAACCATTGCAACTCCTCGTACTCAATTTCAAGGACATTTCATGATATATGTTTATCAATAACCATAATTATTACAATAACATACAATGAATGAATAACTACATTACATTTACCTCACTTACCTTGCAATAACATAACATCCACATTACATCTTATATGTTAGTATCAATAATAAAACTACAATGACATCACCATAAAAGCTAACATCATTACATTTATAATATAAAGACTTTGCAAATTTACTAACTATTTTCATAATAAAACTATTATGACACCACCATAAAAGCTAGCATCATTACTTTTTATTATATAAAGACTTTGCAAATTAACTAACTAAACTGCTATGTCATTACCTTAATGATTACATCCTTACGTTTCATATTATAAAAGCCTTGCAAATAAAACAATTAAACTGCAATGACGTTACCATAAGGGATCACATCCTTTCTTTTTATTGTAAAAGCTTGCAACTAAATAACTAATCTACAATAAGCTACCATACATGCTACCATCCTTACATTGATATTACCAAAGCTTTGCAATTTAAAATAACCAACTCCACCATCGTGGCTAGCCATTAATCACCAAGCCATACATTTGCCCCAATAAAATAAAATGTTGATACGTAGTAACTGAGGCATAGTAACCTCCACCTGTCATCTAATTCTAACGTAACCCACGCACATTTAATTCTAACATCTACATAATATATTATGTTTTTATAATGCCATAACATCTACCTTCACATAATGCAAGACCATATAACAGTAATATTCCAATATCCTCACAATGATTACCCAAGTCCCTTATCCTTATAATCCCATAACCTTGCATTTGAATTAACAATTAATTTAATATCATGCCACCAATACTAATATTATATTCTATTTTTATAATGCCTTAACATTCTACCTTCACATATTATCCACAATATATTACAGTAGCATTGCAGTTACACCTCACTTTAACATTTATGTGAACATTTACAATAAGGTTTCAATAATAGTAAAATAAAACAACATTACCTTTACATTAAATGGCCATAACTGGGCAAATGAAATAGCATTAAATTCATTTCAGGTTATCTAATTCTGACATTCCATTTTACTGCTAAAATAAATAAGTTATCTCTTCTAACATAAGTTTTATAATAAAATAAGGCTAGCTAAACGAGAAGGTTCCTCTTTACGAGAGGGGTAATCCCTCGCTACCTTCTAATTCTTCTAAGGGCGCATCTGAACCTTTAAGAAGAAAAAAGGGGCATTCCTTGTAATAACCTAACATTGGGAAATCTAAGGGCAAGGATTACTTGAACATTATAACCACTGTAATCAATGGGTTGTCTTAACAATTCTAATTGGGGTGAATCATCCCTCATTAACCACTTAATTTAAATTAATCATGGTCCACTTTAATTTTAATCTTCGTTTATGATCCAAAAATTTAATTATAAAACAATATCCAGAAATCTCGACAATAGGGAAAACGAAATCTCATGCAAGTTATGACACAAGTAAATTTGAATTAAATAGCAATTTCCAGAAAGATTCAGCAATAGGGAAACAAAATCTCATGCAAGTATGACACAGTAAATTTGAATTAAATAACAATTTCCAGAAAGATTCGGCAAAATAGGAAACGAAATCTCATGCAAGTATGATACAGAAATTTTGAATTAAATAACAATTTCCAGAAAAAATCGATAATAGGTAAATGCCCAGGTGTGCAGCTTCTGTCCAAGTGAGAAGGACGCATGGTGTAAAAAGGGATCTGTAAGTTTAAGGTTCCAATTCCAGCGAGGCGCTGACAGCCAATAAAGGTTTACGGGATTCCCAGCTGATATTAAGGAATTCACTGCGTCGACTGTCGTTTTTACTATGGTTCAGGATGCTAGATGGTGAGGTGCCCATGCGGTCAGGGTGGTTCCACAGCTGTGGAGGGAATTACAGTCACAGAGGGAGGTATTTTATCTTGGTTATAGGCGTAGAGGAGAGCATGTGCTGCATCTTCAGAGAGGCGCGTGCACGAGGCTGAGGCGAGTGGTAGTTGGATGCATATCAATGTATATCGAGTCTGCTCCAACCAAGGTCAAATTTGCATTAGTCGTGGACCAGAGAACTCATTCAACCTATTAATACTCCGAAAACTATTGTCTTTCTTGGGAAAAAAAATTGCTGAAGAAACAATACCCAACTAACACGTGATAAGACCGTTTAGGACTAAGATCTTACGCTATTTCCTGCAAGTGAACCCATGTGATTATGTGTGTGGATTTCTGTATATGATCTCCCATGTCGAAGAAAATACACCAGTGATAGCTAAGGAAATACTGGAAGCTCGGCTCATGGCAGGTTTTAGATTACAGACATTGATAGGTAAGTAGAGAAACTACACAGGGGTTACACCATGCGCTATGGCAACAGAAGGCAGAGAAACCACACACCACGCATAGAGGGTATGAACAAAATGCAGGGTGTATACACAGCAAACGTAGAGATCTCCCAAGGAGAAAATACAGAGAATATACCACAGCAATGCAAGGAATTTTGAAAATAAAAAGGGAGCGCAGAGATAAGTGTTATATCAGAAGCGTTTACCAAAAATCGGAGGTAATAAGGAGTTGGCCATTACACCGATTCAGGAAGAGGACGGAATGCATAGTGCTTAATGAACACGAATGGGTAGAGGAATAACTATAGCTGATATAAATTGAGAATGGAAGAGGAGGGTATAGTCAACAATGATTACGGTTCGCAGACATAATTACCAGCTATAAAATAATTTCATTAAAACTCGCACATAAACCTCCAGTAACAAAACCATTTCAATATAACTTCAGATGGATCTCTAAATAAGTCTATCCAAATCATTTTCAATCAATAGGCGAATCCAAGCGCAAATTTTAAACATTATACTCTACAAATAAAAGCGCATACCATTGCCTTAACGCCCGCCTCGAATGACGTCACGTGCTCCTTGCCGCTCCTACTCGCCGACCGTCGAGACCTCACCGGTACCTCCCAGCCAATCGCTAGGGGTAATTTGATTCCCCTTTAGCCCCCCAAGCCGCAAAGGGGCCACACACAATCCAGATGGTCCGTCTAGCTTCCCAGCTCGCCTCGCAAGACCGAGCTACCACTCCTATCCAAGCTGGAAAATCCCAACTCTCAACAAGTAATCAGTCAAGTCACAATTCCGACAGCATAACATTACGCTAACCGTCGATTCCTTTCGTCCTCATCTCCCTTTTCTTTTATAGAGTTTTGAGACCCACCAAATTTCCTAATTCACATTTTAAATTAAGTTTCAATAAAATATTCTAAATATTCTCCATCACACAAGTGTCGTCCATCCCCCTCTTTTCTCCAATAAATATTTTCTTTAAATTTATTAATTGTCTCAAATCCCTCACCCACCTAGAGTTGCTCCTAAATTTACTCCTAGGTGTTCCTAGATCCCCTTACATGTTTTAAATACTTTCCTTAAAAAAAATATGTTACTAAATTAGCTCAGATTAGAAGGTTCTTAATTGCAGATTCCTTACTATGTTGACCTTGCTTTTTACCATAAGTTCCCATCTTTCCTTTATTAAGTTTCCTCCATTACATAGTTTCCTAATTCTTATTATTCCCTTCTTTCCCCTTTTTATTAAAGCCCAAAATGGCAGTTGCGTTATTAAATCTCTCCCTTTTATTATTAATTTAATATCTTTGTACTTCCACAAGTTAATGAATAATTTCTT
>ML786470.1:438969-467678 GCA_009831015.1 Picea engelmannii | reverse complement strand
AAGGTTATATGGACTCCATATGGCCAAGCGCTTAGCCCAAAGGGCTAAGCGCTGGCCCCTCTCCTCCTTTATGCGCAATACCATACAATATAATTAATATTGTCGGTTTTAATAACATAAAATAATGTGGTGCATTGGTTACAGGACTAAAGTGAAGGTGATTAGGCTTAGTGGTTGGTCATGGGTTCAAAACCCATGGACCCCAAAAAAAATTTAAACCTGCCACTTTGACTTTGACTGGGTGCCACGTGGCTGCCCATGACTGGGCCACGTGGCACTTTCCCATTCGACGAACAAATGCCACTTGTCAACCATTGACTGGTCCATTTGCCTGCCACATGTCTGCCCTGTCAGCAAACCTACCCAATCACCATCAGCTAGAGAGTGCCACGTCATCTACTGCACAGTCAACATGCTGATGTCAGCGTTGACTTTTTGACCAGTTGACCTTTGACTTTTTACCTATTTGGGCTTCCGATCAGAACGCGATAACTTTCGCATACGGAGTCCATTTGACAAAGTAAATATACCGCTGGAATCGGGAAGACGAACCAGACGCAATGGTGTTGGTTTCGTCGGATTCCAAGCACTTTCATTTTTGAGCATTTTTCATGCCCTGACAGGCTTCTGAATCCGATTTCGGATCAGGCGCACAACAAGTAACTGCAAGCATTAAACGACCATAGACATAAGGCGCACAACAAGTAACTACAAGCATTAAATGACCATAGACATAAGGCACACAACAAGTAACTGCAAGCATTAAACGACCATAGACATAAGGCGCACAACAAGTAACTGGAAGCATTAAACGACATACTGTGTTATGTACAGTATGAACACAGATGGAAGAATCCATAGTAGTAGATTTTACTATTTCTGCACAAGAAAGCAAGGCATTTAATCTTAGTTCTCTACTCTGGAGAGAGAGAAGGTCAGATAGGCTCCTGGCCGACTGCTCAGGCAGAAACTAGTAATCTCCATCAGGTGTGTCGCAAGAGTGGAAACCCTGCCTTTAAAGGGCCTGAGACTCTTGATACAACACTGGATTCTTTACACGAAATAAAAAAAAGCACACACACAGACTTATATACAGAACGACTAGCTTTATCAGATCGAAGAGTCTGATATCATACAACTGTGAGTTTGGACAATTCCAATATTCGACAGGTTGCTAATTCCAAACTTAAATAATGTAAAATCAATTAATTTCAAATCCCCATTTACTAAACCATCGCAACTCCTCGTACTCAATTTCAAGGACATTTCATGATATATGTTTATCAATAACCATAATTATTACAATAACATACCATGAATGAATAACTACATTACATTTACCTCACTTACCTTGCAATAAAATAACATCCACATTACATCTTATATGTTAGTATCAATAATAAAACTACAATGACATCACCATAAAAGCTAGCATCATTACATTTATAATATAAAGACTTTGCAAATTTACTAACTATTTTCATAATAAAACTACTATGACATCACCATAAAAGCTAGCATCATTACTTTTTATTATATAAATACTTTGCAAATTAACTAACTAAACTGCTATGTCATTACCTTAATGATTACATCCTTACGTTTCATATTATAAAAGCCTTGCAAATAAAACAATTAAACTGCAATGACGTTACCATAAGGGATCACATCCTTTCTTTTTATTGTAAAAGCTTGCAACTAAATAACTAATCTACAATAAGCTACCATACATGCTACCATCCTTACATTGATATTACCAAAGCTTTGCAATTTAAAATAACTAACTCCACCATCGTGGCTAGCCATTAATCACCAAGCCATACATTTGCCCCAATAAAAAAAAATGTTGATACGTAGTAACTGAGGCATAATAACCTCCACCTGTCATCTAATTCTAACGTAACCCACGCACATTAAATTCTAACATCTACATAATATATTCTATTTTTATAATGCCATAACATCTACCTTCACATAATGCAAGACCATATAAAAGTAATATTCCAATAGCCTCACAATGATTACCCAAGTCCCTTATCCTTATAATCCAATAACCTTGCATTCGAATTAACAATTAATTTAATATCATGCCACCAATAGTAATATTATATTTTGTTTTTATAATGCCTTAACATTCTACCTTCACATATTATCCACAATATATTACAGTAGCATTGCAGTTACACCTCACTTTAACATTTATGTGAACATTTACCATAAGGTTTCAATAATAGTAAAATAAAACAACATTACCTTTACATTAAATGGCCATAACTGGGCAAATAAAATAGCATTAAATTCATTTCAGGTTATCTAATTCTGACATTCCATTTTACTGCTAAAATACATAAGTTATCTCTTCTAACATAAGTTTTATAATAAAATAAGGCTAGCTAAACGAGAAGGTTCCTCTTTACGAGAGGGGTAATCTCTCACTGCCTTCTAATTCTTCTAAGGGCGCATTCGAACCTTTAAGAAGAAAAAAGGGGCATTCCTTGTAATAACCTAACATTGGAAAATCTAAGGGCAAGGATTACTTGAACATTATAACCACTGTAGTCAATGGGTTTTCTTAACAATTCCAATTGGGGTGAATCATCTGTCATTAACCACTTAATTTAAATTAATCATGGTCCACTTTAATTTTAATCTTTGCTAATGATCTAGAAATTTAATTATAAAACAATATCCAGAAATCTCGGCAATAGGGAAAACGAAATCTCATGCAAGTTATGACACAAGTAAATTTGAATTAAATAACACTTTCGAGAAAGATTCAACAATAGGGAAACGAAATCTCATGCAAGTATGACACAGTAAATTTGAATTAAATAACAATTTCCAGAAAGATTCAGCAAAATAGGAAACGAAATCTCATGCAAGTATGACACAAAATTTTTGAATTAAATAACAATTTCCAGAAAAAATCGGCAATAGGGAAATGCCCAGGTGTGCATCTTCTGTCCAAGTGAGCGGGACGCATGGTGTAAAAAGGGATCTGTAAGTTTAAGGTTCCAATTCCAGCGAGGCGTTGACAACCAATAAAGGTTTACGAGATTCCCAGCTGACATTAAGGAATTCACTGCGTCGACTGTCGTTCTTACTATGGTTCGAGATCCCGGATGGTGAGGTGCCCATGCGGTCAGGGTGGTTCCACAGCTGTGGAGGGAATTAAAGTCGCAGAGGGAGGTATTTTCTCTTGGTTACAGTCGCAGAGGAGAGTGCGTGTTGCATCTTCAAAGAGGCGCGCGCGCGAGGCCGAGGCGAGGGGTAGTTGGATGCATATCAATGTATATCGAGTCTGCTCCAACCAAGGTCAAATTTTCATTAGTCATGGACCAGAGAACTCGTTCAACCTATTAATACTCTGAAAACTGTTGTCTTGCTTGGGAAAAAAAATTGTTGAAGAAACAATACCCAACTAACACACGATAAGACCATTTAGGACTAAGATCTTACGCTATTTCCTGCAAGTGAACCCATGTTATTATGTGTGTGGATTTCTGTATATGATCTCCCATGTCAAAGAAAATACACCAGTGATAGCTAAGGAAAGACTGGAAGCTCGGCTCGTGGCAGTTTTTAGATTACAGACATTGATAGGTAAGTAGAGAAACTACACAGGGGTTACACCATGCGATATGGAAGCAGAAGGCAGAGAAACCACACACCATGCGCAGAGAGTATGAACAAAACGCAGGGTGTATACACAGCAAACGCAGAGAGCTCCCAGGGAGAAAATACAGAGAATATACCGCAACAATGCAAGGAATTTTGAAAATAAAAAGGGAACGCAGAGATAAGTGTTATATCAGAAGCGTTTACCAAAAATCGGAGGTAATAAGGAGTCGGCCATTACACCGATTCGAGAAGAGGACAGAATGCACAGTGCTTAATGAACACGAATGGGTAGAGGACTGACTATAGCTGATATAAATTGAGAATGGCAGAGGAGGGTATAGTCAACAATGATTACGGTTCACAGACATAATTACCAACTATAAAATAATTTCATTAAAACTCGCACATAAACCTCCAGTAACAAAACCATTTCAATATAACTTCAGACGGATCTCTAAATAATTCTATCCAAATCATTTTCAATCAATAGGCGAATCCAAGCGCAAATCTTAAACATTCTACTCTACAAATAAAAGCGCATACCATTGCCTTAATGCCCACCTCGAATGACATCCCGTGCTCCTTGCCACTCTTGCTCGTCGACCGTCGAGACCTCACCGATACCTCCCAGACAATCGCTAGGGGTACTCTGCTTCCCCCTTAGCCTCCCAAGCCGCAAAGGGGTGACGCACAATCCAGATGGTCTGTCTAGCTTCCCAGCTCGCCTCGCAAGGCTGAGCTACCACTCCTATCCAAGCTGGAAAATCCCAACTCTCCACAAGTAATCAATCAAGTCACAATTCCGGCAGCATAATGTTATGCTAACCATCGATTCCTTTCTTCCTCATCTCCCTTTTCTTTTATAGAGTTTTGAGACCCACCAACTTTCCTAATTCACATTTTAAATTAAGTTTCAATAAAATATTCTAAATATTCTCCATCGCACAAGTGTCGTCCATCCCCCTCTTTTCTCCAATAAATATTTTCTTTAAATTTATTAATTGTCTCAAATACCTCACCCACCTAGAGTCGCTCCTAAATTTACTCCTAGGTGTTCCTATATCCCCTTACATGTTTTAAATACTTTCCTAAAAAAAAAGATGTTACTAAATTAGCTCAGATTAACAGGTTCTTAATTGCAGATTCCTTACTATGTTGACCTTGCTTTTTACCATAAGTTGCCATCTTTCCTTTATTAAGTTTCCTCCATTACTTAGTTTCCTAATTCTTATTATTCCCTTCTTTTCCCTTTTTATTAAAGCCCAAAATGGTAGTTGCGTTATTAAATCTCTCCCTTTTATTATTAATTTAATATCTTTGTACTTCCACAAGTTAATGAATAATTTCTTCTTTGAAATTTTTAAATCCACTATTTTTAATTAAATTCTTACTCTCTTCATTTACCCCAAGAATTTTATGAAGACTAAACTATTACTTAAGTGGGTTTTTGTTTAAATTTTTATTTTTATTTTTAGGGTCCTTTTTTCTTAAGGTTAGACTAAAATTTTACCCTGAGAAGTTTTAGACTTAGGACTTAGATTCTGAACTAGGCGACATTTAATTAGGGAAGTAGATTAAGAATTTCTTAATGTATTAAATGTCTTAGGGCCATCTAGGTTTGTTCCTTCATCAAAATCAATGCGATGTTCCCTTTAGGACGCACCACGTGCTCCAAGGGTGCCACTCGCCAACTTATGTTTCTTTTGCACGATGTGCCCTTGAGGATGCACCACGTGCTCCAAGGGTTCCACTCACCAACTTGTGTTTCTTTCGCGTGACATGCCCTTCAGGATGCACCACGTGCTCCAAGGGTGCCACTCGCCAACTTCACTGATTGGTAGACATCTATAACCCTTGGAGTCAACACTCCGCCAGGTGAACTTGTGGGAGACTAAGGGATCTAAGGAATAAGGCCCACGCCTTATTGCACACCTCTTAGAATCATCGTGAGCGACTGTCGCAGTCTTCCCTCATGGCATCGTGGATCCTCTCGAACTAGGTAATCGTTAACCTACAGTTCGAGCCACGATGGGAGTGCTAATAGACTGTGGCAGGGCTGTTGTCCACACCTCTCCCTCAACCTCTCTGGAAATCGTGTGTGGCCCCTTTACTCCATATGTGAGTCTGGTCGGCAAGCTATCATCAGCCTGCATCATCAACAATCGTGTCAGAACATGTCAACATCATATCATCAAATTAATGAAATATCACAGTAAATAAATCAACCCAAATAGCACACTCCCTGACTCAATCCAGAGTCCAAGGAGGTTCCACCGATGCCTCTACATCCTCAAGGTCCAAAACCCTGCACACTCAATAAAACTGAGTCAAAGCACCTGTCTATGTCAAAGCAGTAAAACATCATGTCATCTATCATAACGCATCATAATCAAGGATAAATGTTTTAACATCATAAAATTCCATATCACTTGCGAGCAAGTGTCCTTAAAGAATAAGTTTTATCAGTGCGCCAGAGCGGGATGTTATAGTATTCTATTGGGTGTCCCTTCCATTTGACCAGATACTCAAAATAAGTCTTCCTCTTGGTCTTCTTGCCAATCCTCTGATCCAGAATCTTCTCCATCTATAGCTTCTCTACCATAGGCATTTGTTTCTCCCATTGATTCTTTCCTTGATCTTCTGATCCTTCCGTGTCATCTTTCCTATAAGGGTACAGGTCTGAGAAGTTTAATATGGGTGAAATGCCCACACCATATGGAAACTCGATCTCATAGGTGTTTGCATCAAACTTCCTCAAGATCTTACAGGGTCCTATCTTCTTCATCTTCAATTTGTTATATGTTCCCCTAGGGAACCTTTCCTTCCTGAGATGTGCTAAAACCTGATCTCCCACTTCAAATTGAAGTTCCCTGCAATGTTGATTAGCTCTATGTTTGTATTTCTGATTAGAACTCTGTAATTGTTCTTTGATCCGACTATGGAGTCTCTGCATTTCAGCAGCAAAATCCTCTTCTCCAGTGCTTCTGATCTCTCTTTGTTCTAAGTCCCTTAACTCAGACACTCCCCTGGGTTGAATTCCATATAGTATTTGGAATGGGATCCTCCCAGTGCTTCTGTTTGGTGAGTCATTGTATGCAAATTTTGCTTGTGGCAGAATCTGATCCCACTGGTTATGATGTTCAGTAACCAGACTTCTCAATAAGTTCCCCAGACTTCTATTTACCACCTCAGTTTGCCCATTTGTCTGAGGGTGATAAGCTGAGTTGAAGGACAAATCTGTCCCCATCTTCTTCCACAGTGTCCTCCAAAAGTGACCAACAAATTTTGTGTCTCTGTCTGAGAAAATGCTCCTGGGTAGACCGTGAAGTCTCACAACTTCTATGAAAAACAGATTTGCAACATGTGTTTCATCACTAGTCTTCTGGCATGGGATGAAATGTGCCATCTTTGAAAATCTATCCACCACCACAAATATAGAATCAAATCCTCTTTGTGTTCTTGGCAATCCCAACACAAAATCCATGCTTATTGCATCCCAAGGCCTCTCTGGTATTGGCAATGGTTGATACAATCCATTCTTCTGTCTTTTCCCCTTTGCATGTTGGCAGATTCTACATCTGTTCACCAACTTTATCACATCTGTTCTCATACCTAGCCAATAGTACAAACTGCTCAACTGTGAAAACGTTTTATCGTGACCAAAATGTCCAGGCAATCCTCCACTATGCTTCTCCTTTAGAAGATTGACCCTCATTGAGCATCTTGGTATGCACAATTGATTTCCTTTGAACAACAATCCTTCCTGAACCATATACTCTATCCACTGACTTCTATCTCTCAGTACAGGGCTTGTACATGCTTCGTAGGCCTCCTTGAAATCTGTATCATCACAATACATATCCTTAAGGTGTTCAAACCCCAAGGTCTTCACTTGGAATTCTTGTAGAATTAAACATCTCTTGCTTAATGCATCAACAACCTTGTTAGCATTCCCAACAATATGTTTTATGACAAAAGTAAAAATTTTCATAAATTCAACCCATTTTGCATGT
Organism: Picea engelmannii; assembly: GCA_009831015.1. NCBI lineage: Eukaryota > Viridiplantae > Streptophyta > Pinopsida > Pinales > Pinaceae > Picea > Picea engelmannii. Next base: position 460,044 of record ML786470.1, on the reverse strand, counting down.
CTCTGATTCAGTTTTTCTTGTCGGGTTATGAATTGTAAAGCTTGGTTGTCGTTATACAAGACAAACTCTTTTAGGACAAGATAATGCCTCCATTTCTTCAATGCTTGAATGATGGCATACAATTCCTTGTCATGTGTGGAGTATTTCCTCTTAGTCTCATTCATCTTCTCGCTGAAATAGGCAACAAGACTGTTATCCTGACTCAGAACAGCTCCTATTGCAACTCCACTTGCGTCACATCTCACCTGAAACGTCTTCCCAAAATTCGGCAAGATCAGAATTGGTCGTTATGTTATCTTCTCCTTCAGTATATTGAAGCTCCTTTCAGCCTCCTCTATCCATTTAAAGGACTTATGCCGCTTCTTTACTGTATCCATCATTGGCGCACAAATTCCACTGAAGTCTCTAATGAACTTTCTGTATAAACTTGCTAAACCATGAAAGCTCCTTACCTCGAACATGCTCCTTGGTGATGGACATTCTCTGATTGCTTTCACCTTATCTCGATCCATCTTCAATTCATTCAAAGATATCACAAAACCCAAGTAAACGAGCTCTGTATTCATAAAAGAGGACTTCTTCAGATTGATCAACAACTTCTCCTGTTGTAGCTTCCTCATTACTAGCGTTAGGTGCCTCAAATGCTCCTCTTTTGTCCTGCTAAATACCAGTATATCTTCCAGATATACAACCACGAACTTGCCAATGAAATCTTTTAGAATTTCATTCATCAGCCTCATAAAAGTGCTCGAGGAATTCATTAAGCCAAATGGAATAGCTAGCCACTCATACAAGCCTTCATTCATCTTAAAGGTTGTTTTCCATTCATCACCCTCTCTCATCCTGTTCTGGTGATATCCACTTTTCAGATCTATCTTAGAAAATAAATTTTCTACACTTAAGTAATCCATTAAGTTATCCATTCTCGGTAAAGGAAATCTATACCTGATGGTGATCTTGTTGATGGCTCTCGAGTCTGTGCACATTCTCCATCCTCCATCTTTCTTTGGGATTAATACAATTGGTACTGCACATGGGCTCAAACTTTCCCTGACCAAACCCTTATTCAATAATTCTTGGACTTGGCTCTTCACCTCCTCATTTTCTCGAGGTGTTAATCTATACACTTCCTTGTTCGATAGGCTTTATCCTGGTATCAATTCGATATGATGACTGATACTCCTGATGGGTGGTAATGAGTTTGGCAGCTCATCCACCACTATATCAACAAAATTATCCAACCGCTCCTGAACTTCTTCAGGAAAATCATCCATTGATGTACTCGTAAGGATGACTCTAGGCTTCCTCACCATAATGAATTGCATCTCCTATTCTTCCTTGGCTTCCTTCAGGAGTTCCTTCCCACTCATGAGAAGTATGCTTGTGTTGGCTTCCTCCTTCGCTCTCTTCTCCTCCATTGGCAGCAACATATGCGTCCTAACATTCTTCTCCAATGTGTATGTATTCTTCCTTCCATCGTGAATGACATTTATGTCATACTTCCATGGTCTTCCCAACAAAATGCGGCATACGTCCATGGAAATTACATCACATGTGATTTCATCTGTATATCCTCCTATTTTAATTTCAACCAGGCATTGTTTAGTAATCATTACCTAGTGTCCTTTTTGCAGCCATGAGACTTTTTATGGACTTGGATGTGCATTTGTCTTCAGCTCCAATTTCTCCACCATCTCTATGGATACTATATTGTCAGTGCTCCCACTGTCGATGATCACCTTGAATACTTTATCCTTAGTCTTGCAAGCTATCCTGAAGAGACTATTCCTCTCCACTGGCTTTTCAATTTCTACCTCTGGTTTTAAGGGAACTTTTCTCAACATCAGGGATGCTCCATATTCTGCTCCTTCTGCCTCAACATATCTTCATTGTTCTTCTGAAATGTGGGATTCTCCTCCTTCTTTCTTCTTCTCGGGACATTCCCAAGACATGTGCCCTATATTTCCACAGTTATAGCACCTTACTCCTCCTCTACCTCTTCCCCTAGAAGAGTTTCTTCCACCATTTTGTCTTCCTCATGAACTTCCTCCTCGTTCTGAGTGATTGTGTGGTTTCTCAGCCTCATCCTTAGACTGGTGTGCTCTGTCACGGTTAAATCCCTTACTTTTTCTTGGGATCGAGCCTTTATCTCTTCCTCGCTGGTTCTGTTTTCTAGCCAGCTTCTCCTCCACCTTCAGCACAAACTGATAAGCATCTTCCACAATCCTCACTGACATCATGCTCATCTCATCCTAGACTTCATATCTCAAGCCATTTACATATCTGGTGACTTTTTCTTCGTCTCTCTCCCTTTGTCCAATTCTGATGTTCAGCCTATAGAACTCCTCGGTGGACTCCTTGTCTGTCATTCCTTTCTATCTCAGGTTCTATAACTTCTTGAACATATTGATCTATTAGTCCTTGGGTATGAACTTAGCCTTCATATTGGCTACCATCCTATCCCAACTCTTTATCCTCTGTTTGCCTTTACCTCTCCTCTCAGCCTGCAGTTCATCCCACCACAGTGTTGCATGCCCTTTAGCCTTGTGACTACCTGCTTCACCTTCTTTTCCTCATCGACATCTTCATAGTTGAAGTGTTTGTCCATGGACCTTATCAAGTCCAACAGTTCTTCAACATATAGATTTCCCTCATACATGGGGACCTTTATCTTAGCTCTGCCTCCCCAACCTGGAAACTGCTCTCAACAAACGTTCTTTTGCAGCATCCTCTCCTGCAGCTTCTTCAACCTCAACCTCTTCACTTTCTGCATCACTGACATCCCCAACATTAGGAGCTCTTCTCTGTGCTGCTTCCATTGTGTCCATTCAGGCGCAAAATTCTCGCATCTCCCTTTCTAAAATTCTTGCATATCCCTTTCTACAACACGGTTGGCTAAAGGCGGATCTTGTCTTCTTGGCGGAATTGTGTTGACTGTCTGTCACACATAGAGTATAGCTCTGAGTTTTCTGTCTCTTTCTTTTTCCTCCTTTTCCTGAAATATACAGACGAAAAAATGCACTCTGATACCACCTGACCCAGACCCCCTATCCCTCCTCAGGGTTGTGTGACCTCCCGGTCAGTATCTTCTGGTTTGGGAGCCAAAACGGCTTTGCTGGTCCTGAACTGAAACCCTTCAAATGAACACACACACATACACACAGGTCCCTCCAAAAATGCTCAATTTAATTTTCCAAGTACTGAGCACAAACTCCTACAGTACACGACCAAGAGCCGTGACTACACCCTCATCCTTCCTGCCTTTCAATATTTCACTGTTTGGGGTATTGAAGAGCCAAGAACTCCACCCTCCAGCCCGTGATTCCCGAGTTCGTGAAATGATCTAACCTCATTATTTCGTGATCTCATGACTCGGGGTCTTAGAGCACGAAGAACACTGCCTCCCAGCTCGCGATGTCTGAGTTCATGAAATGGACAACCCTCGCTATCTCGCGATCTCGCGCCTCAAGATTTTGAAGCACCACAAACACTGCCTCCCAGCTCGCGATGGCCAAGTTCACAAAATGGATAGCCCTCTCTATCTCGCAACTCGGGATTTTGAAGCACCACGAACACTGCCTCCTAGCTCGCGATGGCCGAGTTTGCGAAATGGACAACCCTCACTATCTCGCGATCTCGCGACTCGGGATTTTGAAGCACCATGAACACTGCCTCCCAACTCGCGATGTCCAAGTTCACGAAATGGACAGTCCTCACTATCTCACGACTCAGAGGTTTGAAAAGAAAGGAACTCCACTTTCTAATTCATGATATCCAAGTCTGTGAAATGGGTTGACTCTGCTATTTCGTGATCTCATGACTCGGGGTTTTGGAAGACAAGACCTCTATCCCTCTGGTTGGTGATACTCGAGTTTGTGAACTGAACCAACTATCCAAATCTATCTAAGATCGATGGTCGTTGTTCCTCCTAAGATTTTGGACATCAAGTAGCCCTCGCCGCTATTCTCCTTGCATCTCCACCTTATCCAATGGTTTGCGGGGTTTCGGTGTTCCTCCTCGCGGACTCTCCACCATCCATTCAGATCTTTGAACTCCCCTCGTCAGGATCTACGCAGCGTTAAAGTCTGTGCTCATCCTTCCAATTGGAAGATCCACAGGAATTCCCATAGTGATCCAACGCTCAAGGGCGTTCTTCCTCTTGATCTTTTACTCAACTCCAACTTAGAATATTTTCTAAGTCTGTGAAGACTCAATCTTCGCTCCTTCTAGGGAATAAGTTCCTGGTCTCGACAACACCTTCCGAAGTGTTATCCCTCCTGAGATTTGTCTGGTTCAGACTTCGATCTCCTACGCACTCCTTGCGTCTGAGGGATTTCAATAGCTCAGATTCATGACATTTTCTCTCTGGCTCGATGCACACCTTGCAGAGCTCCAAATGAAGAGAAACAATTGAAACTGCCAAAATCTCACAGTTCCATTCACTTGTTTATAAAACAAAAAACAACAGAAAAATACACACAGTCCAAGCACAACACATTTGGATCAATTTTCCATTATGTTCTATTCATAAGTTCCCACTGGCTACACAATACATACAAACTACAGTGGCTCCAAAAGCTGAGATTTTCCGCTCACTCACAGTTCTCTCACAGATCAATTTCTCTCCCTCCTCTACCTGTCGCTAACTAGGCTTACAAACTTTTTCATAACTCAAAATGTTCCTAGGGTTTCCCTTGATACTTTCCTAATCTAAACCTTATCCTACGCTATCTTAGTCTAGTCGTATTCCAGATCCAAAGTGGAAACTTCTGCTCTATTTACAATTTCAAAAACTTGCTTCAAAGGGAAAAACCCAACACCGGTTCAAGCGTGTCTCCAAAGGTGAATTTCGGCGCTGTGTGGAGGCGGATCCTGAAATCGTTTGTGACTGCTCACGTTGAAGTTTTGAAGGAAATCTCATGTGTTGGGTGGTCCCACCTCTGCGTTCTTTCCAATGATGCTCCTGCATCAGAGTTAACTGACTAGTTCTATTTTAGACTTTCTATTTTTACCATCACTATTATGCATGCATGCATTCCTAAGAAAAGCTAACTGCTTGATTGTTTTTATTAATTATGGAATGTTTTGCCCTATATATGAGTGTATTCCACTCATTCATTGAATCATATTGATCATGATCTATGTATCAATCATCAGCTCATTAGAGTATTGTGAATATATTTTCTCATTCTTCCATATTGAATCTCTCTTCCTTTCTTGATAAACTTTGTTTGTACTTTCTTTATCTAGATATCCTATGCAGGTTTCCATGAAACACTGACAATAATGATCTAGCTGGAACAACTAGAACACATGGATTAAAAGTTCAGCAATATTTTATGTTATTGGTTGATAATTATACAAGGATGACTGCATTTAGTTTTCTGAGGAAGAAAGAAGCATTTGAAAACTTCAAGGTATACAAGGAAATGGTTGAAAATGAAATGGATTCAAAAATCAAATGTTTGAGATCTGATAATGCAGGAGATTTTATGTCAAAGGAGTTTATGGATTTCTGCATCAATCATGGAATTAAAAGGAAATTATTTGTTTCTAGGAAACCTCAATAGAATGGAGTTGTCGAAAGGAAGAATAGGACAATATAGGAAATGAATCGAACAATGTTAATGGATTCTAAATTGATATATATCTTTTGGACACATGCAATTCATACATTGGTTCAAATTAAAAATAGAGTAATGCTCAGAAACGACAATGATAAAACTCCCTATGAGCTATGGAAAGGAATACTAGTGAATGTAAAGCACATCAAAATTTTTGGAAGCAAATGCTACATAAAAAGAGATGGAAGAATGAGAAAGTTTTATTCTCGTGTGGACAAAGGTATACTTGTTGGGTAATCAAGTACAAGGAAAGAATACAAATGTTTCAATCTAAGGCTCAACAAAGTTGTGGAAAGCATCAATGTAATGGTTGATGAGACAAGTGGATGGAAAATAAAGGAAGAAGAAAAGGAGTCACCAGAACAGGGTTACGAAGAAGAAGAAAAGGATGAAGAAGTAGTAGAAGGGGAAGATGAAGAATATTAGATAAAAGTAGAAGAAAAATAAAAACAAGTACCTCCAAAGACACCTAGAAAAGGAATACGGAAGAATCATCCCTCAGATCATATTATTGGGAACAAAGATGCAAGAGTTGAGACTAGAAGAAGAATTCATTCAACATAACAACTACACTTAGCACTCTTATCCTCGATTCAACCAAACAATTTTGAAAAATCTAATAAGGATGAATTCTGGATAAAGGCCATGGATGAAGAGTTGGATCAGATAGAGAATAATGACACTTGGGAATTGGTTGCAAGACCAAGGTACAATAATGTGATTAACACAAAGTGGGTCTTCAAAAATAAATTGAATGAAGATGGTCATGTTACCAGGAACAAATTTATATTGGTATGTAAAGGATATGCACAGGTTGAAGTTATCGACTTTTAATAGACATTTTCCCCAGTTTCCATAATGGAAGCAATCAGATTGATCCTAGCTTATGCATGCTCCAAGAATATTAAAGTGTATCAGATGGATGTGAAATTAGCCTTTCTGAATGGGGAACTAGAAGAAGAAGTATACATTGAGAAACTGAAAGTATTTCAGTTGTCAGAGAATGAATATTATGTGTGTAAGTTGAAGAAGGCCTTGTATGGTCTAAAATAGGCCCCCGAAGCATGGTATTCTAGACTGGACAGATATCTACAACAACAAGGGTTCAAAAAAGGAAATGCAAATAACAACCTCTACATCAAGGTAACTCAAGATAGTATTTTATTAATTGAAGTTTATGTTGATGATATTATTTTTGGAAGTGATGATGACAGGTTAAGCCAAAAATTTGCAAAGGATATGCATAATGAATTTTGAATGTCATTACTTGAAGAACTATCCTTCTTTCTAGTTCTTCAGATATGTCAAAGAAACCAAGGAATTTTTATTTCACAAAAAAAGTATATCAGAGAAATGCTAAAGAGGTTCATAATGGAAGATTGCAAACCAGTCAATACTCCTATGAAAACCAGTTTCATGTTAAGCAAATATGATGATTCTGTTGGATATATTTTCATTGATGTCAATAGTTGAAGTGAGGATCTATTTTTAATGATGAATAACCACAGCTGAGATTTTCATTGATGTCAACAGTCAATGTGATGATCCGATGTTAAATGAAAAATGTGATTGTCATTGATGTCAACAATATATCAGTTAAGAAAGAGATGTAAAATAGTGTGCATAGATCGAAATATCCAATAGGAGAAGTGAATAAGGATCAAAGCTCAGTCGGAAGAAGCACATTGCATAATGTAGTTGACCATTGCACAAGAAAAGGCTAAGAAGTTTAACAATACAAAGAAATGGTGAGAGGCCTCAACAGTCGTCTGATCAGAGTGAGAAGATTAGCAACCATCTGATCAAGAGATTGACCATGAGCTTGATAATTGTAAAAGGATCGTGGTCGTTAGATTGGAGCACAGAGGACCAACAATTGTTAGATCTAGCATAGCTTCAAGGAGGATAAGCATTGAACTCATTCAACACTCCAAAGATCAGGAGGAGGAGCAACGTGGACCATGATATCCTAGCTGTCGGTTGAGAGGAGAATACATGGCGCTAGATCAATGAATTCGAGGATTCCTAATTCGGAGAAATAGCAATGAGATTTGGTCGAAATCTCGAAATGAGAAAATGCGAAACACTCAGCCCTGGGTCATAACCCGAGGTTACATCGTCAAGATTTGGAGGGAGGAGATAGTGAAACTAAGCTCTATTTCGGGGATCGCCACATGGAGTGTTGAGACCCTTAATTACAATAATACCGAAATTCAAAATCACAATAAGATAAGGACCATAGATTAGGAGGAGCAACATGGGTCATTGATCTGACGAGAGTGGCATACCGGATTTTGAGAATTCGGAGATTGCGAGTTGAGAGAACGAAGCATGCTTTTTGAAATACCAAAATGTGAATTCACGATCCAATCTAGACCATTGGATCAAGAGAAAATCATGGCCATTGAGACAAAGGACACATGGCATTGGTTCAGCACTTCGCTGACTCAAAAGTCAAAGAATGGAAGTGCTAACCTTACAAATAACGAAATGTCAAATCGCTATAGAATCGTGGGTCGTTAGATCTTGAAAGCGTTGGAGGGACTTCAGATATTGAAAGTGTTGGAGGTCCTTCGGATCATGAAAGCATTGGAGGGTCGTTGGATTTGAACCAAGGTAAAATGACATAGCATACCACATCATCAAGACACGTTGAGAGACCACGTCAGCTAAGGACATGTGGCACAATAAGACATTGACAAGTGTCAAGTTGATACAACATTTTAGGCACGTGAAAATCATGAATATGTATGACATGTGGCAACCAATAGGCTGGTGACACATCATCAAGTGACTTAAGCGTTTACGTTACTCTGGGAGTCCTACTTCGGGATATTTCACCACTAAGAAAAAGCTCCAACATCACAAAGTATTGAACACCGAAACGCCGAAAGGGACTATTGGAGGTCACGAAGATTCGAAGGAAAAAATGATGAAATCCCAACAGCCACACATCTCGACGCTTGATTAAGACACAACCATTTGATTAAGGAAAGAAGGGATCAGATTAAGGTTTAAGGTGGACCATTGATCTTTTCCACAGAAGAGACATGAACCAACTGATCATACCAGTGATATCGCAACCAAGAGTTTTGTAAGGAGAAGTGTCTCAAAGTCTCGAAGGACGAAAAGATGAAACCCCATGAGCCATCCATCTCAGTGGGTAATATGAGCCATTCGAACTGACCGGTGATATCATAATCTGGAGTTTGGTAATACAGTGGAGCCACAAAGACTCGAAATGGACAAGTACCAAAACCCCATCAGCCCTCTGTCTCTTCAAAAGAATGAATCGTGATCGTTTAAAACTATAAGCTCTCAAGCCTGTGGTTCTATGCCATCTGTCATATGACATAAGAAATTTTTAAAAAGAAAATTTTATACATCGCTATATTCGGTAAGTCCGTGGTTCTGTAACGCATGGTCATATGTGATGGTTTGAAGGAAACTCCTTCACGGAATCTGGTCTCTGTAAATATAACATATATTAGGGATCGAGTATAAAGGATTAAATTGATCCATGACAGTGATCAATTTATGGAAAGCCTTCACTGTAAAAATGATAAAACAATAATTATAATTAAGTGAATCGAAGAGGCATGATGATAGAATATGGTCTGTTGGTGAGCTGAGAACACAGCAGAAACAAGAGTACGATTTAATAAGTCGATCCATGTATGTGATCAACTCATGACAAAAATGAACCAATACACAGTCATGATTAAAAGAGAATAAATCATGAAAATATGAATAAATAATAAAAAGGAAAAATGATATCAATTAATGTTTAGTTTATCATTTTAAATGAAAAGTTACAATGGTTCAAATAAAGGGACACGATGTTTTAAATTTCACACCAGTTTGAAGATTATATAAACGAGAAAAAGTGGTGAGAAAAAAGTGTCTTTGTGGTTCATATTAGAAGATTAGGAACAAGAGCAGAGTCCAACATGAAGAAGTTTTTGTTCTAAGGTTCTTGTCAATTTCTTATTGAAGATCAAGAACAGAAGAAGACAGAGCAACAGTTATGCAATCCAGTACTTGATACAAAAGACCATATAAGAAAAGTTTGTCATTGACAAGTAGAAATACAACAATGGTTGTATGAGTCAAATTCAATGAAGTACATAAGAGAATGAATTGCATTATAAAATAAGGGTGGTTGGGTGGTGCAAGGGAAGGTTTGAGCCTACAGAGGAGTTGGTTCTTCCTTGTCATTTGTAGCTGACTAAACAGGGTATTGTAGTCTCCTACCAGTTGTTACTGGTGAATAGAGGGAGTTGGTGCTTCCTTGTCAGTTGTGGCTGACTAAACAGGGGGTTGAAGCCACCTACCAGTTTTTGTTGGTGAATGAGGGTGTGGGTGGATCCTTCTAGTTGTAGATGGTAAATGGGATGTCATAACATCCTTTCAGTTGTAGCTGAAGAAACTTGTGGAATGTCTCTCCATCAAGTTGTATCTTGAAAACGATTTTGTAAAATAACTTTTTATTAATGAGAAAAGAGTTGGTGGTTTTCCTTGTTGGGTTCCACGATAAAATATTGTGTTAATAAGGGTTTGTTGTTCATCATATATTTCTTAATTTAATAATTAATATGTGTGATCAATATGGATGAAGATAAAAAGAAAAAGTAGGCAATATTGATTCACCCCCCCCTCTCAGTATTGTTGGATATTTCCATCAATTGGTATCAGAGTGAGGTTCCTTTAAGCATAGTCTAACAAACTGAAAGGAAGATCAAATTAAGCACACATGAATGGACATAATATTTACAATGAGAATGGAACTCCAATACTTAGAAAAGAAAAATACATATTTTGGAGTATAAGAATTGAAAGTCATCTGAAGGCATTGGGACATGATGTATGGAATTCAATTATCACTAATTATTTCCCACCAAATAGAGTAAGGACTCCAGCTCAAAAGAAATCCAAGAGAATTAGCTCAATGGCAATTAATACAATCCTTGATGGATTACCTGATGATATCAAATAGAATATAGGTGAATGTAACTCTGCAAAAGAACTCTAGAAAAAATTAAAATACCTCTACTCAGATGAGAAGTCAAATGAAGCATTTCAATCAGAACAAAATTTAGTCTACAACAATTCTAGTGATGAAGATTCTTTTGAAGAATACTCAGACATTGAAGTAGAAGACAATATGGAAGTTGATCTTGAAAGTTCTTTGGATGAACTGAGAAAATATAAACAAAGGTGTAAACAACTAAAGGATCAACTTAAGACTATTGAAAAATGAAAGAAAGGGATTGAAGCCCTTAATAAAGTTCTCAGTCTACAAATATCTCCCTCAAACGAATATGACCTTGGATATGACCACAGACACATAATTAAAGGATCAAGTCCTATTAATTAGTTTGATATTAAAGATGACATTTCTAGTGATGATACCTCCAAGGAATCTGCTCATCCTCCCAAGAAGATGTATCAAATCAAAAGAGAAGACTCGGCCATCAATAAAGGTAAAGACTCTCCACAATCTTCCGATTGCAATAATGTTGATATTGAATTATCCCCTGCAAGTAGAGAAGAAGATTCAAATACAATAATAGAATGTTCTGTTAGCATCTATCCCATGGAAGAATAAGAAGAAAAACTATCAAAGGCCAAAGAAAAGGTTGATTGGAGTCTCTCTGAATACCTCTATCACCATAATGAATCAGACTATAGCTATCTTCATGACTACACTCAATAACTTCTTGAAAAGAGTCAAAAGCATATCTTGGAAATAAAGAAAATTCTTAAGGACAGTAAAAATATAATATATGAGCAGGACGGTCAGTTAGAAGAGAAAGAAGAGGAGATCAAGAGACTGAAAAATGAAATCAGTAAAGCAAAAGAAGAAAAGAAGGAAGATGATGTCTCAAGAAAAAACCTTGCAGATCTAAAAGAAATAAGGGAAAAATATGTCAATATTAAAATCCAACTTGAAGAAGGAAAAAGGAGAGAAGAGGTAGTAAAGAACCAGTTGGACAAAAAGGAAGAATCTTGTCATAAGATGGAAGCAGAAGTTGTGAATCTTAGAAAGAAGGTTGAGAAGTTAGACACCCAAATCAAGTTCTTGAACAACTCCATGACCCTGGATGAGATATTGGATAGTCGGAGATCACCATATGACAAAACCAGTCTTGGATACAAGAAGGAAGAAATTAGTAATCTCAAGAAACCTGATGCAAGTCCTTCATTTGTAAAGAGTGAAGACAGGTCTGATGAAAGTCTTTCTTTTATAAAAAGGGAAATCAAGTATGATGCGGGTTCTTCATGTTCAAAGAACAAAAGAAACACTACAAAACTTAGAAGATCATATCAAGGAAGACATCTAGAAGCTACTCATACACCTCAAAGAAATTTCAGAAGAGAGACACCTTCATGGATGAATCAAAGAAGGTATGAGAGTGTCTTTAAAGGTTATTGTTTTTCTTGTAATGAATATGGTCATGAGGCCTTGGATTGTAGGCATCATGGAAGAAAAACATTTGGTAGGTTCAACAATAGTATAAGATGTTGGAAGTGCAATCATATTGGACATATTGTTCCACATTGTTATACTATGAGATGCTATAGTTGTGGTGGATATGGCCAAAAAACCTATAACTGTTGGAAATCAATAAAATAGTCAATGAGAAATGCGTCATATAAAATGACAAAAGGAGTAAATAAAATACATAAGAAAAAAGAAATTGCAATAATAAATGATGTGAGAACAAAGCTCAACAAACCAGGACACTCACAGATGTGGATAGCAAAGACTGAACAAGTGAATAGGAGTTTGGAGGATGAAACCTCTAATAAGGAACATTCTCAAAACAAGGATAAAGAAGCTTCTGGTGCACATAATAATGACGTTGATGATGAATCTCCAACTGTAGAACAACACAAATAATTGAGTGATGATTACATAAGAAATATTTCAATCCTATTTTAAATGGTACATTGAAACTCCTTCCAAAAGAAAAAATTAAAAACAAAAGTGATCTTTGTCCAAGAAAGCTACAAAGACTATGCTTAATGAAGCAAATTATCTGATGGATATTCCATCAATTAGTATTGATATTGGAGGAAAGTTGTAAGCACATCAGTACTCATATTGAACAGAGGTTGGCTCGGGATTAATAGTAGTAAAACTCCTTGTGAACCCTGTTTTGAAAGAGCTCATTTGGTAAAATACTTCAAGGTCTTTGGAAGTAAGGGTTACATCAAAAGGTGTGATGAGAATTTCTAAAATTTGATGCCAGATCTGATGAAGGTATCCTTCTTGGATATGCTTCTACCAAGAAAGCATACATATGCTACAATATTAGGTTACATCAGATTGTTGAGAGTGTGGATGTCAAAATGGATGATATAAAAACAAATTGGTATCTTACTTAGAGATCAATGAGAATCAATCGGAAAATCCAAGAGGTGTTTGAATAAAATGATCTAAAATTGCGCAGTGTTTCAGTAAGACAACGACATACACAAAAGCAACATTCTGATGTACAAAATGAGGAAAATGACATCCTACAGAAATAAAAAGAGAAGAAACCTTGTCAGGAAGAGATACCTTTTCATAAACAAAGGGGGAGAGTAGTCAGAAGCAGAGAGAGAGCATATTGGCAGGGGGAGTCATTCGTTTATGAAAGAAAAAGGTTGATTATAGGAAGAGCTACTAGTGTATTGAGAAGTACTTATACAAACAGATCATAGGAAAATAAACCCTTTTCCATTGATGTCAAAGGGGGAGAGAAACTTCATATAAAGGAAAACTTCATATAAAGTAAACCTTCATAAAAGGAAAACATCAACACGGAAGGATTTTTTGTATATGAAGTTAATGGGTTGACCTCAATGACAAAGGGGGAGATTGTTGGATATATTGTCATTGATGTCAATAGTCGAAGTGATGATCTATTTTTAATGATGAATAACCGTAGTTGAGATTGTCATTGATGTCAACAATCAATGCGATGATCTGTTGTTAAATGAAAAATGAGATTGTCAATGATGTCAATAATATATCAGTTAAGAAAGAGATGTCAAATAGTGTGTAGAGATCGAAAGAGTGAACAGGAGAATCGAATAAGGATCAAAGCTCAGATAGAAGAAGCGTATTATAGAATGCATTCGAACATTGCACAAGAAAAGGCTGAGAAGTTGAACAATACACAAAGATGGTGATAGGCCTCAACAGTCGTCCGATCAGAGTGAGAAGATTATCAACCATCTGATCAAGAGATTGACCATGAGATTGATAATCGTAAAAGGATTGTGATTGTCAGATTGGAGCATGGAGGACTAGCAACAGTTAGATCCAGCATAGCTTCAAGGAGGATAAGTGTTGAACTCATTCAACACTCCAAATATTAGGAGGAGGAGCGACGTGGAACATGAGATCCTAGTCGTTGGTTGAAAGGAGAATACATGGTGCTAGATCAAAGAATTTGGGGATTCCTGATTCAGAGAAATAACAATGAGAGTTGGTCAAAATCCCGAAATGCGAAAATGTGAAACACTCAACCCTGGGTCATAACCCGAGGTCACATCGTCGCAATTTGGAGGGAGGAGCTAGTGCAGCTAAGGTCTATTTTGGGGATCGCAACATGGAGTGTCGAGACCCTTCATCACAAGAATGCCAAAATGCGAAATCATGATAATACAAGGACCATTGATCAGGAGGAGAGATGTGGGTTGTCGATATGACGAGAGTGGCATACCGGATTTTGGGAATTCAGAGATTGCGAGTTGAGAGAATGGAGCATGCTTTTTGAAATACTGAAATGCAAATTCGCGATCTAATCTAGACCATTGGATTGAGAGTGAATCACAATCGTTGAGCCAGAGGACACATGGTGTTGGTTCAACACTTCGCTGAATCAAAATTCAAAGACTGGAAGTCCTAACCTTACAAATAGCGAAACGTGAAATCGTGATAGAATCGTGGGTCATCAGATCTTGAAAGCGTTGGAGGGCCTTCAGATCTTGAAAGCGTTGGAGGGCCGTTGGATTTGAACCAAGGTAAAATGACACAGCAGACCACGTCATCAAGACACATTGAGAGACCACGTTAGCTAAGGACACATGGCACAATAAGACACTGACAAGTGTCAAGTTGATACAACATTTTAGGCACATGAAAATCACCAATATGTATGACACATGGTAGCTAATAGGTTGGTGACACGTCATCAAGTGATGTAAGCATTTACGTTACTCTGGGAGTCCTAATTCGAGATATTTCACCACTAAGAAAAAACTCCAACATCACGAAGTCCTTAACGTTGAAACGTCGAAAGGGACTATTGGAGGTCACGAAGATTCAAAGGAAAAAATGATGAAATCCCGGTAGCCACACATCTCGACGCTTGATTAAGACAGAGCCGTTTGATTAAGGAAAGAAGGGATCAGATTAAGTTTTAATGTGGACCATTGATCTCTTCCATGGAAGAGATGTGAACCGACTGATCATATCGGTGATATCGCAACCGAGAGTTTTTTAAGGAGAAGTGTCTTAAAGTCCCGAAGGACAAAAAGCCAAAACCCCATGAGTCGTCCATCTCAGTGGGTAATATGAGCCATCTGAACTGACCGACGATATCGTAATCAGGAGTTTGGTAATACAGTGGAGCCACGAAGAATCGAAACGAAAAAGTACCAAAACCCCATCAGTCGTCCGTCTCTTCGGAAGAATGAATCGTGATCATTTAAAACTATAAGCTCTCAAGCCTATGGTTCTATGCCATCGGTCATACGACATAAGAAGTTTTTAAAAAGAAACTATTATACATCACTATATTCAATAAGTATGTGGTTCTGTAATGCACGATCATATGTGATGGTTTGAAGGAAGTGCCTTCACGAAATCTGGTCTCTGTAAATATAACAGATATTAGGGATCAAGTATAAAGGATTAAATTGATCCATGACAGTGATCAATTTATGGAAATCCTTCACTGTAAAAATGATAAAACAATGATTATAATTAAGTTAATCGAAGAGACGTGATGATCAAATATGGTTTGTTGATGGGCTGAGAACACAACAGAAACAAGAGTATGATCTAATGAGTCGATCCATGTCTGTGATCAACTCATGACAAAAACGAACCAATACATAGTCATGATTAAAAGAGAATAAATCATGAAAATATGAATAAATAATAAAAAGGAAAAATGATATTAATTAATGTTTAGATTATCATTTTAAATGAAAAGGTGCAATGGTTCAAATAAAGGGACACGATGTTTTAAATTTCACACCAGTTTGAAGATTATATAAACGAGAAAAAGTGGTGAGAAGAATGTGTGTTTGAGGTTCATATTAGAAGATCAGGAACATGAATAGAGTCCAATATGAAGATTTTTTTGTTCTAAGGTGCCTGTCAATGTCTTATTGAAGATCAAGAATAGAAGAAGACAGAGTAGCAGTTATGTAATCCAGTACTTGAAACAGAAGACCATATAAGAAAAGGTTGCAGTAGACAAGTAGAAATACAACAATGGTTGTATGAGTCAAATTCAGTGAAGTACAGAAGAGAATGAATTGCATTATAAACTAAGGGTGGTTGGGTGGTTCAAGGGAAGTTTGGAGCCTACAGGGGAGTTGGTGCTTTCTTGTCAGTTGTAGCTGACTAAACAGGGGGTCGTAACCTCCTACCAATTGTTACTAGTGAACAGAGGGAGTTGGTACTTCCTTATCAGTTGTGGATGACTAAATAGGGGGTTGAAGCCTCCTACTAGTTGTTTTTGGTGAATGAGGGTGTGGGTGAATCCTTCTAGTTGTAGCTGGTAAATGGGATGTCACAACAGCCTTTCAGTTGTAGCTGAAGAAACTTGTGGAATGTCTCTCCATCAAGTTGTAGCTTGAAAATGGTTTTGTAAAATAACTTTTATTAATGAGAAAAGAGTTGGTGGTTTTCCCTGTTGGGTTCCACGATAAAATCTTGTGTTCATAAGGGTTTGTTGTTCATCATATATTTCTTAATTGAATAATTAATATATGTGCTTAATATGGATGAAGATAAAAAGAAAAAGTAGGCATTACTGATTCATCCCCCCTCTCAGTATTGTTGGATATTTCCATTAGATTCAAAGTATACATATCAGAGGAAATACATGTCAATGATTAGAAGCTTACTTTATGTGACGCCATCCAGATCAAATATAATGCAGAAAGTTGGACAGGTGGCATGATTTCAAGAAACACCAAAGGAATCACATGTTCTAGAAGTAAAAGAATATTCAGATATCGCAAGGGTACATAAGAGTTTGGATTATGGTATCCAAAAGGAAAGGATATATCACTTATTGCCTACAAAGATGCATATTGAGAAGGTTGCATTGATGACCAAAGAAGTACAAGTGGAGCAACGTTCTGCTTGGTTGAGTGTTTGGTATCTTGGCTAAGTAAGAAACATTCATCAATACCATTGTCTACAGCCGAAGAGGAGTATATTGCAGAAGAAACATGTTGTACATAGGTTCTATGGATGAAACAAAATCTGATAGATATATAGGTTGAGTATGATGAACCCATTCCAATATATTGTGATAATACAAGCACCATCAGTTTCTCAAAGAATTCAGTGATGCACTCCAAGATGAAGCACATTCCAATAACATATCACTTTCTATAGCAATAAGTTGTAGAGAAGAACATTAGAGTTGAATATGTGGGAACAAAATAACAGGTTGCAAATATATTTACAAAACCGCTTCCAGGGGAATCCTTTGAGTATATTTGACAGAGCCTCGGAGTAATTTATACTCCAAAATCAATTCTTTTGAATGATTATCTTATAAGTCTTAGACTTACACAAGGAAGCACCATAAAGAGGACAATTCAGTTTGGGGGAGTAGTTTCAGAAAGAGTTCAGTCAGGGGGAGCATCCCCAAGAATAGTTCAGTTAGGGGGAGTAGCCCCGATGAGAAGTTACCTTTTCCATTGATTTCAAAGGGGGAGATATTCATCAAATGCACATATAGAGAGTTATATTCTTGGAAAGAGAGCACAAATTCATTTTTCCAGGGTGAGAGATTGTCATAGGAGGAGCATAAATGATATGACTTTAGTATTGCATCATAGTGTTTCCATCAATACCAAAGGAGGGGATTTTTTATTAATTGGGTTGGTTTTCATTGATGTCAACCCTTGAATAAATTATGGTAGAAACTTTCTTAGCTCCAACAATATGTTCAAGGGACTTAATATTGTTTAATCTATAATGGTATGAAGAATAGTATATTTGTAGGTAATATTATTCTAGATGGATAGTACATGGCATGCCATTTCCGGTGATCTATAGAACATCACATAACTCCTCATGGTTAGAGAGTTATGGACTTGTGAAGTTGGAGAACCCTCATGAGTTATCTAGAAGGTCAAAGAAGTCAAATTATTCTAGAAGCTCCTAGAAGAAGTTAACTAGTCAAGTGGGTGAAACGAGGAGTTAATAATGGGTTAAGTTGTTGCATTAAGAAAATAATTAAAAATGAATTAGTTGCAACTATAAGTGGAGAATTTACTATTTGTAGCAAAGTGGGTTAGAAGTGGAAAAGTGGTTAGAAGTGGGTTATCCCTAAAAGAAGTAAATTAGGTTAAGTTGGTTAGAAGGTAATCCCTTGATGAAGATACCTGGAAGTATAAATAAGAAAGCAAGGCTCCCTATTAGCACCTATTGAGCACATTGAATATCTATTATTGTGTAATTTTTATTTTAGGTACTCATTGATACATCTGAAGTTACACAAGTCTAAGGTAGCACGAAGGGTTGACGGTGAAAGTTTCAGAATTGAAGAAAATATTGAAAAAACCCTAGTTGGGAAAAGCCATGAAAAATTGAGGAGATGAAGATTCCAGGTCTCTAGAGTGTGAAAGAAATATCCCAAGAAGGTCTATAGTCATTAGGTACAACAAATATATCTACAGGTTCAAAAGGTATGTCTTATTTCTATGTGTAGTTCGATTTTTTTGTCTACATGAGAAATGGTTATGGGGGTTTGAGGATTTTCCCTAGAGAGGATATTGGTTGTATGGAACTTATTGTATAAGTCAAGTATATAGAAATAAAATGTTGGTATATTTGATATCTATCATTGGTACATCTTGTTAGTGTTGAATCACATCTTGTATTTCTTGGCATATGGTTAAGATTATTTTTTGGTACATTGTTGAGGCTTTTGGTTGTGAAGTGGTTGTGAATTTTTTGGTATAGTTTGATGCAGAATAAAAGTAAGGGTTTATTGTCTAGTCCATGTTAGGGTTATCACACTTATTCATTATTATATACACATGTATGGAACGTGACTAGAGAGATATATTTGCACCTTGTTAAGGGATATGTATGAGGATGCATGCATAGAGCACAACTACATCTTGGACATAGTATCAAGTTGTAGGTTGATGTGACAGAGGAAAAAAAGGTTCAGAGTTTTTCAAGAAGATGAAAACCCCAGTTTTCAGAAGGCATATGTAGGTTGCAGTATAGATAGGCCACGTACATATGCATGTTGCACTACAGACAGGTTGCGTACATACGTGAGATCCAACACAAATAGGTCGTGTACCTATTGGGATTTTTTTGGTACATGAAGGTTACATGTACAAGTTGATCACATGCTATTGTTACATGTTGGTTATAGTTTTTTGGCATATATTGGTACAGGTTTACAGTGGTATATATCACAGTGTCAATGTAGTAGTGGTTTCATCATTTTACTTATATTTCACGGTGGCAGGATGGGGCAAGGATAGGTGGTTGTATCCACTTTCCGGTTGTAACCGGAGAACATAGGGGGTTGTAGCCTCCTTCTAGTTGTAGCCATAGAATTGGGGAGTTGGAGCTTCCCTCAAGTTGTAGCCTAAAAATATAGGGGGTCAGAGCCTCCTTCCAGTTGTAGTTGGAGAACAAAGGAATTTGGTGCTTCCAATGAATGTAGTTATTAAATACATATAAGAAAAATCATTCTGTGCTTTTCTCCCGCATTGGGTTTCCATGTAAAAATATTGTTGTATTGTGTATGTGTGTGATTTATCATTTTTCATGGTTTATTTACTCTTCACTTGTTGAATGATAATGGTATATTGATCATAAATATAAACAACACTTATATACTGTGATTAAAAAGGATTAAAAAGATCTATTATTGATTCACCCCCCTCTCAATAATCCAACAATTGGTAAGAAAAATTATTGTAGTAATGAAAGAGCTATGAATTTCATCCTAGGTGGACTTGAATAAACACAATTTGTTAAAGTGATGTAATATGAATCAAGAAAAGAGATGTGGGATAAACTAGTAAACAATTATGAAGGAGACACTATGGTTAAGTTGGCCAAACTTCAAGCTCACATAATACAATTTGAAAGCCTGAAAAATAAGTGAGGATGAGAACATCTCCATATTATTTCATAGAGTATATGAGGTTGTAAACACCATGAAAGGGATGGGTAAAAACTTGATGAATATGTAGTAGTTCAGAAGGTACTGATATATCTCCCCTCAAGACTAGATGCAGGCGTTTCTACTATAGAATAAATACATGATCTAGACAAGCTAACTATGGATAGAATCCATGGAATACTCACTGCCTATGAGATCAGGACCAAGAAGGAGTAGTCATACATAAAATAAGAAAATTTCAAGGTATCATCCAAATCACAAAAAAATAAAGATCATAACTGCTCCAACCACATCCCAAATGAAGAGGAAGCCAACTTTGTGAGCAAGCTACAAAGGGGCTCTAGAAAATATAAATGTATGTTGCCATTAAAATGTTTTATTGTGGTAATATAGGTCATTTTTTGTAGTGTACCAATTGCTCTGATACCAATTTGTAGTGTACCAATTGCTCTGATACCAATTTGTAGTGTACCCTTCACTACCCAGGTTCACCCAACCTCTCGGTTTACCATTCATTACATGGATTTAAAAAGAAATGCATTTAACCAGAATTAAACACACTTAACAACTCAGAGTAAAATATATGGGTACTGCTATAATTAAATGTTCCATAGCATTCATCATTAATTCATTTACACAGCGGAAAACATGATACAGAACAACACAGTCATGCCAAACGTGTTAAATCATAATTCAGAATACTTATCTTGTATCAGCTGGAGAAATCACCAACCAAGTGCAGGCCTTCCACGAACCTCCCAGCCTTAGCCCACACTGTTCATCAGCTCAACAGTAGGTCACCCCTGAGCTGGGACCGAGCTCCACCCCCGGGCAAGGAATCTAGACTCAGGTTGAGGTTACAGGGAAGACAACACATACCCATTCAACAGGAAGAAGCTCTCCCAAGAATCTCCCACGCTCACTGCACATAGACCCTCATTCCCCACATGCCTGTTCCACCCCAGGAGAGTGCACCTTCTCTGTCACCTAGACAGTCCTTCGGCTGCCAGTCTCCCTTACCTTGGGTTACAGGAACAGGCCGGACCGGA
>ML786470.1:392246-428680 GCA_009831015.1 Picea engelmannii | reverse complement strand
ACACAGCGGAAAACATGATACAGAACAACACAGTCATGCCAAACGTGTTAAATCATAATTCAGAATACTTATCTTGTATCAGCTGGAGAAATCACCAACCAAGTGCAAGCCTTCCACGAACCTCCCAGCCTTAGACCACACTGATCATCAGCTCAACAGTAGGTCACCCCCGAGCTGGGACCAAGCTCCACCCCCGGGCAAGGAATCTAGACTCAGGCTGAGGTTACAGGGAAGACAACACATACCCATTCAACAGGAAGAAGCTCTCCCAGGAATCTCCCACGCTCACTGCACACAGACCCTCATTTCCGACATGCTTATTCCACCCCAGGAGAGTGCACCTTCTCTGTCACCTAGAGAGTCCTTCGGCTTCCAGTCTCCCTTACCCTGGGTTACAGGAACAGGGCGGACCGGAATTCTCCGGGCTCTATGGAAGCTACAGGGATTTCTCTCAGGAGTTCTCTTCTCCCTCTGCGCACTCCCTCACCTGGAGGAGTCGCTCACAAGCCAACAAGCCTCATGCAGTCCAGTGCTGCGCAATCACAACCATCCACAAGATGCACAGACACAGGTTTCCCCATTTCGGCTCAGCAATCACTAGATGATCTCACAACAATGTTTCTCGGAACAGGGACTTCACACCCAAGTTAACTCGGCTTTCCCAAAAACCACAAGATTCTTCCCAAAAACCTCACTGGCTTCTCGCAAGCTGGGAATTATACTCACAGGTTATCTCAGAGACAGACCCCGACTACACGGCTCCTAACAGAGTTTTGTACCCAGGTCTTCCACACAAAACACAGGTTTTTTTCTCTCTCTGTGACAGACATACACGGCTTCTTGCAGACTGGCTCGTACTCTTCCCTCCCAAGCAATCGGGTCGAATGGAGTCCGAACCCCCTTCACGGCTTGCAGGTCTTGGTTTTATTTGCATGCACCAGGGTTGACACTTGTCACCCTGGGAACTGCATGCATTCCATCCGTACACCTTCCTTCCACCACTTGGGGAATCACGGGTCCTTCAAAAGGACTTAAGATAAAATAACGTGCACATGGATTTTTAGGAATAATAATAAAATATTATTCCAGGCCTAAGCCCCCTAGGCTTAGACCCTAGGCTCCTCACTCAGCCCCTTTCCCACCTTTCAGCCCCTAGTTCCTTGCCCATTCTGTGGATGCTCAGTCCCCCATCACTCATTCATCGTGGTCGGTCTGCACTGGCGGTATTTACATTTTATTAATTGACCTGCATACATACGAATACATCAACAGGATCCTAGCCTTCAACACTTAGGCTCCCTGGCCTAACAAAACTCATAAGCCTACATCTTATACAAAACTTGGCTCACCAGCCTATAGAACATATTTACAATTCTTTGCATGTAACATGATATGTAACGGGGCTCGGCCTTTGGGACACTACATTTTTCATCTAAATATCCTTACAAAGAAAACAATTCTGATGAAAAAGAAGAAAAAAGGAAAGAATAATTCTAGAGGAAATTACAAGAAAACATTTTTAGGAAGAAAAGGTTTTACTCAAAAGAGGATAGTAATAGGTCTTTAGATGCTGAGGAATAATATGAATCTGATGTAAGAAAATATGAAAAAATACTTATGGCACTTGATCATCATAGTTATTATCTAGAGAAGACTAACATATAGGAAGATGAGGCAAATGTTGATATGGAAGGTAAACTTATTAGTGCACTAGAGGAAATATATAGGCTTAGGAGAAAGAATAAACAAGATAAAAAAAAATACAGGTCTACAATGAAATAGACAATGAGAATAATGAAGAAATGTTCATTTTAAAAACATATCTAGAAGAGGCAAAAAGAGTGGAGGAAATACTAATGAATAGGTTAAAAGAGAGATGACAACTGTGAAAGATTAGAAGAAGAAATTGTATCCCTGAGAAAGTATCTAGAGAAAAATAAGGATCAAATGAATATAAATATAAATCTCATAAAGGAATCTAAAAATATGGAAAAACTTCTTAGCAGTCAGATATCACCATCTGACAAGACATGACTTGGATACAAAGAGAGTCATGAACTACCAAAGGCGAGTCAAGAACCAACACATAAAAAACATAGGAATCCAAAAGTTATGTCAATTCTCTCAAAGGAAACCAACCTAATAAACAAAGGGAAGAAGGAAAAAATCAGTAGAAACAAATTTAGACTAGCCACACAAATAAATATGGAGCAAGGATGCAACATAAGTCATAATTTCATTAAACCGGCAAACAAGGATCAATCCCTTCAAGAAGGTTCTTCACTCCAAGGTATCCAAATATTTTATATGGATTTTGTTTTTCATATCATAACTTTGGGCATAAGGCTATAAATTACAGAGAATATAGATATGTCAGAACTGTACAACATCAAATGCTTAGAACTTAAATCTCTTAAAACAATGTTTTTTCCCCTCTCTTGGATGAAATTGAATTCCCTATATGCAATAAATTTGGACATAATGAAAATGAATGCAGAAGCAAGATGTTGTCTTCCTTTAAGAAATATAAGCAAGGACATTTTACTAAGATTTGGAAGAAGAAGAGTTAAAACATAGAAGAGTGTTGATTATCCCTATATGCTAAAAATCAAGAAAATCAATGGTACATTGGCAGTGGTTGTTCGAAGCATACAACAAGAGACAAGAGTAAGTTAGAATATTCCAATGAGGAAAAAGAGAGTAGTGTTACTTTTGGAAATAATGCTCCAACAAGAATTAGAGGAAAATGGATTGTTGTGTTGGACAAAGGAAAGAACAAAGAACATAATTTGTTGTACGTGGATGGTATAAAATGAAATCTTATGAGTGTTATCCAAATGTGTGATCAAGGATACAACGTTCTTTTTCATTCAATAGGTTGTAAAGTAATGAATGTTGATTCAGGAAAGAATGTTGTAAAGGATATAAAAACCCTAGGAAAAGTATATGTATTGGAAGGAGGCAAATAATGTTGTTGCATGGGAAACAATTATGAGATTTTGTTATGGAACAAGATACTAGGTCATATCAGTTTCATCCAACTGGTTAAATTAGGAAAAAAAAGTGTAGTTCGATATATGCCCAAAATTTCCAAACCTGGAGATGTTGTCTGCAAATCATGTCAATTTGGAAAATGTTCAAGAGTTCATTTCAAATCAAAGGAGAATTCTACAACACAGCCTCTAGATTTGATCCATATAGATATTTTTGGACCCACTCGAACACAATCCCCATGAGGTGATAAATATTTCATGTTGTTGATTGATGATTATACTAGTATGACATGGGTTTTCCTATTGAAACATATGTATGAATCCTTTGAAAAATTCAAGATTTTCAAAGCACAGGTAGAAAATGAAATGGATCTAAGAATTGAATGCTTAAGGTCAGACAAGGGAGGAGAATAGACATCTTATGAGTTCAATTACTTATGTGAAAATCATGGGATCAAGAGATAATTTGAAATAGTAAGAACCCCTTAGCAGAATGGGGTAGTGAAAAGGCTAAACATAACAGTTTAATAAATGGCCAAAGATATGCTTGATGAATAAAAGGCACCCAACACCTTCTGGGGAGAGTCTTTTCAAAATTCATTCAACATTCTCAATAGATCTCACATAAGTAAACAAAAACGAAACCCCCTATGAACTATGTATTGGACAATTGGTTTGGACAATTGATTGTCATTGATGTCAACCCTTGGAGAATTTTTAAATCCTTATAGATGTGGTTGAGATTGATGGTGATTTAGTTGTCATTGATGGAGTGGTTGATGTCAGCAAATGTGTTGGTTGCATTTGATGAAGTCTACATGATGCCCCAAAGGTGTGGTTATGGGCCCTGAATTTGGTTTAGGAATATGGACATGAAGGACAGTGTAAATGCATGTGAGACATGCATAGATGGATAGTCCTTGTCGGTCCATTTATGATGATAGGTGGTACACCACATGGTTCTTCATGGTTAGGAAGATATGGCCTTGTGAAGTTGGAATCCCAAAAGAATGATCAAGAAGCCCCTAGTTGGTTACGAGTCAACTAATGAATGGGTAGAGTTGTTGTGATAAGAAAGTACTAGA
Source organism: Picea engelmannii (assembly GCA_009831015.1). Classification (NCBI taxonomy): domain Eukaryota; kingdom Viridiplantae; phylum Streptophyta; class Pinopsida; order Pinales; family Pinaceae; genus Picea; species Picea engelmannii. The sequence continues at coordinate 424,602 of ML786470.1, read as the reverse complement.
AGCCCTAATATTAAGGAAAGAGGTTACTAAGAAAAAGTATATAAACACTTCAAGGAGTCTCTCATAAAGACACACACACTTACATTGAATATATATCTTGTGAGAATGTTATGGTTTATCATTTTGGTCTATTGATGAATCTGATGACAAGTCTGAGGAAGTGGAGAAATTGCGAGGAAAGAGTGAACGTTTCAGAGCTGAAGAGTGATAGGGTTTCTGTAAAACCCTAATTTGGAAATCCCTCATGGGTCATCTTGAGGGTTGTCAGCGCGAGTGTGATCAGACTAGGGTCCTTCTCAGGTTACCAACAAAAGGTACCATGTAGTCTAGAGCGCTGGAATTTTCATCTCCTCTGAAGAGAAGAAGTCTCATCCGAAGCGTTGTTGAGAAAGATAGATAGGGAAGGGTAGGGAAAATAATTAAGAGGATCCATAGAGCCTTCAAGACTCATTCTTTATATTACGCAAGAGACATGAATATATATGAAACATACATGTGCAAGAATCGAACCTACTTATGTTGCTAGCATCATTTAAATGTAGAACCATCAAATAGAACTCATAATCCATAAGGAAATATTGTTATGCATAAGTAAACACACATAGACACATCATATTTGAAAATTTAGGTCCTTCTTCATATTATCTTCAGAATCCTTCTCTGATTATAGACTCAGAATTACATAGTAGTGTGTTGTACAGACTCTTGGCTCTAGACTCATGTTGCAGAGCTCCAATTCTCAAACTGATAGATCCCATTCATTACAGACTCAAGACTTGACTTAACTCAACTTACAACAATCATCAAAAACTAATATGACTGGGTAACAACAACAAGAATGACTAAATCAATCAACCAAACAACAACCTGACTAACTCTTTTAAAATTATATTCATCCCTATATATAAGTTGGGTTGTGTCTTCCTTCTCGGCTTGCATGCTTCCTTGTTCTGTTCCAACCATTTGTTTCTTAGCTGGCTTTGCGTTGTCTTTCACAACTGCTTTATCTTTCTCTATCCAGCTTCTGTTGAAACTTGTGCAACTCGTGCTCAGTCAAAACTTGCGCAATTCCTTATCCAAAAATAAATGGCCCAACAGGCTCCAACCACAATCCTTGACTCGCCCTAGAGTCAAGCGCTTGGTTCTTTTACATCCTCTAGGAGAAAATGTTTTTTCCCTTGTCCTTCTTTTCTTCCTTGGGCTCTTCTATTTGTGATTTCTCTTCTTTCACCTCTTCAAACAAAGGGCCCAACTCTGGCACTAAATCTAAGGCTCATTGTTTCACTCCTTGAAAGCTTCCAACTTTGTCCTGCCATTTCCAGGTGAGGAGTGATGCCTTTGCAAGAAACTATTGGGTCGTCTCTTTTCTAAACTGCTTTGGCTTGGACTCGACCAATAAGTTCCACTCAGAATCTACTGTTGCATCAAATTAATGCATTTGCATGTTGGTTGTCTGAATTACAGGTTCAAAGTCGCACAGCTCCTTATTGGCTATGAACTGTGCCTCAAAAAGTGTATTCAGTTCGTTGTCGGCCTGTTGGATTTGGTTGAACTTCTGTTGTTGCTCCATGGGGTCCATTGTGGCCACAACTTCTTCAATCAGCACCTGGATATTTGTGCGCACCTCCTCCAAGACTTGGTTTTGTTGAGTGATGATGCCCATCTAGTCACTGACTTCCCTGAAGATTTTGGTGCATTCTGTTGTGGGCTTGTGTAGTGCTTCTCGGGCATTGTTACCATGCAATATTATCTTTTGCATATGCTCCTACAGTTGTTGAGGTTGTTGCTCTGCTTCTTGCTAGACCTATTGTATCTTTTCTTCCAGCTTCTCAGTGAAAGTAGCAAGTTGTTTCCATGCTTCTTGTAGCAGATCAACTTGTTTCCCTAGCTCGCCTACCTTGTTAGCTTCGAGTAGGTCGGGTGAAACCTTCTAAATCTCTAGCCAGGATTCAGCAAGTCTTTCCTGCACTTTTTCCAGTTTGTGCTGGACTTGGAGTTTTTCATGTTCTTCCTACATTCTGCATGTTTACGCGATGAACTCTTCCTTCCTTTCAACCTCAACGGATCTCTCGAACTCCTAGAGCCTTTGCTCTAATTGGTCCATCGATGCTCAAATTAGTCCAAATAATTGCATCGCTGGCCACTGTACCAGGTCAACAGATGAAGGAGTTGCATTGTTGCATGCTCTTGTCTGTAGTGGAAGTCCACTGGCCATTGAATGGTTTGAGTGGGTTTCTACCTCCTCCTCCATTGGTGGTGCTAGTGTAATCCTCAACCTTAGAGTTGTGGGAAAAAGATTCAGAACCTCTGCTCTGTATATGCAGATTTGCATCAATTATGTGCATTGCTGAGGGTTCTAGAAAACCCGCTCCATTTGTGCTCGCGCAGATGTCGTATCCTTCCCAGTTGTTGATTCTGGTTCATTGTGAGCATCTAGTATCTCTAGATCTTCTAGTGCTTCCGCTTCATGTTCCTTGATTTATTAGGCACCGTCGCCCTTTCCTAGTTAGGTGATTTGTTGGTTTCTTTCGGCTTCCATATCCTCTCTAGTTCAGGCATCTTTTTATTGTGTTGAAGACTCAGGTTGTTGTTCCTGGGTGTCTGGATTCAAATCATTCAGCTTCATGCTCTACTCTGATTCTTTGGGGTCTAGACCAGAAACTTATGATGTTGGTTTGGGTGACTATCGGGTTATTTCTGAGAGTTGTCACTCCACTATCTCTGGTTGATCGAGTTGCATCGACTCTGGGGTTGTGGTCTGATGTGGACTGGTGGTGGTGGGGTTTGGTGATTGGGGTGGTGGTGGTGATGGAGGATGCTCAGTGACGAATGTGGATGGAATTGATTCAGGCTCCAGGTCATCTTGAATATCAATGATAGTTGTGGCTTTGACCATTGTGTGGGTGCGGGGGGCAGATGATGCAAGGGGTTGGGGGTTCATAGGTTTGTTCGGCGAGACCCCAGTTATGGGCCTCTTCACCAATGGTTCGGTATCGAACACAACACCCAAGATTATGGTTAACATCTACACCTAACAACACAACATCATCTAGCAGTTGACGGAGGGTCGGTCTTTTCCTTCGCTCTAACTGTTGTATCTCTTCTTCCTCCTCTGAGTCTGATTGTACCGGAGTGTCTGGATTCTTTGGCTTTGGGCCTGAGCTTGGTCCTTCTCCTGCTTCCTTGTCTTTTTTCTTTAGAAAATCCATAGGAAAAATGTAATGCATCCCTGACTTGCATGAGCCATGTTTGACTCCTAGCCATGACATGAATTCCTTGTCAAAGGCCTCCTTGTCTAGGTAGAACGGTAGCATCCTTGTGTGAAAATGTTCCCTACTGACATGTCTCGACCAGACAAATGTATGGTGCCAGTTCATGCTGAAGGTGATATTTCTCATATTGCAGTTGAGGAGCTCCTGTGGGATACACATCCTATGTGTTGTGTCTATTAGACCATCATACCATTTAGAAAATGTTGCGGCATTGAAAGCTGTATTCTCTGAGTTTGGTTTGGACTTCCATGGCTCAAACATCTTTTCCATGCGGCCCTTATCTGGTATTTCTGGCTGTCTGCCCATAGGTGGATTCCATTTGAACATTGTGAATGCCACAAGTAGGTATCCATAAGTGAAGGTTCCTACCTTCTCCTGTGCTTCCTTGCAAGCTACTAGTAGTTCCTCCAATAGGTAACTACACCAATTGAACACTGCTCCATTGACGCAAAAGTCAGCGACTAATAATGCATCTGGAGTGCATTCTCCTTTATAGTATGATCTCATAACCTTATCAGCTATGATGTAACGGCTAGTCCTGACTGTCTCGGGTAGTATTTGTTTGATTATTGTTGTGCGTCCTACCCTCTTTGTGTTGAATTTCTCATACAGGCTAAGCTCGCCTTTCTTTTTCCCATGCTTACTAGGACCCTGGAATAATTTCAACACATCCTCTCCTTGGGAGGATAGTCCAGTAAGTTGTTGGATGTCTTCAACATGGATTGGATTCCGCTTATCCAACCATATACTTATGTCATGCACCTTGCTTATCAGAAATTTTGTGCACCGTGCAATCTCACCCGTGGTACCAAAGACCAGTAGGTATCTTAGGTTCATGATGGTAGAATTGAATAAGTTGATGAAGTCTTCTCTTGGCACAAATTTCATACCTCTGATTCCATCCGAGGCCATCTCCCAAAAGACATTTGTGTGCATCTATGGGAACAAGATTGAATCTGTGAGGTCAAGGTTGAGGAGCTTAAGATGATCCACTTTCCCTTTGAGATCACCCACAACCTTGAACCGGGGGTTGCAGGGCTCATCTGGTACCGCTTATTTAGACATGGCACTTCGGCTACCTGTGGCTCTCAACATTCAAGCTTCTGCGGCAAGCTAAGGACTACGGATTTCACAATGGTACAGGCTAGTTTGGTCTACTGAATTTGGAAATGGATATGCTTATTCATGAAATGATGCATTCGTGAGCAAGTTCTCAAGGCCTTATACTTGGCTTAACGGGAAAGTTTAGCAGTAACTGTTGTTCATCATGATTGTATGGACACAAGGGGATCTGAGTTTTCCAATGGGACAATTTAACAGGGTAAATTCTATTGGGATACTCTGGCATTTACTTATTTGCGTGAGTGGAATAGGGACGTGGATGATTTCATACCTTTCCATTTAAAGATTGGGTATCCCATTGCAAACTTCGATGGCATCTTTGCATAACGCGGATTTATGGCTTAACAAAATTCAAATGTGGTACTGAATGGAAATAAAGTTTGTGGCTATACTAGGGTCGTGTGGCATATGGATTAAGATCGTATTTAGATTCATCCTTTCTCCGACCACAGAGGTTGTCACCATCATATTAATGACTATCATTAATGGATTCTCTTAAGCTTTGGATCCTACACTACTAAGTCATTAGTTCTGTATCAAACAACACTTAATCAGAAAATGTACTATGTGTCATGGCGCAACACTGCCCATATTGACTTTATTATTGAACTTACAAAAATTTCAGAAAACTCAAATCTAACTATTGTACAATCTTTTTTGGACTAGAGTGACAGTCCCTCTTTCTCAATTTTGAGACAGGTAGGGATTAAGGTGAGCGCCATTCACCCATCCTGGTCCTAGCACACCATATAGTTGCATGAGTCTAACTGCTCCTGATGGTCGGATCTTTGCAATCATGAATGGTCCCAACCGGTGCATACGCATCTTTCCAAGATTCTTCTGGTACCAACTATCGTAGAGTAGGACCTTGTCTCCTTACGTGAATACCTTGGTCTTAATGTGCTTGTCATGCCAAGATTTATTCCTTTATTTTTCAACCGACTGATGAAAGTATGCTAGAAATTTGGTCTCTTCGAGTTCTTGTAGTTTTGTAAGTCTCTGTGCAATGGATTCCTCTTCTGTCATTCGTGTGACTTGTGAAATATACAAACTTAGAGTGATGAACTCTGTAGGCACCAATGCCTCTCTCCCATAAACCAAATGAAACGGTGTGTACCTGTGGATTTTATTTGTGGTTTTCCTGTAAGACCATAGTACAGTTGGAACTCGATCATCCTAGTCCTCCTAGTTTGTGCAATAGACCTTTGTTAGTCCCCTTTCCAGGATTTTGTTGAAGGCTTCAACTGTTCCGTTGGCCTGTGGGTGGTATGGACTACTCTTGTGATGTTGAATAAAAAAATTTGTTGTAAGTTTTTCTATAGTGATGCTAATGAAATGATCTCCCTGATCGCTGGTTAGGATCCTGGGACATCCAAACCGAGTAATGATATTCTCAAAAATGAACCTGGCAATAGTATCTGTCGAACAGTCCTGTACAGCCGTTGCATTTGCCCAACGGGCAAGGTATTCAGTTGTGGTAATGAAGTACCTAGCCTTTGAATGTTTGGCTGTGGGGTTGATTGGTCAAATGAAGTCAACTGCCCATTTCTCAAATGCTTGTAGAGCTCTAGCTAGTTGTAGTGGCAGTTCATCTCGGCGTGACGGCTTGCCCACGCGTTGACAAACATCACACGATCTAGCATATACTTTTGCATCCTTGAAGAGTGTTTCCCACCAAATTCCTTCCTGTATAACTTTCTGTGTCATGGCCTTTCCTCCTACATGGCCTCTTGCAACTCCACTATGGCATTCCCAGAGTATATCTTGCCTTTCATGATCCAGGACACACCGTTTGAGAATGTTGTCTAGTCCTAGTTTATGCAATTTTCCGGCGATCATCTAGTAATCTGCTACTCTAACAATGATATGGTGTTTCTGGGTTGAAGAATAGGTTTCAGGACAGGCCCCTGTACTGAGAAATATTTCTATGTCCTCCAGGTATTCCGGTATGGCCTCAATCCTGAAAACATATGCATATGGGATATGATCATCTACTGCTCCACCACTTTCCCCTGACTCTAACCTAGACAGGTGATCATGTCCTACATCGCATCTTCCTAGATTTATGATAACTTCAAAGGAAAATTCCTGAAATAACAGCAACCATTTACAAATTCTCCCTTCCAACACAGGTTTATTAACTAGATATTTCAATGCAGAATGATCAGTAAAGAATTTGAAATGAGACCCTGACAAATAATGTCTAAATTTCTGCAAATCATAAATCATGGCCAAACCCTCCCTTTACGTCGTTGTGTAGTTGTGTTCTTCTTGCGACAACTTATGACTCACAAAATAGATAGGGTGATCCCTAGCTCCATCTTCAGGTTGCATTAATATGGCTTTTAAGGCAATTCCTAAAGCATCTACATGGATGTGAAATTCATTCTCCCAGTTTGGGAATATCAAAATCGGTGTTGTGATGAGTTTCTCCTTAAGTGTCGCAAATGATTTATCACATTCGGGAGTCCATTGGAACGTTTCATCCTTTTCCAGTAGGTTTTCCAGAGGTGCAGTAATGTTGGCATATCTTCTGATGAACCTACAATAGTAACCTATGTGTCCCAGCGTGGAGCGAAACTTCTTAGCACTCGTGGGTGGTGCCATATTCACAATGGTTGCAACTTTGGTTGGATCTACCAATACTCCTTCTCGGAAAACTATATGGCCTGACAAATTCCCATGTGGTACATAGAAGATACACTTTTTGAGATTCAATGAGATCTACAGCTCTATGCATCTGTCAAACATTAGCCTTAGTAGTGCTACATGTTCCTTGAGCAAGCTATATATTGTCCAATCATCCATATAGACTTCTATAAATTTGTGAATGAACTCTCTAAAATTTTCTATCACAATCCTGGAGAAAACTGCAGGGGCGTTCTTTAAGCCAAATGGCATCACGTTGTATGAAAAAGATCCCCATTATGTTATGAAAGTGGTCTTTCTTTTGTCCTCTTCAGCGATCATGACTTGATGGTATCCTAAAAATCCATCTGTGAATGAGTATGCTTCGTTTCCCGCAACATGTTCTAGCACCTCGTCTATAAAGGGTGTTGGGAACGGGTCATGTACACAGGCATAGTTGAGACTTCTGTAGTCTACACAGACTCTAATATCCTCTGTGCCTTTCTTGCTTTGAGTGACTATCAAGTTGACCCACTATGCTTCTTCTATTCCAAAAATGAGACCTTCTTCCAACATCTTATCTATCTCCTTCTTAATTTTCTCTTTTACTCTTGGGTTAAGATGATATGGTCTATGTCTAACAGGCTTGGATCTTGGTTTTAACTCAATCTTCATTTCTCCCATGACTCCTTTGATTCCCTTTAATTCGGAAAAAATCTTTGGGAACAAATCCTCATATTCCCACAGTAAACTCTATATTTCCTAATTGGTTTTCTCATCCCAGTAATCTCCCACCAAAGCTATCTTGGGTTGCTTTGCAGTCCCTATGTTGATTTTGCGTAATTTTAATGGGTGATTGTAGGAACTATCGGTCTGGTTGGGTATGGTGTTTTGGATTTCTGTACTCCCCTCTGTCTCTTTGATGTCTAGGTTTCTCAGTTCTTCTAAGTCATCTAGGATTTTTGAATCTTTTATAATCTGATAGCATTCTATAGGTTGCTCAGTTGAGGGAAAGTGGAGATTTTTCTGAAGTTCTTGGCTATGTTTGGCACATATTACTAAGTTTGATTTATGATTACCATTATTTGTAATATTTTACATGGATATTTCAATCTCAGGGTACTTACTTGTGAATGTCAAGTCCTCACAAAAATGATTTGCCAGTGTTTTCCAGTCGTTGGTTTGTCTTCTAGTTTCCTCATGTAGAAACCAAGATTTCGGGATTGGACCTAGAGAGTGGGGAAATACCTGAATCTAGAAGTGAGAGGGTATACCCACAGCCTACCACTATGTCTCGCACTATTCAATGTGTATTCTAGGATCTGATTCTCCACTGAACAGTTGTGCAACTTGGAGATCCGTCTGCATCTTTGATTCCAGTTGCTCCTTATTCTGGAACCTGTACTTGATTTCTTTATTCACCTCGTCCCAATTTCTGAGTATGGATTTATGATTGGCCCACCATCTAGTGGGGTTGTTCTAAATGGATACATATAGTAACAAGATTCTTTGATATTCTCTTACATTTTCCTCCATCTTGTGAAAAAAACTGTCGAGATCTGAGGTGCCCTCTTATACTGGGTGTTCTCTAACTTCGACCCCAACCCATCTGGTCACTCTGATAGTTGCGCATCTTCTTGAGAATATTTCGTGTGACCCTTGTTGATAACTATCAAAAGCCAATTCTAAATCTTCATCTTCCGACTATATACTTCTCCAACTTACTGACCCATTGGGGGTGGGGTTTATATAATCGTTTCTTGTCCCAGTTGTTACAGTGTACAACTGGTCCAAGTCATCTCCCTCCATATTATTATTTGTTGGTTCTGTATACCTGGGTCCTACATATGGATCCAAAGGTTGAACTACCTTGATTCCCTCAGCCTCAAAGGTCATGGTGTCTTTCTTTAAGTCGATTATTGCATAATTATCATAGGCCCAATCAGTGCCAAGTAGTGCAGGGTAGGGGTCCTTATCTCCCATGATCTTAATGACTTCAAAGTCAGCCACTGTTTTTACTCCTGCTACATCTATTTCCACATTCTCCAGTCTTCCTATGGGGAAGATACAGTATTGGTTTTCCATTATTAACTAAATTGGGGAATATGTCAGCCTAGGTTTTCCTAAGTCTTCCCAGGTCTTCTTAGGCAGAATGTTCACATCTGACCCTAGGTCTAACATGACTTCCTTAATTTCAAATTCATCTAACTGGGCTATTAATCTGAATTCCTTGGCGGTTCGTACTTTTCTTCGCTGCACTCTCTGATTAATTTTCTCAGGAATATTGGCCCTTATCCTTTCTTCTAGGGGTTACTATTTCCCTAAAACTAGGTATAATGCATTGCACAACTTTTCTGTTAGTTGATCATTCCCTAGAATGTTAGAGAATAATTGAAACCAAAGGCCAACTATGTTTTGAGGTTGCTCAGGTTGTCTTGGTATGACTATAGGGTTTCTGGGTGCAGGGACTTGTGCCATCTTAGGGTAAATAGTCGGCTAGGGGGTTCTCTCGCATTTCAGGACTAGGAATATTCTGAAATAATTCTATGGCATATTTAAAGAACAAGTCTTTTTTAGAGGGTCATACCTGTCTCCCTTAGGTGTTGCTTTCTATATCTGAGGTAGAGTATCAACATCGGCTCCTGTCTTCACTCCTCCTCGAGTAAAGATATTAAGGTTGGGAAATTGTCCCTGAGAAATCCTCTTGATTTCAAAATTGATAAGGTTAGTTCATCTTTTTCATACTCTGTCTTCCCACTTTGTGATTAAATCTAGGCATCCTTCTGTTGCATGTCCATTGGTTCTGCAGTGAGAGCACCATGGCCACCTTGGATGAGGAAAGTCTCTATCCAAGTGACCTTGCTCATCACAGTTATAACATCTGTGTGGTCCTCTTCCCCCAGTTCTTCCTCCTATGAAGTCTCCTCTATCTCCACCTCCTTGACCTCTTCCTAGTCCCTGAGGGTTTTCATTCACCCTGAATGTTGTTCAGTCTAACCTATATGCAAGTGCATCCAACGCTCTACATTGATTGGTAGTATGCATGGTAGACACGTGGAACTCACAGTATACTTTGTTTGGTACTGTCGAATATTTGAGCATGATGGGGCACTGTCTTAGTCCATGCCCATGGGTTCAGAATATTTCACAATACTCGGTTGTTGGTGCTGCCTAGCCTCCTAGAAAATCATGATACGGGGTGGGGTTATGGAATGGTAAGTTTATCGACACTTGTGAAAATCCTCCTGTGGGTCCTAGTGGGGATACCATCAGATTGTGAGGAGGTCCCATTCCCCTCATTCGTGGACATTCATTCACCAAATGACCTTCCGTATAACAACCAGTGAACCAAACCTGTGGCCATCCTGGTTTGGGTATCGTCAGCTCTTGAATCGTTTCTATGAGTGTCGATATTTTCCCTTGTAGTCGCACCAGATTCACATCTACTGGGGGTCTGGTTACTCTCAATTTCCCAGGGTATCCTTCCATGGATTCAATATTCATCAATTGTTCCAAGGCTTCTGTTAACGTAGCTATCCATTGTTGCGTTAGCAGAATATGAGTCAGAGGCAGTAACCCCTGAATGTACCACTCCCTTTGATGTTATTCGTGGATTGGATGTGCCAACCTCCCTATGGAATATTTGAACTTCTGGATGTATTCCCAGGCTAATTCACCTTCCTGCTGTTAAATCTCACATAACTCAGATAGGGCCTGTTGTTCTGACTAGGGTAGTTTGAACTCTACTATGAACCTTGTCTGTACCTGGCTGAGTGTGAATGCTTCACCTTGCATCGCTGGCACTCCCAGCTCAATGATATTCATGTACCACTTGAGAGTGTGACCTCTCAAGGTAGTCTGGAACTCAACCATCTTATTCGCATCCAAAGTCCCTCTGGATCTCCAGATTGCTTCGCACAGGAACCAGTGTTTCTCAACATCTTCATCTCCCTTACCCAAAAGTTCTGGGTATTGAGCAATCGAACCTCCCACATGGCTAGCCATTGTTGATCTTATTTTTCCTATCAATATGAATCCTAATGGTCCTACTTGTGATCTACCAGGGGATCCCAATATGCTCCCTGTACTCGCACTTCCTGGTTGTGACTGACTAATTAATTGTACTGGAACAGAATTAGCATGAGAAGGTAGTATCGGACTTACTGCTTGTATAGAAGACACTTAGGGTATGGGTGATTCGGGGCTGGCACCATTGGCTTCAAGGCGGTTTTCTTTGATCTGGGGGGTCTCATTTTCTTCCATTGGGACGATCGTTTCAGCCGTATTCCTAATCTCTCATGTTATCGAGGCTGGATATTCTCTTTCTTCTCCAAGATTCATGTTGGCTTCTTCCTCTCTTACGTCTGTAGCTTCTCCTTCTTGTCCCACCTCCTGGGAACTTCTTTCTCTCCATGCTTCTCTATTGTTTAATATTTGACTAGCCAGTCATTCCTGTATTCTCATCTTCTGCAGTTCTTCCATCTATCTTTCCTCTACTTCTCTCGATCCACCTTCTTTCCTCAACTTCTTGGACTGTCTTGTCGCTTTCTTGATCTTGTTGCACCACCACTTCTCAACTAATGCAACTCACTTCAAGGATCTCTCGTCTCTTGAGTCCATTTCTTGTTGTTTCCCCCCCATTTGTCAAAACATCCTTCCCCTCTCTCATGCCATGACTCTCACCCTACCTTTCCCTACCCCAAGCGAGGGTGTTTACACTGCCATCTCAGTTGGGGACATAATCAACATCCCTTCCTCCACTAAGAAAACCTTAATCCATAGGGGGATTTATCTCAAAAACCTTCCTCTTGTGTCTTTCTTGAAAATTCCCTCTACCCATGAGAAAGACTGGTGGTTCTCAGCTGCAGATTCAATTATGTATCCTTCTAGTGTGGTGCTAACCCAAAAATTCACAACTCATGTAACTAGACAATCCAACCTCTGAAGTGTTGCTAGCTTCTCGGTATCCCACACACAGATCCTCTTAACTCGCCCTTGGAACTCTGGAGCTTCTTGGAGCCTCCTTATCCAGTAGAAAAATTATTCCAGGAATTTAACCCAGAAAATCTCGTACTGGTCGCTCGATCTTTATGAGTAAAAGATTGCTTCGCGAGTGTTTTCCACTGATTTTATCCTCAGTTCTGCTTCTTTCCATATGAAGGCATCAAAGTTCCTTTCCCACCATTGATCAATACTAGATATATGGATCAGTGGAAACATTCTCCCTACAAGTTCCCTTTTAACACGTGTCCCGACAATGAAACCATTTTGTTGGCGCGATCTTGATCAGACCAGGGTCCTTCTCAGGTTACCAACAAAAGGTACCATGTAGTCTAGAGCACTGGAATTTTCATCTCCTCCAAAGAGAAGAAGTCTCACCCGAAGCGCTACTGATACAGATAGATAGGGAAGGGTAGGGAAAATACTTAAGAGGATCCATAGAGACTTCAGGACTCATTCCTCATCTTGTGCAAGAGACATGAAAAGATCTGAAACATACATGTGAAAGAACCGAACCTACTTACATTGCTAGCATCATTTAAATGTAGAACCATCAAATAGAACTCATAAGCCATAAGGAAATATTATAATGCATAAGTAAACACATAGAGACACATCATATTTGAAAATTTAGGAACTTCTTCATATTATCCTTAGAATCCTTCTCTGATTACAGACTCAGAATTACACAGTAGTGCACCGTACAGACTCTTAGCTATGGACTCATGTCGCAGAGCTCCAATTCTCAAACTGATAGATTCAATTCATTATAGACTCAAGACTTGACTTAACTCGACTTACAACAATCATCAACAACTTATAGGACTGGGTAACAATAACAAGAATGACTAAATCAATCAACCAAACAATAACCCGACTAACTCGTTTACAACTATGTTCATCCCTATATATAAGCTGGGTTGTGTCTTCATGGTCGGCTTGCACGCTTCCTTGTTCTATTGCAACCATTTGTTGATTAGCTAGCATTGTACTTTCTTTCACAACTTCTTTCTGTTTCTCTGTCCATCTTCTGTTGAAGCTTGTGCAACTCGTGCTCAGTCAAAACTTGTGCAATTCCTTATCCAAAAACAAAGGGCCCAACAAGGGTGTCACATGAGACACCCCTGTAGGTTGCCTAAGTGACATCATGCAAGGTCCCGCGTGACAGGGAGTCTTAGTTCTGCGAGACTAAGACAAAATTGGGGAAATGTTGGTACCAGACTGCTGAAGGATATTGGAAGAGTTACAGGCTAGTGTTATAGTACAACATGTCATCTATTGGTCACAAGTATGCTTATGTGATTATATCTTATGCTTGGTGATGGTATGGTACATGCTTGAGAGGCATGTATTTTTTATGCATGGTACATCTTGGTGATAGTGGTATGGTACATTAAGTAGTTATATATCTTGGTTGTATTTGTATATTGGTATTTGTTTTGGTTACATGGTGATGATGCTAGGGTACATTCTTGAGGCTTATTCTTGGTATACTCTTGAAGGATTTTCACACGGTGTATGGTTGTCATTGATATTGATACATTGTTGAGGATTACACTTGGTATATGATAGCATATGTATTTGATACATCTCTTGGTGACGTTGGTACTTTTTTGAGGTACACCATTGATGGTACTTACTTGATATATCCTATGGTACCTAGTGTATGGCATGATTGAGTGATATGGTATATGGTTGAGATACATTGTTGGTACATGGTATGGTATAGATGTTGATCTACATGGTTGATACATGTTATGGTATAGGATTGGTACTTGGTATGGTGTTGATGTACATGGTTGATGGTTGAGGCATATGATACAAGTTCTGGTGCATGGTTGATGCATGGTTTCATATAGGTGTTCATGCATGATTGATGCATGATTTGGTATAGGTTTTGTTGCATGGTTGACGCAATTCTTGTGGTATAGGTTGTGGACAATTGATGTTTGGTATGGTATAGGTTGATGTTTTGGTACATGCTTTGGTACATGGTTGAAACACATATCTTGTGATGGTATTTTGGTGATCTTGGTACATTCTTGGTAGAGCCATGTGTTGGTGATGTTGGACATATAGTTGAGAGGTTTCCTTGGTATATGATCCATGTGAGAGGATATGGTTGAGTATCAGTGAAAGTGATAGGTTGACAGGTTACAGGGTGATGTGACAATGGCAGTTATTGTGGTAGTGACAATTTGATCTACACTTATATTTCAAGGTGTCAGGATGGGGCATGGAAATTAGATTGTATCCTCCTTCCGGTTGGAGATGGAGGATTAGGGAGTTGGAGCTTCCTTCAGGTTGGATCCTAAGAATCAAGGGGTTATATCCTCCTTCTGGTTGGAGCTGGAGGATTCAGGGAGTTGTATCCTCATTCAGGTTGGGGTCTGAGAGTTAGGGGGTTGTAGCCTCCTTTTGGTTGGAGACAAAGAATTCAGGGAGTTGTAGCTTCCTTTAGGTTGGATCCTGTAAATAGGGGGTCGTAGCCTCCTTCTAGTTACAATTGTAGAATTGGGAAGTTAGTGCTTCCAATGAATATATTCTTTGATATATAAGAAAGGATTCTGTGGTTTTCTCCTATTTGGTTTTCCATGTAAATGCTAGTGTAATTTTTTGTTGATGTGATGTTTTTTATGTTTATATTCTCATGATATAATGATGATATAATGTTGATTAATTTGAATTTTATATATTGTGGTTAAAAGTGGTAAAACTGCTCATATTGATCCCCCCCATCTTTGATCCAAATGGATCTTGGTGGCCATCCACCTTTTCCACTAAATCACCATTTTGAGCCTGTGGTTTTGATAAACAATGATATTCACCATTTGGATGGGGAATGGAGTGTAATGTCATCTTCATTTGTTAATTACATACATGATGTAATGATTTCCTAGTGGTATTATGTACATGCCTACAACATAGCGTTAATACACTGGATCCCATTATAACTCCACAGTTAAGCGCACTCAGGCTAGAGTAGTACTAGGATGGGTGACCACCTGGGAAGTCCTAGTGTTTTACATGCCTATGGAATTTTACAAACTTAGTCCAATTTATCCCATATGCATCATGAGAATTGTTCTCCTCTCACTCTATCATATATAATTGAGGTGAAGGAGACCCTTTAGGGATGAAATGGAGTGTGATGTAAATCTTGTTGCGAATGAAGCATAGCCAACATCTCTTTTCTTTCAGAGATAGGCTAACCCATTCTGCCAGTTTGTGATCTACAATGTTTTTCTATCTTATTCAGTAACATAAGTTGGGTTTAACTGTATTTTTGTGTTCTCTTCTATATTTTTTCATATTTCATTGCTATATCTTGGTTATATTTCTATCTTCATGTTGTTCTCAAAATAATCCGGAACATTGGTATCAGAGAAGGCTACTCCTTGTTGTTTCTCATAGCAGGTCCCTGACGAAGTCATGGTATAGAGAGTTGGGTCTCGAGCTATTTTCACTTGAGGAAAACTACTCTCACCAACCCAAGTGACCTTTTATGGTGGAAGAAAATAAATATGACAAAGCAGGGGATCCTTTCAAGATGTTGCTCAAGGAATCTCTCGTGCGACAAAGGAATGAGATGATGGACAACTTCGCTCAGATTCTTCGAAGAATATCGATGGTAGAAGTTGAGGCATCTTCGACAGGAATCCATTTCACAAGTGCGACACCCTTCAAGGTACAAGTCATTTTGGATATCCCCTTATTTGAAGACTAGATAGATGCAGATGTTCTAGAAAAATGGTTGAATCTGCTAGAAGGTTATTACTCTGTCCAAAAAAATTTCGACAGTAAAAATATCACCTTCGCGCTCCTTAAATCCCTTCCCCATGTTAGATCTTGGTGGGAAAGTTGTTATGAGGAAAATCTCTCTATGTCTAGGGTAAAACCACAACAGATGAAAATGACTACAGAAATCAACTCTCTTCTCAAGTATGCTATATAAACAAAGGTTCTAGCAAGACAAGATAAAAGGCCTACCTCGTCCAGATGTTCGATGAAGTCCACTATTTATCACTTGACCCAAAGCAATACACCTGCAACCAGTCCTCAAAAAACAAGAAATGAAATCATATGGTGATGTTATGAAATGTTAGCACATTCAATAGCATAATCCATTATTAAACATGAAAAATATGCCCATGGAATAATAATTCAATATATTTGCAAGATATCAATTGGATGGGAAAAGAGTATTTATATTAATAAATGATCAACAGAAGTGAAAATGTTAGAGACTTCCGTGTTGACATGGTTCGGAACTGAGAAATTAAGTTCCTTCTAGCCGGGCCTCCACCACTTCAATCCTCCATTAAAGGCAACCTCATAAGAGAGAAAAAATGAGTTTCTCAATCAATAAGGGAAGAGATTGGGGGTTGAACACTGTGCTCAGACTTAAAGGACAAAGGGATGCAGACTCAATATGAATTAAATAGTTTCTCCAGAGTAACTTTGCTCTCAAAGTTGAATTCTTTCTCCTCTTTCCATAGCTCAGAATTGTCCCATTTATAGCCTTCAAAATGGAATTTAAGGACCGAGTCAGAACATTTCCAGTATATGGAAGGCCAAGGATCATAGATTTCATGTCGTGACATCAAAACCCGACATTGATTTTCATTTTCTGGCACAAATCTCAATGTACATGGGCTATAGTGGAGCAACCTGCATATACACATGTTGTATAGTAGGAAATATGCATACATGTGGAAAAATATTTATGTTTGGCTATGGATTTTATAAATAGGGAAGATAAGTCTACATGGGGAAATGGAAAAAGGCCTTCTGGGCAAGATTGCATATGGTGAGGAAAATATTGCTATAACAAAGGTTACTGGGAGAGGTACACCGCGAATGAATCCACACTATTTGGGAGAGAAACCACTTGGGAGGCCTTTGTAGATTCCCTAAAGGAGGAGTTATACCCTGTTGGAAATTATAATGACCAATACATGAGATGGAAAAATATGCGTCAAGAAAGAGACCAGATGGTGTCGGAGTACACCAACATATTTCATACCTTGCGCTCAAAGATAGGTATCAAAGACTCTGAGAGAAACCTAGTTTTGAAGTACCACAATGGTCTACACAGGTACATCCAAATAGTGATGGATTTCTTGGACATCTCCTCACTAGGAGCTGATTATCGATATCCAGTCAAAATTGAGAATAAATTCAAGCAACGGAGTAAGTGGGAGAAGAATGGAAAAGGAAACTCTAACTCACATAATGAAGAACGGAGAAAGGAAGGCCAACCTCAAGAGATCCATTCCCATATGTAGGTAAAGAAGGGTAAAGATAAGTCTAAGAAAGACACCGGAAAGTGGTGTGAGTTTCACAACAACCCTTGGCACAATATTGATGAAGGTCGCTCAATACAGTCATTGGTGGCCAAGCTCAAAGACAAAGAGTCAAACCCCGACTTGGACCCTGATTCAAAAAATAATAAAAGGAGACATATCATTGATGTAGAACCCATTTCTACTATCACAACTACAACAATCCAACCAGAAGAGGATCATGAGGAGGGGGAGCGACTCTTCCATTCAAAGATGTGGGTGAAGGGGAACTTGAAGCTTGGTGTGTTTCTTGACACAATGGGGACCATTTCTTCCTAAGGGGGGAGGAATGATCCAGATGGATCTCATTGGCCATCCACCTTTTCTACTGAATCACCATTTTGAGCCTGTGGTTTTGATAAACCATGATATTCACCATTTTGATGGGGAATGGAATGTAATGTCATCTTCATTTGTTAATTATAGACATCATGTAATGATTTCCTAGTGGTCTTATGTACATGCCTACAACATAGAATTAATGCATCGGATACTATTATAACTCCACAGTTAAGCACGCTCAGACTAGAGTAGTACTGGGATGGGTGACCAGTTTGTGTTCTACAATGTTTTTCTATCTTATTCATTAATAGAAGTTGGGTTTAACTGTATTTATGTGTTCTCTTCTATATTTTTGTGTATTTCATTTTTATATCTCGGTTATATTTTTGTCTTCATGTCATTCTTAAAATAATCTAGATCACCCTTTCAGTATTCCAACAATTGGTTTAACATAAGGTTCCTTTAGGAAAAAGTTTAACCACTGTAAGTTATATCATGGAGTGTAATAATATGTATAAGAATGGAATACGACGGATTGATGGATATAACTATGATTTCTAGAGTATAATAATGTTGACATATGTACAAACACATGGATTTGATGTTTGGAAATCAATAGTAGACAGATACAAAGATATTTCCACTACCCCAACAGATAACGATGGAAAGAAACTTAAAACAATCCAAGGGAGAAAAATGCTATCTTCAATGGTATGGTTGATTCATTATATGTCAAGGTTATACATTGTGATTATGCAAGGGGAGAACCTATGCATAATATTTTCATGGCTAATGTTCCCGATGATACCAACCAAGGAACCCCTTCAAAAGGGGATTCTTGTGCTTTTCCTTTTTTCGAAAACGTTGGTGTCCCTTTGATGGCCACTTTGTACATTCCTGAGTTTGAATGTGTGACTACAAGTTTGGTTGGGTATCGTTCCAAATGTCCAGAATGATATTAACGCTTCTCATTTAAGCACCTTAAGTCATGGGAATCATGTTGATGTTCCTTCATTGGCAAAGTATTTTCCTCCTCCTTCTGCCTTCCATGGTGAAAGTATAGTTACTAGTAACCGGAAGTCTAAACAAAATAGAAAGAGGAAAAATATGAAGAAGAAATAACCAACCTCTACGAGTCATGTTGGAGATAGGTCGTGAACCTATGCAAGTCATGTTGAAGACAAACATCGAGCCTCTGCAAGTCATGTTGGGGGAATGAACTTAGTCCCTGCAAGTCATACTGGAGTTCAATCACCAACCTCTTCAAGTCATGTTGGAGATAGTTCCTCAACCTCTACAAGTCATGTTGAAGACCAACACCTAGCCTCTGCAAGTCATGCTGGGGGAAAGCACCCAACCTTTGCAAGTCATGCTGGGGAAAAAGTCTAGTCACTGCCAGTCATACTGGAAATAGGTTTGTAGCCTCTTCAAGTCATGTTATCGACCCATCACCAACCTTTGCAAGTCATGTTGGAGATGTGCAACCAACCACTGCTAGACATGCTGGGGGCATTGATTCTGTTTAGAAACTTAGACGGATATGACATAAGCCTAAGTTCCCTTGTAAGCTTTGCAAGGGAGATCACCTTACTCATATGTGACCTAGCATTCTAGAGGCACGAAGTCTGTGGTCCTTGTCTACAAGATCTTCTGATTTTGATTCTTTTGAGGTTGTCTCACAACCTATTCATCCCGTGGTTGAGAAAGTGGTCACGCCGATGCAATATTCGGTTGATCCCACTCCTATTTTGGGGGGAGGTGTGCCTATAGACCATGTTGTCTCACAACCTATTCAGCCAGTGGTTGAGAAAGTGGTCACACCGATGCAATCTTCGGCTGATCCCACTCTTCTCTTGGAGAGTGTCGAGTCTACCAAAGTGGTCACACCTATGCAATATTTGGCTGATCCCACTCTTCTTTTAGGGAGTGATGTGTCTATCGACTATGTTTTTATCATTTCCAGTTCAGTGCTTTCAAAACAAGGGGGCATTCCGCTCACTTCGAGCACACCCCCTCCAAGCCCTAGGATGGTTTCCTTTGATTGGACTACCTTGTTGAGCCTTGTCTTCCTTCTTCTGCACCCTTTCAAATAAGGGTTGAATTTAATTCAAAAAACATTTATTGATGTATTGTGGATGAAGGATCCTCCACAAATATTTTATCCTCCTCAGTTTGTCAATCCTTAGGATCTCCCGGGCTTGTGTCTTCTTCTCATGAGCTGTTGGATTTTGACAGATGTCCTAGTGAATATTTGGGGATTCTTCCTCAGTTGCCTATCTCGTTAGGTGGGAAGATTGTCCTTGTCAATGTTATAGTGGTGCAAGGCCTGTTATATTTCAGTATGCTTCTCGGGCATGATTATGTATATGCTATGAATGTTGTGGTGTCTACGCTCTTCGGGGTGATAAATTTCCCTCACAATGGAAGCATTGTCACTATCAACCAACTAGCATCTGATAATCACCATCCTAATTCAGATTTATTTCAAGTTGCCCCTTTATATGTTCCTAGTGTTTGTGTAGACTCTACCTCGCGAGACTCTCTAATAAGCACTCTTTAAAATTTGAAAGAAACATCCGACAAGACTGTATTTATGCTTTTCGATCTTGTCTGGATTAAATGAGAAAGTATCCCCCTGGAGTCTTCTTTAAGCCCTTTTCAAACTCTCTAAACATGAAATATTGTCGAGCGATCTTGTTTCCATTCACGCTCCCCAAACTCAAATTTGAAGGCACATCTGTTCAACGGTAGTTTACCTCGTTTTTGGTTCGGACGGTCAATTTTACGAATAAAGGTATGCTCTAGGAAATTTCGTTCGCTAGAAGAGTATTCTCATGCGTAAGTTTAACCTTTTTTCGAGCCTGAGGGACTAAATTTTTGAAAAAGGAACATTCTCCTTGGTTTTGGTTTATCACCTTTTTCGGGCCTTGGAGATTACCTACGAAAAAAGGAACCTCCATGGAGTCCATAGTTAATCTCTTTTCAGACTCCCTAAAATTGAAAATATCGTTGAGTGATCTTGTTCCTTCACACTCATTAAATTGGTTCAGAAGAACATCTATTGGCATGCATTTACCCCTTTTTCCAGCATGTAGATTATAGCAGAAAATGGTACACCTTGGGAGATTCGTCTCGCCGGGAGAGTTCTCCTCAGTAACTTTTATACTTTTTCAAGCTAAGGGGACTAAATTCAGAAAAAGGCTGTAAGTCCATAGTTAATCTCTTTTCAGGCTCCTTAAAATTGAAAATATTGTCTAGTGATCTTGTCTTTGTCACACTCATTAAAATGGTTTTGAATAGATGTCCTTTCAATACAAGTTTAACCCTTTTTTTAACCGACTAGACTATATCCGAAAAAGGTACTCCCTGGAGTCTTGTTTTATGTTTTTTTAGACTCTCTAAACATGAAAAAACTACCGATCTTACCTTTTCTAGGCTCTTTAAAGTTACATTGAAGGTGGTTTCAATGTGTCTTGCCAAGAAAATTTGCATATTTGCATCTTTGGCCTAATTCTAGCTCCATGTGGCTCTCAACTAAACCTTTTAAGCATGCCTTATATGCAATCCTTGTAGCACTTTGCCTCTGTGACCTGACACCTTGACCCATGGAGGAATTTTCCCCCAGTGTCCTTTTCCTACACATGTCTCCTTGCTCTTAGAATTAGTGTGTTCCTTGCGCCTGGAACTAGTAGGCTTGCTTGTGACACTCGTTCCTACTTTGTAACGTAGAATTCTTTTATTATTTTTCAAGCTCTTTAAAACATTGAAAAAGACAAAAAAATCAAATATCCCAAAAAGAGGGGATGGGAAATATGTATTCTTTTTTGGAATCACAAAGATTTGACCTTGGAAAAAGCACATCCTTTTGTTTGTTCATCAATCATTGGGATATAGTATGACCTTAGGAAGATGTTCTCTTTACATAGAGATGTGTCCTCCTCCATTTGGTTACTCTTCCAAACACATGGAGAGTTTGTGTTGCCTCCTGCATCATGAACTTATGTCAATATCATGCTTCATGAGTTTGATCATCTTTCATGCTTTTTTCGAAGGGAATTTTCACCCAACCTGAGTCGGCCTTTCTGTAGTTTTTCTCTTGACCTCATGATTCAACCATCCTGAGAGTCCAATCAAGTCTTGATTCAAAATCAATGAAGTTCTCTGCTTTATCATCAAGATCCTCTTATCTTCTCCCGATGAGTCGTCGAAGACCTCAGGGTAGTGAGTTATGCACTCCCATTATACTCCTACCTGATTTTTGAATATATTGAAGTTGTTTCTTGAGCTATGAAGTCCTCATCTCCAGCCATCGAGCGTCATTGGCTTCTTAAAGATGGATACTATATTTGTATATCTTTGATTTTGAGATGTAGATACACTATGTATTGCTCGAAGATACACTTTATATAGTTATATGACATGGATTTTCCATAAAGGATTATCATCTTTTGAACCTTTTATGATGAAGGGTTAAAAAAAGTTATTAAAAAAAAATCAACTATTTATAAAAACACATGTACATTATTAATAATATATTTGATAAAATAAGATAAAAAATAATATTATTCAAAATATAATAAACAATTTATAAGGTTTTAGAAACTTTTATTCAAAGTTTTTTTACCCCACTTATTTAATATAATTTGAAAAAACAAAATGAAAGTACTTCCTTATGTTAAATATAATTCGAAAAAAACAAATTGAAAGTACTTTAGCATTTTACATAAAAATTATAAAAATTAAGATAGATTCATCTTTTTTTTACAAGGGGAATTGGTAACAACGACAGTATCGTACTCACGTGACACAGGGTCGAATCTTGTTGGTTGCCTTATAATCCCTAGGGAGAAACGCACGTCGAATCCTGTCGACTGCCTTATAACCCCTAGGGAGAAACGCACAGCCCACAAGCACGTTCTCCAAGTAAATCGGGGTGAGAATCGACCTTGAGACCTCTTTTTACATATTTCCTTCCATTTACACAACACTTGCCAATCGATCTACACCCCTGCGGACAAGATAGATTTATCTTAATCTTAGTTTATTAAATATATTATAAAAACTTAATTAAGTGGATTAAGATAAACTTTATATTTATATAAATAAAGCGAATATTTATATCAATCATTTCTAAGGAGAACATCTAACCATTAATTACAAGATATCCAAAGCAACGAAGATCTCCCCACTTAGGGGGAAAGCACCTAGCCTTAAAATTACAATATACAAAGTAGAGATCCCACCCACACATTAAAAATAATGAAGATTTCCCTACATAAAAGTAAATCGCCTTGCTTCTTTTAGTAAAATTGCATTATAATTTTTTATCCAATACCTTTGTATTAATTATGATGAGCAATATAATTCTATCATTTCATAATCTTTAAATTGATTATAATCAGAAACGTAATCCTTCAACCTATACCCCTTTAATTCATTATCACAAGCACTAGACATGATGTGTAGTCTAAATAATTAAATATCAAATTATTCATCCTAAACRCAAACTGGTATGTATTGACCTTGCTTGGTGAAAGCAAATCTTCCAATGCACTGTTGTATTAACTCATTGTCCTTTGTATATATCAATTTCTCCTAAAGTTCATTMTTGAACTCTTGCACTACCTTCATGAATGATTCCTCGGCTTGCAACTGCTCCCCTTGCTCTTCAAACAATGTTACTCCCATGTAGTACACCTACATGTTAGAAACCTCCAACACTTTGTAGATTGTTTGAATTTTTTTATCTGTACAATTATTSTTCCAACACATTTGTTTTGGAATCCCTTTCTTGAAGCCTCCTCCTATCATGGACTCAAAGGTGAATGTTGCATGCTTATCAAGTTTTTCTTTATGCAAATTCTTATATAAATTAGTCAATTGATATAATATGTTATTTTGAGATTTTTTC
Source organism: Picea engelmannii (assembly GCA_009831015.1). Lineage (NCBI taxonomy): Eukaryota > Viridiplantae > Streptophyta > Pinopsida > Pinales > Pinaceae > Picea > Picea engelmannii. Next base: position 401,041 of record ML786470.1, on the reverse strand, counting down.
AAGATCCTGCAATCTGTTCACTCGCTTGCTCACTCATGCCCTATTTATTATTCTTGGACGCCCGTGTTCATATTTTATCCTAAGAAAGTGCTCTACCTTGTTATTCCATGTGTCATTGAGTTTTTCCACAACCATTTTCATCGCACTTAATGTTAGGTTTGAGCCACCTAGCCTTCCTAATAAAAACTCAATGAATTATTTGATTTCCTCTTCCTTGTAGCTACCCTTATGAAATTTGTGTTGAACATGAGTTGTATTCTTTGTACGTTCCTATAGAAAAGGGGGTTTGGGGGGTCTATGAGCCCCATAAGATGGGGGGAACAGGGAGGCCAACAGGTCCCCCATTGGGGATTTGGGGTAACACCCTCAAAAGAAATTTTTTGGGTTCATTTTTTTATCTGTTTTGTGCTTTTTCAGAGAAATTATGGTTTTGTGGTCCATTGTAAATTAATTCTAGTTAATGAATTAGGGTTGTAATCTAAATTGAGTTAACAAATAAGGGATTCAAATATTGTAGAATACTTATATATTATATTGTGAATGGTGAAGTTAATACAAGGAGAAAGAGAGAGGTCCACGTCTCAAGTTGGTTAGTTTCTCTGGTTAATGTTTCCAAGTAAATATTTGTGTATTATGTGTGTGTACCTTTGTTGTTCTTAAGTTTTTTAGATTCTATCAGTATTACTTTTCTTGCACATGTTTTTCAAACTCTTCATTTCAGGTGTCAAAAATATTGTTCAAGTTAGGCCTATAATGATTTCTAGTGTTTGGTCCAACTTATTTTTTTGTTTTTCCTTCTACTTGAAATCGACCTATAGGTCCTAATATTTCTTATCAAACATTTGGTGGGATACCTAGAAGTGGTCTTACTATAGAAATTCTTTTGTAGTACTGCCACTTTTTTTTCCACACCAAAGTGTCGTGTCACTCAATTGTAATGAGCTTCCCAAATAATTTTTGTGTGCTCACTTGAAGGAACACAAAAATGGCTCAGAGGGAATAATAGTCCATCCTAGAGATGAAAGTATGGAACTAGTTTTCCTGCAATCAATTTCTAATAGGTAGCAGCAAATTCAGAGTCATTGTTGTATAATTGTGGCCACCTGGAGGTCACGTTCCCACAGGAGTTAAGAATTGTGATTAGCGCCAAAATCTAGGGTCAACTAAGGCAGTTTATAACATGGTTGGTGCTACCCTTCTTGTACTTGATGTTCAAGTGGAAATGTTGCAGGTACATGGACCACCTCTAATGGTTATCATCCTGTAACTTTCCTTGTGTCTACATGAATTGCAGAATCATGTGATCAATGTAGATGATTGTTTCCTTTCCCAGAATGTAATGCTTCCATTGTCGATGTGCCTGTACAATGGATTACATCTCTTTGTCATAGGTGGGGTATCTACAAATAACATCATATAGTGTTTCATTATGATAGGTCACCAAATGCCCATGCTAAGTGAGAACTCCACCAATAGCATAATCTAAAGCATTTGTCTCAATCTCAAATGTTTGTTGCATGTCTAGTAGAATAAGGATTGGTGTTGATAAGAGGAGGAATTTCAAATCCTCGAATGATTTTTGTTGTGATGCGGCCCAAACAAACTTATCCTTGGCTCCACCCTTGATCACCTAGCTTAGAGCTCAAGTGATATGAGAGAACCCCAACAAAAACATGCAGTCAAAGTTGGAGATGCCCAAGAAGATTCAAACCTCAGTTAGTGTCTTTAGGATTGACCAATCATGGATGAATTGGATCTTGGCTAGATCCACATGCACACCCTACTCATCCACAATGTATCCAAAATATTGGATTCTCTACATGTTAAAGGAACACTTCTCCAAATTGGCATATAACTTGTGTTTTCATAGGGTGCCCAAGACCCATTGAATGTGCTTCAAATGTTCCTCCCAGGTTTTGCTAAAGATGAGGATGACACCTAGATATACGACTACAAAATATTTTGTGAATGTATGCAATATATCATCAATCATCCACATGAATGTGGTCGGGGCATTAGTCAAGTCAGAAGGCATGACCATCCACTCGAAGAGACCTTATTTAGACTTGAAGGTTGTCTTCCATACATCAATTTGCTTGATTAGCACTTGCTGGTAGTTGATCATCAATATGTGGGATTGGGTACCGATTCTTGACTGTGATCTTGTTCATGTCTTTGTATTCAATACAAATCCACCATGTCCCGTCCTTATTATGTACCAAAACAATTGGGCTCCTGCAAGGTGAGAAGCTTGGTCTGATGTGGCCCTTCAAAATTAGCTCTTGGATTTGGTGTTTGATTTCTTCATTATCTATAACATAATGCATGTATACAGGTATGTTAGGCAGAGGAGCATCAGGTGTCAAATCAATTGAGTTCTTTAAATGACAGTGCAAAAGAACCCCAATAGGCAAGGCAAACATGTATTTGTGCTCTTCTACTATCTTGTCCACCTACTGCTACTGTGTAGAGAGACCTCATGCAAAGGTTTTGGTGGTTGTAGTGACCTTTTTTTCACCTTCTGACTCGACCATAAAGAGAACAAATATCCAGGTCTAAGAGACCACCTTTTTGCTTTGCTTCGTAGAGATTAAAGAGACCGCAATAGTTGGGACTACCTCTGATACCCTATAGAGTTGACATACCAAAGTAATAATGACACTATGGTGTCTAGATTCATAAACAGGATGACGCTTCCACATATGTGGTTTCCCTAAAATAACATCACAGACTTTACGGGCAAGGGGGGGGTGGGGGGAGGCGGAATCACACAATACATCGTCTTTGAAGGTTTTGATGTCGTAGTGCAAGCAACATTGTCGATTTATGTTGATGTTACATCTCTGGTTGATCCAACTAATGGTGTATGACTAAGGGTGTGACGTCAATGTTAGGTTTTGTTATCGCACAGATTGCAGGTTAGGTAAATCCCGACCCAATATACAAAGGTGGGAAAATTATGGGAATCCCTACCCACTGTCACCTTAGATAGGTACTCCCCTCACTTTAGTGAAGGATAAATCCTACACAAGGGGGGAATCTCAGTGACCCTAGGGGGATTGAGACAGAGGGTGGAGAGATAATGAGAGGAGCCCCTTAGGTCAATGATGGAAGAAGGATTGGAGCTCGGAAATGAGTCTTGTGGATCGAAAATGGTTTCCAAAGACTTGAGTACCTACACCAAAGTGCCAAACCTGCCCGAGACAAGATACAAGATTAATAATCAAGTGGACAAGCAAGAGAAGCTTGTTGTCCAATATTGCAGCAGTAAACAAGAATATATATCAGCAAGAATAAGAGCTTGTTATTGCTAAATTAAGAATCAAAATTATCAAGTAGTTGGTGGACAATGAAGCACTAAACAAGTAGATAATGTTCCAATAGTTTAGCACAAACTTTGATGGTAAAAGAGGGATGTTATATAGTGTTTTCAGATAATTATATTAACAACCAAGTGGTTGTAGAAAATATTTTATACAACAACAAATTTCAACCATAAAAAAAAGAGCAAGTGAAACGTCAAAAAGTTATCTAATAGGAAATAGAACAATATTAGTGGTTTCCAAGTGAATTTCCACAGTTGAAAAACAAGTTAAAGACAAAGTTTGAATGTGTTTTGCTACATCCCTAATGGATTTAGTTTGTATTTGATTATAACTAGAGAACTACTAGGCCAATCAAGATGCCTTAGTTGCTTGAGCAAGATTAAGACACAAAGAAAATATTATGACTTAAACAAATTTGATATCTCTCAAAATCACGTGTACCGAATTCTACCAATGCAAGCAATTTATTTCTCAAATGTAAAATTAGATTAGTGCCTTGCCAAATGATTTATGAATTCTTCTTGTATTAGGTTAGGTCTACCACTTCTCTAGGGGTGTAAGCCCATTTACTCCCTAGAGCAATTATCCCTAACAAGGTAAATCTAGGAGGGTGTAATCCCTTTTCCTCCTCCTAGCAACCTTCACAATGGCTTATTCAATAAAAAATAATGATAAACTTGGTGGAGGGTGTATTCCCTTATACGCCTCCAAGGATGTAGCCAAGAACAACCATGAAAAAAGCAAGAAGAATTAACAATATGCAGATTTTTATTACCAATTCCAAGAGAAATGCAAGATAAACCCTTATTCACCAAGAAAATTTCATCACCATAGAAAAAGAATAGCCTCCAAGAGATAGTGCACCACTTAGCTCCACAATACAAGTATAAACCATAGCATAAGAGAGAGAGATAGAGAGAGAGAGAGAGAGAGAGAGAGAGAGAGAGAGAGAGATGAAGTTTTCCCAAGAGGGGTGGGAATTTCAGCCAAGTAGCTCTTCTCACATGGGAGAGTTATATCAAATGAAATGATTTTGGTCATTATTTATACAATACCTCAATAATAAAGTTTGTCCACAAAATACTAGGGTAAACCACAAAATAGGGAGGCTGACCTCCCTTATTTTTCCCCTTTACAAAATTAATTTGATTTTTACACAAAAAGTAACCCTAAAGGTGACGTCAAGGAATAATTGGCAAATCATTGAGCATCCAAAGGCCTTCCCTTCATGCTCTAGGGTCTTCTCCATGGTGCAAGGGATCCTCCTCATCACAAGGTTCCAAGTGCCCATCAAATCATCATCACCACCATAAAACCCTAGCACTGGTCAATACGCCAATCCCCAAAAGTGTGGTGTAAGGCATCCAAAGGTAAGTTGTTGGGATATATAGGGATAGGTGTCAACTCCAAGGTCTCATATCTTGCCTCCAAAAGCAACGTCCAACCTCTATCTTTCCCCAAAGTCTAGGTCATGACATCCAACCTATGGGATTATTGCCCCAATGAAGGCCCAAGTTGGGCTTGTTCCTCCAAAACATCCATCAAACAAGGTCCTACAAAAATAGATGAGTGCACCCTCCAAGGGTCTGAAGTCAAATGTATCATGGCAAGTAAAATAACATTTAATAAAATATCCACATAAACATTTTCATAAAAACTACCTCATCAAATTAAACAAGTGCTCAAAGACCCTATGCAATTTTTCAAGTTTAGGTATGGGAGGGTTGTCAGGGTGACCTATTGGGGGAGTCATTCCTCAAGTCAAGGAGTGTTTCCCAGGTGGACCCCCTCTAAGACACGTGAAGAAGATGAAGTGGATGGGGTAAGAATTTTGGGCATGGGGTTCATGACATACAACGGTTTGTGTTGTCTCAGTTATGAGTGCCTTTGTAGAAGGTGTGTTGCACCTTCATTTTCAATGCATCCTTTTTCCAAAACCACTTATTTTCCATTAATTTATTTAAGTCCAAAACAATTGGGTACTCCAAATGGGTAACATAAAACTTGGAGATAGTACCACAATGTCACTTGAAGTTGGAGGTACACAAGTGCCATGTGGGTAAAGAAAAGGGTATAACGCACTTATGTACATTCCTCAACAAGTGGGACATTTATATATGTGAAATTGTTTCTTACAAGTCTTTGATTTTCTAGGAGAAATGTTTCATCGTTCTCAAGACCTCTTTGCGTGAGTATTTATAAGGTTATAGTTTTTGATTTTATATTTTTCCAACTACATTCCCTCTGGGCCTTCGACTCCTTCTTCCCATGAAATCAGGTAAAATCCCTTCTTGGTTCAGTACAACCAAAAATCCCAAAAGTTAAGGAGTTGAAAAGGATGAAGTGTGAAAAATGATAAGTATGATCCGGAATGGCATGTTGACTCATCAAGGGGACCTCCCAGTATAAAACCCATCCCTAAGGGTGACCACTTACTAGGGCACAATGTTAACCACCAAGGTGAAACAAGGGAAAGAGCATAATTTCCAAGTAGATGTTCTATAATCAAAAGTAGCTTTAAATGCAACATACTCAAATGCCTCAAGTATTAAAGTGACACTTACCATAATACATGACTTGTACCTCATGGAGCGAGTCCCATTGTCTTCCGGAAGCAAGTTGATGTGGTGAATTCCATCATGATGAATCGAGGATGCATGGTGGTGAAGTGGGTCTATGTCTATGCATGTGGACATTGTCAGTCATCTCTCTCTCGGTACTCCATGCCTTCAACTTGAGGGCCTCGATACATCATCTCCTTAGTTATCCCTAGAAATTGGGGATTATAGGTTTAATATATTGATGACCTCTGCTGAGATTAAGTTCTTTTGGATACCATTGTCAACAATGAAATGGAGTGGGGTCCCCTTCACCCACATCTATGAGTGGAAGATGCCTTCCCCTTCTTCAAGCTCCTCTAGTTCTTCTAGATGAAATTTTGTGGTAGCGATGGTGACACGAGGTTCTATGTCAATGATCCATTTCACCTTATATATTTATGAACTGGAGTCTAAGTTGGCATCCAACTCTAACGATTTTGTCTCAGCCTAGAATGATTGTTTGAAGCGAAATTCATTAGTGTTGTGCCAAGGGCTTTTTGTGGAACTTGCACCACTTTCTACTGTCCTTCTTCGACTTCCCATTACCCTTCTTTGCTTGTGTATTGGACTGGTTGTCCCAGGGATGGACATCCTTGTTCCATCCTTTGCTCTGGGAGTAAGGGCCACCTATATTGTGATTATGTTGTGATGGGTTTGCAGAACTGAAATCCTGCTTATTCTTCTGCTTGAACTTTTGCTCGAGCTTGACAGCATATTGGTAAGAGACTCTCGGTGAGGATATGTCCAGGAACTCCATATCTTTTTGGATGTACCTATGTATTCCATTGTGGTACTTTAGAATTAGGTGTTGCTCAGAGTCTTTAATACCTATATTTGTGCACAAGGTATGGAAGATGTTGGTGTACTCTGACACTATCTAGTCTCTCTCCTAATGTAGAGTTGTCTATCTCGTGTAATGTTCATCATAGTTTCCAACATGGTAGTATTTCTCCTTGAGGGCATCAAAAAAATCCACCCATGTGGGTCCTAGACCAAAATTGTAAACTCATCTCTGACATGTTTCTCATAGTAAGTATCCCACCAATATTTAACATGGGGAAGAGATTTAAGGAGCGCGAAGGTGAGTTTTTCACTGTTGGAAAAATTTTGGACAGAGAAATAACCATCTAGAAGAATTAACCATTTTTCCAAAGAGTTTGCTCATATCTAACCTTCAAATAAAGGAATATCAAATTTAACGTGTACCTTAAAGGGTGTCGCACCTTCGAAGTGACTACTGGTTGAAGTTGCCTCCAATTTTGTTGGCAACCATCGAAGGATCTGGGTGAAATTATCGATCATCTCATTCTTTTGTCATATGGGGGCTTCCTCGAGAAACAATTCAATAGGATATCTTACTCCATTGTCTCTATTTTTTTCTACCATGGGAGGCTTCTTGGGCCAACGAGAGTGTTCTTCCCCAAGCTCAACCAGTTCAAGACCCAACTCTTGATAGCCTGACCTCGTCGGGGACATGCATAGAGAAAAAACAAACAAAATATTTCTCTGATAACACTGGTCCATATTATATTGAGAACGACATGAAGGCAGATATATAAAAAGGAAAAACACAAATATATTGCAATAAACACAGTAATACAATTAACTCATATTCTATTAATTATTGTTTGGAATACAAAATACTGTAAAATCCAAAGCACACAAGCTATCTAGAATGGTGGTAGCTTATCCCTGAAGAGAGGTATGTGTCAACTATGATCATTCGCAAAAAGTTGATTACAAAGAGGATGAAAAGGCCTTTTAACATAAATCATCAATGAGAAAACTCTAAACATCCAAAACCCTAACCCCAAAAGTTGAAACGCCAAAAGGTTCGTGGGCCTCGATGTGGTTAGTTGATACATCAACTTCCTGGGGGCATAACACTTTCATATGATCTCCATTTGTGGCACTCAGTAGCCCATTGGAAATATCTAGCTGAGAAGTACACATTTTGAACAGCCTAGCATCTACCTTTACGTACATGCTAGGTGTTGTCGCATCAAGAAAATGTCGTTTAGGGCCTCAAAACGGCCCCAAAAGTTTGGGATTCGAAAAAATGTAGAAAAAATGCCAATATGTGGAACCATTATGAATTAGTGGAACGAGTGGGTGGCCACTAGTATCCACTTGGATCCGATATGTGGTCCATAAAACTTCAGATCCTATTTGAGGCCTTAAGTGGCCATTTTTGGCATCAAAACTTTGTGAACAAAGTTTTCAACCTCTCGACATTGTTCTGTACTTAAATATATTTCCATCAGTGAGAATATTACCTTAATCAGAGCTTGTATGTGGAAATTACATATCTCGCAAGTTGACCTATCATGTTGACCACCATGATATTAAATGGATGTCACATCATCCCATATTACTCACGCATGTGAATCTATTCATGTGTGAACTTTCAAGAAGATTCTAGGGTATCCAAAACCCTAACCTTAATCAAGAGTTGAGGCATGCAAAAACCAAAACCATGACCCTAGATGGCTATTGGTCCATGTAAAATACTGGGTCACTAGTAGAGGTAGGGGTTCCAATCCTATTGTCTTGTTTATTATTCCATATTTGAGAAAATAATTTTTGAGTGGGATACTAAAGCATAACAAAGGAAGTAGAAGACCTTGTATCAACCATATAGGCCACAATGTCCATGGAAACTCCATAATGAGTGAAATTTCTTTGTATTTGGATTTCATAACTAAGAAGAAAAGAGAAAGGCATAGGCCTCACCTTCTAGCTAGGTTTTTCTTGTATTGTGTTTTCCTAAGTTACATCTTGTGTTCATTGTGTGGATGGTGTGCTATTTCCTTAGCTTCTTTCATTTCAATTTTATTATTTGTGCACTAAGCTAGTGATATTAGATATG
>ML786470.1:303287-360037 GCA_009831015.1 Picea engelmannii | reverse complement strand
GGATCATTCTAGACCATTGGATCTGGGTAAAGTGCACGAGCATTAAGCCTCTGCATGCACATAGAAGTGAGGATTCGTCGAAGTCCAAAAGATACCAGGGACCATCTATCGTCAAGAGGGGTAGGTGGCAGAAGATCCATAACTCCAGGCGAAAGTACTTCGGAAGTTTTTATGAGTAAGGAGAAAGTGAAATTGTTGAAGCCTGGAGAGTCAAAGTGTCGAAGTGGATAGAAACCATTCAATCAAAGGGGATACATGCATCGTTAGATCATGGAATCCAGGTGAAATTCTCTAGGAGAAAGCGAGTGTAGAGGAGTTGAAACTCCCGAAGGCCAAAGTCTCAAAGTGAACGAGGATCATTGATTTGAGGTGGTTGCATGGCGTCAGATCTAGAATTTCGGGTACGAAATACTCCAGAGGATAGTAGAGAGTGAAATCACCGAAGCCCCGAAGTGAATCTTGATCATTGATAGAGAAGGGTGCCAAGGACCATTGATCTGGTCTTGGTAGAAGGTGTTGAAGTCTCGAAGCAGAATAGAGCCGTTGATTTGAGGAGGACATGTGACATGAATCTGTGGACTTTGGGTAAAGAACCAAATAAATTTGTGACTATTGATCTGCAAGAGACACACGTCGACAGATCTTGGATTCCGGGTGAAGGTACTCCAGGGAAAGGTGAGTACATAGGAGTTGAAATCCCTGAAGCCCGAATAGCCGAAGTAATTTGTGGTCGTCAATCTGTGGGAAACACACATCAATAGATCACAAACTCTAGATAAAAGCATTCTGGGAAAGTGTGAAGGTTGAGAATTGAAATCACCGAAGCTGGGAGTAGCGAAGCAAATCGCCACCATTGATTTGAAAGGGCCACACGTCAATAGATAACGAAGATATAAGAGGGAATGATCCGAAGAGAATGAGACAGATCTCAACCATTGATCAATAGGTACGACTGAGATCACAAGATCAATGGTCAAGCTTGATTGTTGGGCCAAGAGGTGATCGAGATTTATTTTTCTTAGAGCGGGCCGCAATTGAAACCACAATATTGAAAAAGGGATATGCCTTGAATGATAGTGAATTGTGAGGAGAAAAGTGGTGTGGTATTAAACCAATTTTGGTTGCTCCACAATCACGCGTTACGTGAGGTCATAACCGAGGTCATATGAAGGAAAGGACCTAGCAAGGGGGGCTAGCGACTGTTAATTGAATTCTTCAAAGAGGCTAGGAAAGAGCTCGTGGGTTTGAAATAACCTACACGAAGAGGAAAGGGGACCTATGTAGATGGATTTGGGTCTAATAAAGGCCCAAAGAGTCGATCTGACTCCAGGATTTTGAACAATCCTAGACCGGGAGGTCTAGCAACACTTAGGAGAGAAGGGGGGTCTGCATCAAGTGGTATCAAAGCTGAATTTTTTCTTGTAGACAACAGGAAAAGGAGAGGAGAAAAGGGAGCTCGAAGGTGTACTCTGTGTGTGAGAGACAGTTAGCACAATTCCACTTAGGAGACGAGTGGAGCCACCTTTAGCCAATTGTGTTGTAGAAAGAGAAATGTGAGAGCTTCTTGCAATATTAGAAGCAATGGAGGTAGCACAGAGGAGGGCACTTGATGTTGGAGACATCAACGATGTAGAGAGTGAAGAAGTAGAAGTTGAAGAAGCTGCAGGGTAAAATGTTTCCGAAGAATGCTTGTTGAGAGCAGTTGTTAAATTGGGAGCTAGAGCCAAGATAGAGGTCCCAATGTACGAAGGCAATTTGGATGTTGAAGAGTTGCTGGATTGGATAAGATCCATGGACAAATATTTCTACTTGAAGATGGCGATGAGGAGAAAAGGGTGAGACATGTTGTCACTAGGCTAAAAGGACATGCAGCACTGTGGTGGGATGAACTAAAGGATGAGATGAGAAGCAAGGGAAAACAAAAGATAAATGATTGGGACACAATGGTAGCCAAGCTGAAGTTTAAATTCATTCCCAAATATTATCAGATCAATCTATTCAGGAAGCTGTAGAACCTGAGATAGAAGGGTATGACAGTTAAAGTGTACACAGAGGAGTTATACAAGCTGAACATCAGAACTGGACAAAGAGATAATGATGAAGAAAATTTTTCCAAGTATATAAATGGCATGAGGTATTAAATCCAGGATGAGATCAACATGATGTCAGTGAGGATAGTGGAGGATTCTTATCAGTTTTCACTGAAGGTAGAGGAGAAGTTGGCCAGAAAACAAAACCAATGAGGAAGAGGTAGGAGCCCAGCCCCAAACAAAGGAAAGGGATTTTCCCATGAAACGACACATAAATCCAAGGATGATACTGAGAAACCACATAGTCACTCAGAAAGAGGAGGAAGTTCCCAAGGAAGACAAGGTGGTGGAATAAGTTCTTCTAAAGGAAGAGGAAGGAGCAGAGAAAGAGAAGTAAGGTGTTATGCATGTGGAAAGACAGGACACATGTCTTGGGAATGTCCTGAGAAAAATAAATAAGGAGGAGGTGAAGCTCACATTTCAGAAGAATGGAGAAGGAATGTTGAAGCAGAAGGAGCAGAGGATGGAATATCCCTGATGTTGAGAAAGGTTCTCTTAAAACCAGAGGTAGAAGTTGAAAATCCAGTGCAGAGGAATAGTTTATTCAGGACAGCTTGCAAGACTAAAGACAGAGTATGCAAGGTGATAATTGATAGTGGGAGCACCGATAACTTAGTATCTATTGGCCCTTGGCCAAGCTTTGAGGAAACACTGGTTATGTTTGTCCACTTTTGGGACTTCGACAGGCTGGTCGAAGATGGAGCACCCAGGCGGAGCCGAGATCATGATATATCGCTTGTTTTGTGGGCTTGTGGACCAAGAAAAGGGTTTTAGGGTTTATGTAACAGGTTATGGGATGTCATCCCATGGGTTTACCCATGTTTAGGCCTTTTTGTAAATGTATAAATAAGTAGCTAAGCGATGTGGTAAAGGGTGGTGTAAGTAGCTATGTGCTAAGTAGAAGCTTAGTGCAAGCAATGTAAGAAGAAGATCAATAAGGATCGATTGGCTATGTGAATATTATTTTGGCTTAGTGCAAGAGGTTGAAAGTTTCTTTGTGTAGACGGATTGTGTAAAGAAGGCTCTGTGATAGTAAGGAGTTGGCTCTATGCCTTGACCTTATTTGGGGAAGGAGGATCTAACGCGCTGCATGCAGATCTCCTATCCTCTGTGGAGTTGGCTCTGTGGCTTTGTGCACAAGAGAAGATGAGTGTAAGGAGCTTGAAGAATAGTAAAGAAGAAGAAGAAGTTGGTGGGTGTAGCCCCACACCGGGGTGAACCACGTATATCTTATGTCTTGATGTGCTTTGTGTGATGTTGTTTATGTGTTTATCTACTTAGTGTTGTTGTTATAATGTATGATAAATAGATCTGATGTTGTTTCTTAGTTCTTAAAGATGAATGAATGCTAGATCTGAGATAATGCTATGTGCTAAGTGAATGAAAGTACTTGATATTTATGGTTACTACATTGATCTATAATAAGTGTTTTATCTGCAATGTGAATGAGATTCAAGAACTAATTCATATTGTTGTTTAAGTGCTCTGTTAAGTATTGTAATCATAGATCTCTATCCCAACTTGGTTGTAGACACTTGAGTCTTGCAACCCCCCCTGCCTCTACCCCGGGTGAGACTTCATCTGCTTCACATGTGTTGTCGAAAGGGCAGGTAGTTAGGGTTTTGTTGGTGCATTGTTGAGGCGTTGAACCCTAGGTCTGCCCCTGTGCCAATAGTATCAACAGAGATGGTGGAGAAATTGGAGCTAGATACAACTGCACATCGAAAGCCATACAAAGTCTCATGGTTGCAGAAAGGACACCAGGTAATGGTTACTAAACAATGCCTTGTTGAATTTAAGATAGCAAGATATAGAGATGAAATTCTATGTGATGTAATTCCCATGGATGTATGCCATATCTTGTTGGGAAGACCATGGCAGTTTGACAGGAATGTCATTCATGATGGGAGGAAGAATACATACACCTTGGAGAAGAATGGTAGGACACACATGTTGTTTCCAATAGAAGAGAATAAAGTGAAAGAGGAATCCAACACAAGAATACTTCTCATGAGTGAGAAGGAACTCCTTAAAGAAGTCAAGAAGGGACTGGAGATGCAGTTTGCTATTGTGAGGAAACCCAAAGTTATCCTTACAAGTACTTCAATAGATGATTTACCTAAAGAAGTTTAGGAATTGTTGGATAATTTTGCTAACATAGTGGTGGATGAGTTGCCTAACTCATTGCCACCCATAAGAAGTATCAACCATCATATTTATTTGATACGAGGAGAAAGTCTGCCAAACAAAGAAGCATACAGACTGACACCTCGAGAGAATGAGGAGGTAAATAACCAAGTCCAAGATTTGTTAGAAAAATGTTTGGTCAGATAGAGCTTCAGTCCATGCATGATGACAACTATGTTGAGCCCAAAGAAGGATGGAGAATGTGTACAAACTCAAGAGCCATTAACAATATCACCATCAGGTATAGATCCCCTTTACTAAGAATGGATGATTTAATGGACTGTTTAAGTGGAGAAAATGTATTTTCTAAGATAGATTTGAAAAGCGGATATCATCAGATAAGAATGAGAGAAGGTGATGAGTGGAAGACAACCTTTAAGACAAATGAAGGTTTGTATGAGTGGTTTGTTATGCCATTTGTCTTAACAAATGCCCCGAGTACTTTTATGAGGTTAATGAATGAAATACTGAAATTTTTCATTAGCAAGTTTGTGGTTGTATATATGGATGATATACTAGTCTTTAGAAGGACTAAATAGGAGCATTTGAGCCACCTGACACTAGTGATGAGGAGACTTCAGCATGAGAAGTTGTTGATAAGCTTGAAGAAGTCATGTTTTATGAAGACATAGCTAATTTACTTGGGTTTTGTGATCTCTTCAAATCAACCGAAGATGGATCTAGAGAAGGTGAAAGCAATCAAAGAATGGCCATCACCAAGAAGTATGTTTGAGGTAAGAATCTTCCACAGATTAGTAAGTTTCTATAGGAAGTTCATCATAGATTTCAGTGGGATTTGTGCACCAATGATGGATAAGTGAAGAAGAGGCACAAGTCTTTTATATGGACAGAGGAGGTCGAGAGGAGCTTCAATATACTGAAGGAGAAAATAACAGAATGACCAATTATGGTCTTACCAAATTTTGGAAATACATTTCAAGTGAGATGTGATGCAAGTGGAGTTGCAATTGGAGCAGTTTTGAGCTAGGATAATAGGCCTATTTCTTATTTTAGTGAGAAGTTGAATGAGACTAAGAGAAAATACTCCACAAATGATAAGGCATTTTATGCCATAATTCAAGCCATGAAGAAATGGAGGCACTACGTTTTTCCATAGGAATTTTGTCTTGTATAGCGACAACCAAGCTTTACAATTCATAACCAAATAGGAAAAATTCAATCAGAGGCATGCAAAGTGGATTGAGTTTATGTAGAATTTTACTTTTTTCACAAAACATATTGTTGGGAATGCTAACAAAGTTGTTGACGCATTAAGCAGGAGATTTTTTTTTTTTCTGCAGGAGTTTCAGGTGAAGACCTTGGAGTTTGAACACTTGAAGGATATGTATTGTGATGATCCATATTTCAAGGAAGCATATGAAGCATGTGCAAATCCTGTGCTGAGAGACAGGAGCCAGTGGAAATAGTATATGATTCAAGAGGGATTGTTGTTCAAGGGAAATCAGTTGTGCATACCAAAATTCCCAATGAGGGATAACCTTTTGAAGGAAAAGCATAGTGGAGGGTTGGCTGGACATTTTGGCCATGATAAAACATTTTCATAGTTGAGCATTTCATACTATTGGCCAGGTATGAGAACAGAAGTGATAAAATTTGTGAATAGATGTAGAATCTACCAACATGTAAAGGGTAAAAGATAGAACACTGGATTGTATCAACCATTTCCAATACTAGAGAGGCATTGGGATGCAATAAGCATGGATTTTGTGTTGGGAATTCCAAGAACGCAAAGAGGATGTGATTCCATATTTGTGGCGGTGGATATATTTTCAAAGATGCCACACTTTATCCCATGCCAAAAGACTAGTGATGTGACACATGTTGCAAATTTGATTTTCAAGGAAGCTGTGAGACTTCATGGACTACCCAGGAGCATTGTCTCAGATAGAGACACTAAATTTGTTGGTCATTTCTGGAGAACATTGTGGAAGAAGTTGGGGATAGATTTGTCCTTCAACTCGGCTTATCACCCTCAAACAGATGGACAAACTGAGGTGGTAAACAGAAGTTTGGGAAAATTATTGAGGAGTTTGGTCACTGAGCATCATAATTAGTGGAATCAGATTCCGCCACAAGCAGAATTTACAAACAATGACGCACCAAACAGGAGCACTGGAAAGAGCCCATTCCAAATATTGTATGGAATGCAACCAAGGGGAGTATCTGAGTTGAAAGACTTGGAACAGAGTGATATCAAAAGCGTTGGAGAAGAATATTTTTCTGCAGATATGTAGAAGCTCCATAGCTAGATCAGAGGATAGTTGCAGAGTTCTATCCAAGAGCACAAGTGTAGGGTTGATCAACATTGCAGGGAACTTCAATTTGAAGTAGAATATTAGGTTATGGCACATATCAGGAAAGAAAGGTTCCTGAGGGGAACATATAACAAGTTAAAGATGAAGAATATAGGGCCATGTAAGATCTTAAGGAAGTTTGGTGCAAACGCTTATGAGATTGAGCTACCAGATGATGTGAGCATATCACCCATATTTAACATTTCAGACCTATACCCTTACCGAGAAGATGACACAAAGGGATCAAAAGATCAAGAGAAGATTTAGAGGGAGAAACAAATGCCTATAGCATAAAAACCATAGATGGAGAAGATAATTGATTAGAGGATTGGCAAAAATACCAAGAGGAAGACCTATTTTGAATATCTGGTCAAGTGGAAGGGACACCCAATAGAAGATGCCAGTTGGGAAAATGAAGTTGATATCCAGAAACATGGAAAGTCGGTGCAAGAGATCATGCATAGGACTCCATGAATTTTTGTCCAGGGGAGTATGATGCAATATCATCATCAACAAGCACACATGGCAGGACAACTCAACTCTTTGGAATCATTTCAGAATATTAAGTGCTAGAGGTTACTGTGAGTTTTCTGGAGCTGATTGGAAAACAGAAGAAGATCAAGTGCTTAGAAGCTGATTGATCATGAGTGATCTGGGAGTTTTCACTCCGAGTCTTGAATGTAACTGAACTAGGATAGTAGTTAGGTTTTTTTTTTTGAGTAGATGAGTAGTTCGGGGGAACCCTAAGGACGCTCTGAGATAAATAGAGGTTTTGTACGCCCAACTGGGGCTGCTGCGAGTTAGTAGAAAATTTATGAGTTTTTAGTTGTTGTTTGATCATATTTGTAGCCATTTTACTTCTGAATGAATATAACCGAGAAAAATTTATCCAATGCATGGTGTTGTTACTTTTTGCAATTCCCTGTTATTGTTGTTTTCATGAACAAATGAATTTCGTTACGAATATATGAAATTGTGATATGTTTGCATAAGTTCCAATTGTATCTCTTCGCTGAGTTGTGAAATGTGTACACACAATCTGCAAGGAGTGCGTTGACAGAGTCTGTTTCGACTAAGAAGCTCAAAAGAGGTAGCGTGAACCTTCCCTTTGCAAGGAGTGCAAAGTGACTGTTGCAATGCATGCACAATCGTCCGCAAGAGCCCAACTCTTGCATAATAATATGTTGCAAGGAGTGCATAGACCCGAAATTTGACTAAGTGTCGAAGTAACTCTATAAAGAGTTAAAGGGATAGAATGGGGGGATAAATCTCAAGAGAGATAGCGAGATAAATCTTCAAAGGGAGGACATTTCTGAAGGTTTCAAAAATCACTGGCTAAGATCCATCCAGGAGGGAGCAGAATCATTCCAGACCGTTGGATCTGGGTAAAGTGCATGAGTGTTAAGCCTCTGCATGCACATAGAAGTGAGGATTCTCTGAAGTCCTGAAGAGATGATGGATCGTCCATCATTAAGAGGGACAGGTGGTAGAAGATCCATAACTCCGGGAAAAAGTACTCCGAAAGTTTTGCGAGTAAGGAGAAAGTGAAATCGTAGAATCCCGGAGAGCTGAAGTGTCAAAGTGGATAGAAACCATTCGATCAAAGGAGAGACACGCGTCGTTAGATCGTGGACTCTAGATGAAATGATTTGGGAGAGAGAGAGTGTAGAGGAGTTGAAACTCCCAAATGCCGAAGTCCCGAAGTGAACAAGGACCATTGATTTGAGTGGTCACATGGTGTCAGATCCAGAACTTCGAGTATGAAATACTCTGGAGGAAAGAAAAGAGTGAAAGCATTGAAGCCCCAAAGTGAATCTAGATCGTTGATCAAGAAGGGTGCCAAGGACCATCCATCTAGTCTTGGTAGAAGGTGTTGAAGTCTCAAACAAGACTAGAGTTGTTGATTTGAGGAGGACACGTGATAGGAATCTGTGGACTTCGAGTAAAGAACCGAAGAAATTTGTGACTGTCGATCTGCAGGAGAAACTCGTCGACAGATCTTGGATTACAGGTGAAAGTACTCTGGGGAAAGGTGTGTATGCAAGTGTTGAAATCCCTGAAGCCCGAATAGATGAAGTAATTTGTGGTCATCAATCTATGGGAAACACGCATCAATAGATCGTGAACTCTAGATAAAAGTGTTTTGGGAGAGCATGAAGGTTGAGAATTGAAATTGTCGAAGCCCGTAGTAGAGAAGTAGATCACGACTGTTGATTTGAAAGGGCCATGCCTCAAAAGATTGTGGAGATCTAAGAGGGTGTGATCTAAAGAGAAGGAAACAGATCTCAACCATTGATCAAGAGGTACGACCGAGATCACAAGATCAACGATCAATCTTGATTGTGGGGCTAGGAGGTGATTGAGCTTTAATTTTCTTAGAGAGAGCTGCAATTGATACCACGGTATTGAAAAAGGGACATGCGTCGACTGATAGTGAATTGAGGGGAGAAAAGCGGTGTGGTATTAAACCACTTTTGGTCTCTCTGCAATCACATGTTACGTGAGGTCATAGCTGAGGTCATATGAAGGAAAGGACCTAGCAAGGGGGGCTAGCGACTATTAATTGAATTCTTCGAAGAGGCCAAGAACGAGCTTGTGTGTTTGAAAGAACCTACACAAAGAGGAAAGGGGACCTGTGTAGACTAATTGAGGTCTAATAAAATCCCAAATATTCGATCCAACTCTAGTATTTTGAATGATCCGAGACCGGGAGGTCGATCAGCCCTTAGGAGAGAAGGGGGGTCTGCTTCAGGAAAATTCTGTTGGATTTGGCCCCAGGTGAGCCACTTGCCTTGGTGTAGGAGTTTCCCTACCTTGACAACTCGATAAAGCTGGACCCACTACTGGCGAGTGCCCTTGACCTATGTGTCCATGATCTGATCAGTGGATGATCATTCCATGCAGTCAGGGTTGAGCTCTGTTGGTGTCAGTTGTTTGGTGATATTAGAGGTGTCCAATAACGGTGGAAAATATGGTCGAAGGGGGTCGACATTGAATATTGGGTGCATACCAAGGAAGGGTGGAGTGTTGAGCTCAAAATCATTACTACCCACAACCTTGGTGATAGTGTAAATCCAATAATGAAGTGGGAGAAGCTTCTGATGGGGCTCGGTGAAAGGCTCCTTCTGCAAATGTAACCAGACTTTGTCACCAACCTGAAATTGGTGTGGTACCCTGTGTTGAACATGGTGTTGCTTGCACTTAGCATTAGATTTCTGCAAAATCTCTTGGACCTATTGGTGCATGTGTTGAATCTGCTCAATGAATATGGTGGCTTTGTCGATTGCAAACTAATTAGGGGAAGAGTCTGTATGTGCGGTGGCAAGAGGAAGTGCAACATCAATGGGTCCCAAGGGTTGGAATCCCAGACCCACCTAAAATGGGCTATGGTCGATGGAACTATGAAGATCCCTGTTGTAGTTGTGTTGGACATATGGGAGTCTCTCATCCAATGTACAGGGATGCTTAGAATTGTACATGAGTAGGATGTGCACAATCATATGATTGACGACCTCAGTTTGGCCATCAGTTTGGGGGTGGAAAGCAATGGATTTTATGAGCTTGGTGTCCAACAGAGACAAGAGACTTGACCAAAAGGTGTTGAGGAGCCTCCTATCTCGGTTGAAGATGATGGTTCGTGGTATCCCAAAGTGGACCCAAACTTGTTCAAAGAAGATCTTGACAGTATATTCCACTGTGACATTCTTCTTATAGGCTATGAAGATGGCCATCTTTGAAAACTGATCAGCAACCGCAAACACGCAGTCATTTTCATGCTTGGTGGACTACAAACCAGAAATGTGATCTATTGAGATGGATTCCCATGGCTTCTCGGGAATAGGAAGAGGGGTGTATAAGCCTTGCTTCTTGATAGTTGGCTTGGAAATGGCACAGGCAGTGCAAGATCGGATATACTTGCTGACGTCCTATAGAAGTTTTGGCCAATAAAAATGTTTCTGAAGAACAACCATAGTTTTCTCTACACCAAAATGTCTTGCCACCTGACTGATCCAAATTTATGCAGGAACACAATGAAATACATAAATACACATAAACACAGAGATGCAGCGGAAATAAAACTTCATTTCATTAACAACAAATGACTGAAATATGCTTACAGATAGAATGGAGATAAAATATCTAGGGCGCTGGTAGCTTATCTCTGAGAAGAGATGTGGCAGATAATGGTCTCCGAACTCTATGTTACAATAATGCTCGAAGGCCTATATGTTTTTGAGAAACAATGGAAAACCCTAAACATCCAAAAAACTAACCTTAGGAGATGAAATTCCATCATATGGGCCCCGTCGAGGTAAATTGGTACATCAATTTCTCATGGTCGTAACATTGGCACACTATCTTCATTTGACGCACATGATACGTTGTTAGAAATATCTATCTGAGGAATACACTGCTAACAGTGAATATCGATTCTGGAACAGACTCATATTTGCCCAAGCATTGATGCCAAAAAAACATCGTTTAGGGCCTAAAAACGGCTCCAGAAGTTCAGGACCCGAAAAACTACTAAAAATAGTAAATTGTGCTACAATTATGGAAACTGAAAAACTGAAAGAAACAATGGTGTGGGTCCAAGTGGAATAGGCGGGTGGCCACCAATATCCACCTGGTTCACTGATTGTAGTGGGATTCCCAAATCAGCTTTGCACGCTTGCTTGTAGGAACACAGAGATGGCCCAGGTGGCATAAGAGTTTGTCCTGAATGTGAAAATCAATGACAGTGGCACCTATACCCAAGAGATGATGTGTGGTGGCGAAGTTCGGATCTTGCTGATAAAGTTGGGGGAACTCTGATGCTTCATGTCCACGGGATTGGAGAACAATGGTGAGTGCATCCACATAAGGCCGACTAAGGCAATTAGCGACACGATTGGAGATACCTATCTTATATTTGATGTTGAGATGGAACTGTTGCAGGTAGGTGGACCACTTCTGATGGCGGTCATTCTACAATTTCCCCTATGTCTGTATGAACTGTAGAGGCTTGTGATCAGTGTGTATGATCATCTCTTTCCCCGGAATGTAATGTTTCCATTGACGACAAGATTGTACAATGGAATACATTGCCTTTTCATAGGTGGGGTATTTCTGGATAGTATCAGAGAGTGTCTCACTATGGTATGCCACAGGATGCCCGTGTTGAGTGAGAATTGTGCCCACATCATAGTCAGATGCATCAATCTCAATATTGAATGGTTTTTGTAGATCAGGAAAGGAGAGTACTGGAGCTGAGCATAAGTGATGATTCAGATAACCGAATGCTCATTGTCTCTCCTTCCCCTACATGAAATTGGCCCTACCATAGCCCTTGGTCACTTCTATGAGGACCCATGCAATATGGGAGAATCCCAACTCGAATCGTCGATAGAAATTGGCTAGTCTCAAGAAGCTATGAAGCTCGGTCAATGTGGTTGAGGTTGTCCAGTCACGGATGAATTGGATCTTAGCTAGATCAACATGTACCCCATGCTCATCAATAATCTAGCCTAGGTATTGGACCCTGTTCATGCCAAAAGAGCAATTTTCCAAGTTGGCATAAATATTGTGTTGTCGCAGAGTGCTCAAAACCTACTGAATATGACGCATGTGATCCTCCCATGTTCTACTGAAGATGAGGATGTCATCCAAATATACTACCACAAAGGAGTTGGTAAAGGGTCTCGCTACATCATCCATCTACCTCATGAAAGTGGCTGGTGCATTTGTTAAGCCAAAGGGCATGACTATCCATTCATAGAGACCTTCTTTAGACTTGAAGGTTGTCTTCTAGACATTAGTTGGTTCGTTGGGAACCTGGTTGTAGCCAGAATTTAGGTCAATCTTGTTGAATAACGTTTCCCCCTTAAGTTGGTTAAGAAGATCATCAATCTTGGGAATGGGGTAGTGGTTCCCGACTGTGATTTTGTTTAAGGCTCTGTAATCAATGCAGAGTCACCAGGTCCCATCCTTCTTCTACACCAGTACAATCGGGCTTCTGCAAGGGGAGGATTTGGGTTTGATGTGCCCATTTTGAAGAAGCTCTTGGATGTTACACCTGATTTTGTCATTCTCCATCAAAGAGCGTTGATAGACTGTCCCATCAGGTAGAGGTGTGTCGAGATTCAGATCAATTGGATTCTTGACTTGGCAGTGTGTCGGTACCCCTATAGGTGAGGCAAATATGTCTCTGTATTCTTCCACGATCCCATCCATTTTCTTCTTCTACAAAGAGAGGCATTGTGTAGAGGCCATGGATGTGGTGGTGACCTTTTTCTTACTATGAAAAAGGATCACAAAGAAGAAGAACTTCTCGTTCTTTGAAATGACCTTACTACATTTCTTAGCAGAGATTAAAGAAATAGCATTAGGCGGTGCCACCTCTGGGAGCCTGTACAATTGTCTACCCAAAGTAATAATAACACTACAAGGTATAGACTCATACACAACATGACACTTCCACAAATATGGTTGTCCTAAAAGAACATCACAAAATTCAAGGGGAGAAATATCACACAGTACCTCATCTTTGAAAGGATTGATGTGATAGGGAAGACGACACTGTTGGCTGACACAAAGATCTCTTCTTTGACAAAGACATTCGATGGTGTTGGGTTTTGGGTGAAATTTCATTGGTAGGTCCAACCGCTTGATGACCTCTATTGAAATCAGGTTCTTCTGACTACCATTGTCGATAATGAAATGAATTGGAGCCCCCTTGACCCACATCTGTGAGTGAAAGAGTCGTTCCCCATCCTCTGTTTATTCTAGTTCACTTGGTCAGACTTTGATGGTAGCGATCGTGGCACTGGGTTCARCATYGATAATATGATTCCCTCCTTCAGGATTTGACTCARAATCAGAATCAACCTCTRACTTGGAATCCTTCATCTCGGCCACGAGGGACTGCTTGGAGCGACATTCGTCGATGTTGTGCCAAGGAATTTTATGGTACTCACACCATTTTATCGTGTCATTTTTCTTCTTCTCATTTCCCTTCTTGTGTTGCAGCTTCRACAGATTTTCCTGAGGGCAGACATCTCAACTTGGTCCCTTGTTTTGTGGGTTGGGGTTTCCTTTTCCCTACTTCGGTTGTGATGGGTTTGTAGATCCAAACTCTCATCATTTATTCTTAAATTTCTGATYGATCTTGATAGCGTATCTATAAGTCATGCCCAATGAGGCAATGTCCAATAAATCCACTTCTGTTTGAGTGTATCTATGCAAACAACCGCAGTATTTGAGCACCAGATGATGCTCAGAATATTTGATACCCAATTTGGTGCATACGGTATGGAAAATATTGGTGAATTCTGGTATTGTCTGGTCCCTTTCTTGACGTAGTGTGGTCCATATGGTGTACCAGTCCTCGTAGCTTCCAACTGGGTAGTATTGTTCTTTAATGGCGTCCCGGAAGGAATCCCATGTAGGGGCCACCAAAAAAATTTTGGATTCCTCCATGGCCCTTTGCTCAGAGTAAGTACCCCACCATTCTTTAACATGGGAAAGACCTTCAGGAGTGAAAAAGTGATATTTTCCCTATCAGAAAAATTGTGGACCAAAAAATATCCTTCGAGTAGATTCAAACATTTATATACAACATTTGCATCTATTAGTCCTTCAAATAATGGAATATCAAAATTTACATGTGCCTTGAAGGGGGTTGCATGGCTTCTTGATGAAGATGCTTCTCCCATGGGCAACCATCGAAGGATGTATGCGAAGTTGTCCATCATTTTGTTCCTTTGTCATGCGAGGGATTCATCGAGAAAAATTTTAATAGGATCTTCTTCTCTGTTATCTTTATTTTCATCTCCCATGGGTTGTTTTCGGGCTCGATGCGACCGATATGGTAATGGTTCAATTGGATCAATTCCCAACTTCTTGTACCTAGACCTTGTTGGGGACATGCACGAAGAAAAATAAATGAAGAGCAGACCACTCTCGTACCACTGATCCGAATTTAGGAGTGGAATGAACTGACTAATAGACTAAATACAATAAACATAGAGATAGGAATAATAACACAAACATCCAATGAACAATATCTTCTATTAAATAATGAAATAAGTTGAAACTGTAAAAGTGCAGAACTGAAAGTTGCTCGAATGGTGGTAGCTATCTCTGAGAAGAGATGCGGCTGCTACGTGCATCCGTCTGAGAAAAATGGATTAAAATGAGGCTCCAGAGGCCCTTTTCATATTACTCATGAATTCCAAAACCCTATACATCCCAAAACCTAACCCTAGAAGGTGAAACATCAAAAGTCATGTTGGCCCTATGGGTAAGTTGGTGTAATTTGGTACCTCAACTTCCTAGGGTCGTAACTTTTGCATACGACCTCTGTTTTAGGCATATGATAGCTCGTTGGAAAGGTATTTCAGCTAAACACAAATTCTGTCATCAAACTATGACTCCAACTATAGTCTAACTATGGTGAGCCAAAAAAACAACATTTAAGGCCCTAAAACAGCCCTAAAAGTACAACAAGATGTGCTAACATGAAAACATACAAATAAGCCAGTTGGACTAGGTGAGAGGCCACCTGTATCCACTTGGAGAATGTATGGGGATTCTGATATCCCTAGAAGTGTATAACTCACAATTATAAAGAAGTATGGACGGATGTGATGGAAAAAAATGGACACGAGGAGCCAGTTGGAATAGGTGGGTGGCCACCAATATCCACCTAGATCAAATGGGCATGGAGAAGAAATAAATAAATACGTGGGTATGATGAAAATCATTAAATAATTGCAAAAAGATGTCCAAATTCACCAGGAACATAAAAAAGGCTTAAGAGAGCCAAGGAGCAACATGAATACTTCAATATGAAGTTTATGCGGAGCCTGGAAAGAATTGAAAAGAAGTTGGATAAGGAAAGTGGATGCAGCAAATCAGGGAGCCATAAGTCCCTTGATGAGGAAATAAGAAAAATAAGTGGTAACAAACATCACCATCACTCCCAAAGGCATTCCAAAAGGAGTCCACATAGCAGTTCATGTCCATCACCTACCAGCAAGCATAGGAGATCTAAAGTGGATGAACTAAAGAGTGAAATGAATCAGATCAAACCTCCTACTTTTGATGGAGAGAACAAGAAAGATGAAGAGGTTGAGATATGACTACTTCGCATGAGGAAATATTTCCAATTTCATAATTATTCCTCTCATGCAGAGGGAAGAATCACAATCTGTCATATGAAAGGAAAGGCATCTGTGTGGTGGGATCAACTTGTGCAAGTGCAGCACATCAGAGAGAAGAATGTTACATGGAAGGAATTCAAGAGACATTTTGAAAAGAAGTACTTAACCAAGAGATACTATGAAAAAAAGATGAAAGAGTTATTTGAACTTAAATTTGGCAGCATGACTATATATGAATATGAAAGGAGATTTTTAGACTTGTTAAAGTATGTCCCTTTCATCAAGGATGAGACAGTAAAGATCCAGAGATATCTGAATGGGCTGCCATCTTTTATTAGTGAAAACATCCAGTATGATGATCCTAAAACTATGGAAGAAACCATAAGGAAGGAAAAGTGTTTCTATGATCAACATAGGGTAAATCCTACTTTCCAAAGAGCTTGGGAAGGAAAGAGGAAGTTTA
This sequence comes from Picea engelmannii, assembly GCA_009831015.1. Classification (NCBI taxonomy): domain Eukaryota; kingdom Viridiplantae; phylum Streptophyta; class Pinopsida; order Pinales; family Pinaceae; genus Picea; species Picea engelmannii. Next base: position 343,839 of record ML786470.1, on the reverse strand, counting down.
ATAAGGAGTAGAGGCAGAAGGGAAGAAAGCCACTATTTTTCAGAAATAGTCCTCAAGGACAACCAGTTTTGAGGGAGCCCGGAATGGTTGAAGTAGGTGGGAAAAGGCCAAGGCAGACACCTATGCAATGTTAGGGTTGTAATGGATATCATAAGTTTAGGGATTTCCCTCACAGAAAAGACAAGGTGAGAACCGTTCACAATGTTCAACAAGCAGAAATAGTGGAGAAAATGGGCGGAAGAGTACCAAGGATCTATGCAACCCTGGACAACAAGCAAGCTAAGTTTCAATCACATATGATTGAAGTCGAAGGTATGATCAATAACCATGTCTTTACTATTTTAATTCATTCAGGGGATATTCATATCTATATAGATCCTAAGGTAGTGGAAATATTTCAATTGCGAAGAAGCAAGCATGGGAAATTTTGGCTTGTGCAACTGGCTACAAGAGCCAAGAGAAAGGTTGTTGAGTTGGTTAAATCATGTCTAGTGGGCATGAATGGACTGAGTACCAAGGAATATTTAAACATATTTCCTTTGCGATCATATGATTTCCTAATTGGTATGGATTGGTTGGACCAACACCATTCCATATTATACTTTCATAACAAGGCATTCACTTGCTTGGATGAGGAAGGAAATCGGAGAGCAGTCCAAGGAATTCCCAGGGCAGTTACTGTCTGGGAAATCTTATCAATGCAGCTAAAGAAGTGTTATAGGAAGGGCTGCCAAATATTTCTAGCCCATATGGAAGAAGCACCTAAGGATAAGGTTCCAAAATTGGAGGATCATGCAGTCCTGAAATATTTTGAAGATGTGTTCAAGGAGATACCAAGGCCACCTCCAAAGAGAGATATTGATTTCTCTATAAATATGATGCCTTGGGCAGCTCCATTCTCAAAGACTCCCTACCGGATGAGCACACCAAAAATGAAAGAACTGCAAATGCAGCTGGAAGAAATTTTAAAGAAGGGGTACATATGCCCAAGTGTGTCACCTTGGGGTTCCCCAGTGTCATTTGTGAAGAATAAAGACGGGACCCTGAGATTTTGCATTGACTTTAGGCATTTAAATAAAGTAACTATAAATAACAAGTATCCTCTTCTAAGGATCGATGATCTCTTCGATCAGTTGAAGGATGCAAGGATATTCTCAAATATAGATCTCAGGTCATGATACCATCAGGTAAGGATTAAATATGAAGATATTAGTAAGACCGCCTTCAGGACAAGGTATGGTCATTATGAGTTCACAGTGGTTCCATTTGGGTTATCAAATGCACCAGTTGTTTTCATGTGCTTAATGAATGGTGTTTTCCGAGAATATTTAGACAAGTTTTTCATTGTCTTTTTGGATGAAATCTTTGTATATTCCAAGACAGAGGAAGAGCACAAGAAGCACTTGAGGATGGTTTTATGGGTGCTAAGAGAGAACCAACTATTTTCTAAGTTGAGCAAGTGCTCATTTTTCCAAAATCGAATCCACTATTTGGGACATATAATATCTAAAGAGGGAATAACAGTAGACCCTGAAAAGATTGATTCCATTAAAGGGTGGGAAACACCTAAGAATGTGATAGAAGTTATATCCTTCATGGGTCTAGCTAGATACCACAGGAGATTCAATGCAGGATTTTCGAGGATTGCTCACCCAATCACTTCCTTGCAAAGAAAAGCGGTAAAATTCCAATGGACAAAATAATGTGAAAAGAGCTTCCAGCAATTGAAGCAGTTGTTAACCAGTGCTCCAATTCTAAAGATTGTATATCCGGATGAAGAATTCATGGTTTGCACAAATGCATGCAAAGAAGGATTGGGTGGAGTCCTCAACCAGAATCGGTTTGTGATAGGTTTTGAATCCAGGAAATTGAAAGAGCATGAAAGGCTCTATGCCACTCACAATTTTGAGTTGGCAGACATAGTACACGCTTTAAATAAATGGAGATACTACCTCATGGGAAAGAGGTTTGAGCTAACAACAGAGCAAAATGGTCTAAAATATTTGTTTGATCATCCTACTTTAAATTCCATGCAGAGCAGATGGCTGGAATTCCTCTATGAATATGACTTTGATATCAAGCACATCAAAGGAAAGGAGAACAAAGTGGTTGATGCACTTAGCAGGAGAGTGCATGAGCTACATGTTATAGCCATCAACATGTATCAAACCGATATTAAAGACATAATTTTGGAAGTTGCAAAAGCAGATTTGCAATACATTGAAATGGTAACAAAGTTACAACAAGGTAAGATGCTACAGAAAATAGAATATTATAGATTGGAAGTTAATGGAATACTCCTGTATAGGAACATAATTTATGTACCCATTTCTCATGAATTGAGAAGTATGATATTGAAAGAGATGCATAATGTGCCTTATGTTGGGCACCCTGGATATAAGAAAATAGTGGCAGTAGTCAAGATACATTACTATTGGCCAGGCATGAAGAAAGAAATTGCAGAGTACATCACCATATGTATGAAGTGTCAAAAGGTTAGAGCTGAGCATAGACACCCAACTAGGTTGCTACAACCATTACCCATCCCTAAGTGGAAGTGGGAAGTAGTGACAATGGATTTCATCACAAGATTACCTAGAACAAACAAGCAACATGATTCCATCATGGTGGTGGTGGATAAGCTTACAAAAGCTTTTCATTTTATTCCCTTGAAGACTACTCACACGAAATCTAATGTTGATGATAATTATATGAGGAAAGTAGCACGATCACACAGTATTCCCAAGACAATTGTGTTTGACAGAGACCCAAAATTTACCTCGAAGTTTTGGAGAGGATTGTTCAAGGGGCTCAGAATGAGCCTGAACTTCAACACAACTTATCATCCTGAGTTTGATGGAAAAACAAAAAGAGTAAATGAAGTGATAGAAGATATGTTAAGAATGTATGTGATGGACAAACCATCCATATGGGAAGACTACCTACACTTGGCAGAGTTTGCTTACAACAATGGGTACCAAGCATCACTGAAGATGAGCCCATTTGAGGCACTTTATGGTAGAAAGTGAAACACACCAATAAGCTGGGACAACCCAGTTGATAGAGAAATAATTGGGCCAGAGTTGCTCAGGCAAATGGAAGAGAAATTGTTAAATATTAAGCATAATTTAAAGGCTTCCTAAGACATGAATAAAAGCTATTCTGACAAAGGAAGAACCCACAAGGAGTTTAAAGTGGATGATCATGTTTTCTTGAAGTTGAAAGCCAACAGAAGTTCCCTGGAGATGGGAAATTGTTCCAAGTTGGTAGCCAGATATTGTAGACCGTTTGAAATTCTAGAAAGGATTGGACCAGTAGCTTATATGCTTATATTGCCTACATGCATGACTATTCATAATGTATTTCATGTCTCATTTCTCAAGAAATATATACCTAATGTTAATCATGTGATTGATTGGAATCTGATTCAAGTGGAGCAAGAAGGCGTTTTACAAGTGCATCTAGTGTGCATACTGGACCAGAAAATCAAGCAGCTCTAGAATCGATCCATAAGGCTTGTAAAGGTCCAGTGGACCTGGTACGGTCCTGAGGATGCAACATGGGAGCACGAAGATGCTATGTGGGAAAAATACCTGCATCTTTATGAATATTTTGGAAATCTTTTTGATGTTGTGTAATTAGGTTTCACTAAGGACAGTGCAAAAATAAGGGGACGAGATTGTAATATCCTAAGGATGATCCCCGGTTGTAATTATGAATGTAACATGTTTTGTAGGTTGGTGAGCCAAGTATTTATAAGCTGGTAGGATTATGTGTTTATTAGGATGGAGAGCCTAGATGTTAAAGGCCAGGAGCCTTTTCTGTACATGTAAATATTCATGTTATTAATATAACAACATCATTGCGTGTAGACCGACCATGAAGAAAGAGTTATGGGGGACTAAGCTCCACTAGGTTGGGCAAGGGAGGAGGCTAAGAGATTGAGGAAAAAGGGATAAGATTAAGAGCCTAAAATAATAATATATAATTATTATTCTAAAAGTTGTAAAGAGGATATTAATTTATCCTAAGTTTCTTTAGGGAGAGGAACAAGTTCAAAGTGGGGGGGGGGGGACATGCTCCTGGAGAGCTAATTGTCGTCCAAAACGCATGCATATTTATGGGAGGGACGATTCTCACCATTCTCACCATTCGAAGGATTCTCACCATTTTTTTTCTGACCATTCTGACCATGTTGGACATCCATTACCCTGAGGCATGAGCACACCCAAAAAGCACACAGTAAGCTTGGAACACCATTGTGGAATTCCTGAAACACCCCGAACCTATGCAACAAACCGAATTGATACCCTCGTTGCACCTATAACCTGGGGGTTTCCTGCTTATTGTCATGTTGGTATCATTCCCCACGTCCAGTTTTTGTTGTTGTCATCACCATGTATATGTGTTGAAGAGCGGGAGTGAATAAGCGAGTTTCCAGGCCTGTGGATAGAAGAAGTGGGTTGTTAGGCCTGTGAGAAACTCTCTCTAGGTGAGAGTTTCTATTGAGTAAGTGAGTTCTCCTGGAGGGATTCTAGTAGTAGCTATAGAGATCTGAGAATTCCTGATCCATCCTGTTGTTGAAGCCCTGGAAAGGGAGGCGTAGCAGTCGATGGACTGTGTGAAAGTGAAGGTGTACACTCCTGGGCTGGGACATGCATGTGGGGAATGAGAGTTTGTGAGATGTGGGCGTAAGTGGCTCCTTGGAGGAAATCCTTCCTACTTTACTATGCAACTTCTTGTTATCCCTGCCTAGCCTAGAAATCCCTTGCCCAGTGGAGTTTAGTCCCAGCTCGGGGGTGACCCACTGTTAAGAGTGATGAGCAGCGTGGTCTAAGTATAGTAGGTTTGTGGAAGGTCTACATGCAGTTGGTGTACTCCAATTAAGAGATAGGTATCATTTGTATGCTTGATGGTTAAATGATGTAATTTTAGTGCATATATGTGATTCTCTTAATAATATAATGTGTTTCGTTGAATGTATGTTTTCATGTTATCTCGATTTATTGTTGTTAATTTTATATGTGATTTATTCCGCAAAGAGCTCTATTTGTCATTGCCCAACAGGTCTATGTTTGGGCATGGACAATTTAATTACCTATAACAGAGCTAGAGATCGTGTGTGTCTGAGGTAGCGTCGTTTCGGCCTGTTGGTGGGAGGGGATGTTACAATATGGTATCATCGCATTATCTGGAGTAGCATGGCCTGACCTGGGAGGTTGGGGATGTTACAAAATGGTATTAGAGAAAAAAATATGTTTACTTAGTGACGACGCCTGACCTGTTGGTGGCTGGGGACGTTACAATGGGAAAATGAATAAACAAATAAAAAATTAAAGACAAAAATAAGCTTTGTTGTGAAAACCAATTTTTTTGGCACAACCTAGCACGATTCTCGTAAGAAAACCAGGAAACTGATTGGCCAGATTCCAAATAAAGCATGTTGGTGATGTCTCTTCAATTTTCTAACTCTACAAAATTATTGATTATGTGCTCAGTTGTATGGTGGCAGATACATTAAGGCTCTCCTTCCAACAGTTTTTAACCCATCAACTCCAACACATTTTCTGGATTTAAAAATTGAGACATTCTTAGTACCCTAGAGCCTGCATGCCTCAATGGCAGGTATCCTTGTCATCTTCTAAGGAAATATATCGATGTTTCTTAGTAGATGAATTCTACAGTCCACTTGACTTTAGAAAATCTATTCATGACTGATAAATTGTACCTAGTGCCTTGATGCCCATTGACATCAAAGATGGGTTATCTCAAATTGGTTAATGACCCTCCTCAATGGTCGATAATCCAATGAATCCTTCTATGCTCGACAACAGCACATTTATTCACATATGCAAGGTTGCACAAGAATAAATGTGGATGAACACCTTGCATTTTAGTGACCATTACAGGATTCTTGAAAATTTGTAAGTTAAGACAATTTCTAGCAGCAACAACATTTCAGTCCTTTGTAACCACAGTTCATTTATAGAGGAATGTTAAAGATTGTTTCAAGTTTCTCTGAAGTACTCATCCTCAACATAATTCAAATTTATCATAGTAGCCACCTCAAGAGAATAAGAAGTGCACTCATATCTCAATCCGTACTAAAGAGTATCCATGTGCATATCAAATTCCTTACTTCTTTTGCATGAGGACATGCAAAGATATCAGTGTGGGGGAGAGAAATAGAAGTTTCCAAACCTTCAAGTGAGGCATAACAATAATAGTTTCCATACTTTCAAGCGAGGCAGAGTTCACTTTCGTACTAATTTCCTGCAGAATTATCAGAGATCAGTTGGAATAAATTAGTCATTATTTCAGTGATTGATTGTTGCAACAAGATTCATCTTTGCAAGTAGCATTATACTTTTTATATTACTTTGTATCAACATTCAAAATTCCAGCAACATTTAAAAATCCATTTATGTACATCAGAAGAACACTGCCAATTTCAGTAATAAAAGGACTTTAGTCACTTCAATAAACAAATACAGTCATTCCTATAAAAACAGAAGATTCTGGTAATTGAAGTTAATTTCAACAAGTGATACAACAAGTGTGTGGAATGTTCATCAATCAACCAGATTACATTTTATCTATGGTTCCTACTTCATCCTACATCTCCATCAGTACCAATCTAAGTTGTTACAAAGATCCTATGTTATCTCTTCTATGGTCTCAAGCACTTATTACATAGAAGAAATCTTCAAGGGCCATATTCCATGTTCAACAATTCATCATAGTAGTAAAGGTTTGGTATGCAAGGTAAATGGTCTTTTAGTATTTTTACTTTTCAAAACCTAGAGTGAATCTTAAAAAAACAACTTATATATGTTATCCGCCATTTATTTCATAGTTATCCTAATGCCAATTTCCTAATTATTTTGAATCTCCCTATGATCATGATCCTTAAAACCTATCATCAGATACATGAATATCATGCAGACCCTTTATTTATGATGATTATGTTTTGGTCTCAGAATCATAATTTGTGTGTCTATCATCAATTTCCCTCATGATTTCCTATTATTTTTTCCTAAAACCACATGATTAACCATCATTCACCATAAAATCCATTCTCTTTCAAGTTTCCCATTTCCTTTACCACATACCATACCAATGTAAAATCACTTCCTTGTCTTTTCCATCACGATCCAACATAGTCCAATATGGTACTATTTTGATTACATCATTGTTTATGTTCAAAGAAATGTGTTAACCATGACAATATCCAATGCATGAATTTAAGAGAGGCCAAAATAAAGTTTTCCATCATCGTTGCTTGTCACAAAAAGTGTCACCTGAAATATGAATATAAAGCAAAAAAATAGAGTATATGATGTATTGTGTTCGATAGATATAAGGAACAACAAACAAAGCATTGAAAGCAAAGCCAACAAAGAAGAACACTCAACTCATTGAACATAAGTTTTATTCACTTCAACACATTGAACTTATTGATTGACTTGATTGATATATAAGTATATTCAGCCATAAAGCATAGTTAAAATCATATTAGCTCAGCTCTTGATCAAAGCCATAGTCAATGCCATTTTTCCATAAACAAAGTGGAAACTGATTTTTTGATATCCCCCAAACCGTGAACCCGTTGACCGTGAAATTAGGACCACAAATGTATCAAGGTATCGTGTATAAACATAATAAATTTCAAGAAAATTCAATTTATAATTTTCAAGAAATTGGCCCCATCACCTTCATCCATTTTCCCCTTTTATTGAATTTTGTGCATCTGTTGGTTGTTATTTTTGGTGAGCATAAACATAGCGGTGATATCAACAACCTAATCAATTTTCATAGAAAAATGATTTTTAGTTTGAGAGATAATGGCTATACAATACTTCTACAAGAAGTTAGTTAGGAACATAGGTGAAAAAATATTTCAAACTTCAATTCAAATAAAATGGATCAATTATGAGGTCAACAATTATTTTTCATGAGGATATGCAAAATCCATTGTTTAGGGGAGATGTTGGGTGCCGGTTTTGACCATTTTTACCCAACCCATTCACCTCTATGTTGGGTAGTGATATTCAAAGGTGATTTATCATAATATAATGGCAAATCTAGAAAATTCAAAACATGGGTTTTGTCCAGAATGTGCCCATTTAGATGGATCTCAAGCAGATTTACTAGAAACGACATATTTAGAGAGATATAGACATATCTCTAATACGGTTTCTTCTAGATTTCATGTAGCGACCAATTTTCAAAACCACATATTAAGGGTTGCACCTAGCCAAGGAATGAAATAAGTTTTGAATATCCATAGATGAAGTCATAAATATAGAAAGTCTATTAGATGTAATTTCCCATATATAAACATGATGAGCAGATTTATTGGATGTTCCATATATATTTTTATTGTCAAAGAACATGGTTGAAAACAAATTGTAACTATTGATTCAAAAGCAATTGATTGAATACATTAAAGTTCCGAACAATTTTATGAGTTAATATTGCTTCTTCAGTCTGTGTTTTCCTTAAAAAAACATTCCAAGAGGGCCCCCTAGTATGTGTTATAATTTAATAGTTTTTTTAGAAGTAGTTTTCATTACTTTCATTTATTTCCTGTAGATTCACATATGCTCTCACAATTTCCTGTAGGTTAGGAGTTTTCCTTTAAATCAATTCATGGGAAACAATCACTCTAAGTATGGTAAAACTTAATTGTTCCAGATATAGATATTAAAGTTGTTGAAACACACACTGACACTGAGAGGGGGGGTGAATCAATGTCTGGAACTTTTGGCTACTTTTCACATGTTCATTGATTAACTATATTAATCAAATAAGATATATGCAGTTCAATTAATTATTCATAAACATGTATAACACAAAACATATGAAGTAGATAAAATATCATTCTTTTATTTATTTGACTTGAATGAATACAAAAAAAGGAATCATTTAATATCTTCAACTTCAATTGAATATGAGAGATCCAACTCTCTGATACAAGACCCAACTTGTAGTTCTCAGATCCAACTAAGAAATCAGGAATCCAACCCTCATAATAAGGCCCTACTTGTTGATCTTAGATCCAATTGAGATGTGAGGAATCCAATCCTCATGACAAGACTCAACTTGTAAAAAGGCACCAACCTAATAGAATGAACTTTCATTCAATCCATTATATATATATATATATATATATATCTATATATGTATGTATGTATATCCATTAAGACACTCTCTTCCTTTCATATCCCTTTACTTATATAGTCCTCCAAAGGGTGCCACTTTGAAACAATGTGTCCTTTTGGAATGAAACATTGCACCCCTTCATTTAATTAACACACATGGTAACTTTTATTAATTGATTTCCATACACCAATTTAGACAATGCTTTTTGTATGAAGATTCGGGAGTGATGAAAACGAATTTTAAAATTCTACAACATGGGTTTTTTACTTGATGGTTATATTAAAATTAGTTCCCTCTCAACTTCTATTCACTACATATTTGATTTTGTCTCACCCTTTTTCATATTTTCTTCCTCATTCGACCGACAAAAATCTTTTTGGTTGACTCAACTAGGAGAATTTTCAACTTGAGTATTTAAATTCTAGTTTACCCATCTTTCTTCAACCTCGAACCAACTTGTATTTGAGTTTGCTTCGACTTTGACCTTTAGGTTACCTCTTTCTTGGACCAACTCGACTTGGAAGAAAACCAACTTGAGAAATTCGACTTTGTTCGTCTTGACTTGCTTTGGTCGACTTGTATTTCCCAACTCAATTTTCCTTCGACTCGACCTTTAGTTGGTCGACTTGTATTTGAGTCGTCTTTAAATTGATCAACTTGTCTTCTCTAAATTTCGTCAATCTGCAGGCTTGCAGTCAATCGACTTGTCTTCAACTCCTCTTGCAGTTGATCAACTTCTAAATAGTTTACCTTATTGTTGTTTGAATCAAATTGACTTGTGACTCTATGGTGTCAATTCTTTCTCACCAAAAATCCAACATTGACATTATGTCTCATCTCCGGACTCTTCTTTAATTGAGATTTTTTTAATCACTTTTAATGAACCATGTCTTATTAACTTATTTATTTGTGATTTGTATGGATCCATATTGGATTATCCATTTACCCTTTTTATCTGGACAGTTTCTTCATAGTTTCTTCTTATGTGCATGGATGTTAATGACACAATATCAACCTTATACAATATAGGATGAGTGTATCAAGCTCATACAATATATTAGTCAATATTATCTTTCTACTGATATTAAAAATTCACCTTCATAACATTATGTCCAATATTGACAATGATTAACATTTAAGTCACCTTCATAATATTACGTCCAACCTTCATAACATTATGTCCAATATTGACAATGCTTGACATTCAAGTCACCTTCATAACAATATGTCCAATATTGACAATGCTTCTCAAACCAATCAATCAATGATACTTCACCTATTTATCAAGGTTGAAATCAATTACAACCAAATTGTCGATAATAGCTACTCAAAATAATTGAACAATATTTCTTCTAATGTGTCATACAAATAGTTACCACAAAATGTACTCAAGGTTGGATCATGTTTGTAATCTTTTATGTTTTGTGCATTTCTTTATTTCTTAGTTTCTTTTTAGTCAATCTTTTAACTCACACTTTGAGATAAACCTTGTTGGTCTTGAAGCTTGGTTAAACAAACATAGTGCGTTTGCAAGTGGGCACACTTTAATAGTGAAGTATTTACTTGTAATATGAGTCCCTACCCTTGACAATTAAGTCTAAGTGATCATGGCCAAGAGAACTGTTTATATTTGTGAGTCTGGCATTTTATTGCTTTGGTTTTTAGTAGGAGTTCATAAGAAAATTCAAGACTAGTTTTGCAAATATTGTGATTATGTCTCATAAGCTTACTTAGTTGGATTGATACTAAATGTTGAGGAATATAGATCACTATATCATCCCACCAAGATTTTCCTGGGTACTATGTCAAAATCTTTTATAAAGTCAACAAAACAGCACAAATGATTGGTTTTAGTATTTTGGAACTCCTCTGCAATGATCCTAAGGGTAACTAGATCGTCCATAGTTGAATGGTATCTCATAAATCCTGCCTAACCTTTATCACTTTTACCATGAATTTCTAGCCACAGGATAATCTTCTTTTCCAAAATAATTCTCTATAGCTTGGATAAAATAGGGCTAATCATAATGGTCTTATAATTAGACGGAATTTTGTTATTCCCATTTTTAAAAATAGGTACAATGAGGCTTTGTGTCCAGTGTTTAGGGAAGCCATGCTTGACTACTAAATTGAAGAGCTTTTGTATGTGAGGGATGAGGATAGGCCCTCCAATTTTCAAATTTCATCTTGGTAGCCTTTAATGTCCTTAGCTTTCCCATTTTCAAGTTGCTTAACTCTGAATTCTATGTCATCCAAAGAAAAAACTTCTTTCTCTATAGGAACAATAAGAATGGCGTCCATGGAATTAGGGAACTCGTAAAGACTTTCAAGGTAGGAATTCTAGTCCCTTAAGGGAATCATTTTATTTTCTTTAGTATTATGAATTATAATTTGCCTCCAAAAATTCTTAGAATCAAGCTTAGATAGGTGTAAAAGTTTTTCTTTCCTTTTATTTATATAGTACTTTTTTTCCTTTTAACTAGGAATTTGTATGTATTAATCTTATCAAGTTTTAAAGACTCATTAGAAGCATCCCTAATGGTTTTCCTAGCAATTTTGTATTATTTATCATACCAAGGGTTGGTTGTTCTATTATTATTTTTATAGGACACCTCGAAAGAGAACTTGTTAATAGAAGTGGAAAGGGTGGTTGTAAAATTATGATAGAGGTATTCAATGTTGTCCTCACAAGTTAGGAGATGTAATTCACTATTTAAATCCTTTAATAAAAGATCAGCTTTAATTTTGTCAAAAAATAGGTGTCTTTGATTATTAGAATTTTCTTCAATGGGGCTCTTGTGCATGCAAAAGTTTATAGTTAGGGTTAAAGGTCTATGATCAGAGTCGGGTTCATGGTCATTTAAAAGCTAAAAATTCACTATTTGGATGGAAACGGGGACATCAGATATCACATAATCCATGACACTACTACCTAGCCCATGAATACAAGTCACGTGGTTGGAATTTTGCCACTTCATTACTCCATTGGAAATGATTAGGTCATGAGAACTACATGGATTGACTAGCTCAGTACCAAACAAATTCTCACTCAATTCTTTAGATCTTCTTTTGTATCTATTAGCTAAAACAAGGTCCTCATATAGCCATAAAGGATTATGGTTGGAATCATTGATTAAAAGAATAGTTTGGTTAGTTACAGCTCTAGAATTAAAGTCTCCTAGCATGAGAATATTACCTTCATTTCTCAAACTACAAATATCTTGTTCTAAATTATTATAGGGACAATTTCTATCTAGATTTTTTTCTTATAAAAAGTAGAATTAATAGGTGCAAAATAACATATTTTTGTATATGTCTTCTTATCATTGATGTCTGAAATTTCTATCCAAATGTATTGATTGAGAGGGTCAATCTTATGAAGTTGAATGTGAGGAGAAATGTTCTTTCTTAAGAAACAAGTTATGCCTTCAGTCCCTCTATGGTATTTTTGTGTTCCATGTCGACCAAAAGATAAATCATTCTATGTTAGGGACCTTAGACTCTTCATGCTCCCATGTTTCAACTAGAAAAACAATATCAATATCATTCAAGATCCAACTTAACATAGTATTGTTGCACCATGGAAAGACACGATAGTTCCAAAAAAGAGTCATGAATGTCCCAAATTCCAATTTACTATTATCCTTTTGGTATCTATCCCTAATAATAGMTTTTCGATTTCTAATTATTGTCCATATTCCTTCCTTCCTRTCTTCTTTTACCTTTTTAACTTCCTTCCTTAATTCATCTTGGTCTTCGGGAATGAGGTCTTCATTTGTAAATATTCCTGACCCTTTTAAGCTCAGAGATTTACTGAGTATGCTATATTTATGGTCATTACAACTTAATTTGACRTGGATCAACCTATCTTTATGTTCAATTATTTTTCCTAGCCTCTTTTCTTCGATGAGGTAAGTTGTTTCAATTTGTGATTTATTTTTTAGTTCTTCTTTTACTATTGCTAGCGTATTTGTTAGTTTTTTTTATCTTGGAGGTACTTCTGCATTAGCGGTGCCCAGAATGAAAAAGTGACGAGCAAATGTCTCTCTTAAGTGACTTTATAAAGTGCAGTTAGGGTCTTTTAATATTTAATGGGTAAAAGTGACTTTATGAAGTTTGGGTCACTTAAGTGATTTAAGTGAACTCAATGGAAGATTAATTCATGACCGTTGATCTTGTTGATGATTACAACTGCGTGAGACATCCTCTAGGACACAAACTGAGTGAGTTGGCATGTGAGAGAGCCCATGAGTTGGGTGTGCCCATGATATGGGTGTGTCATTCCTCTCTGAGACTGAGATGGAATGTTGAGTGCCCTTGTGTGGGGAGTATTCCCATGAGATGAAACGATGTGTACCCTTGAGAGGGGTGAAGGTTCCCATGTGATGGGTGTATTGTTCTCCTCTATGTAGAGAGTTGAGACGATGTGGTACTCCAGATGATTCTCTTGTGATACTCAGTGAGATAGATATCTATTGAGTAGGATGTCCATGTGGTTGAGCACAGGTCAACGTGACCCTAGTGGTTGAGCACTAGTGAGTGTGTGTCCAAATGATTCTCCTGTGAGACTCAGTGAGATAGAGATCTGTTGAGTTGGAAGTCCCCATGGTTGAGCACAAGTGGACGTGCCCCTAGTGGATGAGAACTAGTGGGTGTGTGAGATACATTTCTATATTGTCTAAGAGTAATATTTACATATAACCCTAATTGTGATGTCAAGGGTATAGGTCGACCCCACCATAAAGTGAAAGATAATTAATGTAAAAGAGAATTAATATGGTAATTATTAATTATATTCTGAGTTATTGAGGTCGGCCCTCTTGTGCCAATAGACACCACTTTTGATGTGTCTAGTCTAGTATAAAAAAAGGTGATTTCCCCATTGAGGAAACATAACACACATGTGATTTTGGAAATTTCAGCAAGTACATATTATAGGGCCGAAGTGCGCACCTCTCTTGGGCACTAGCTTCTTGGTTTTGGAGAGAAACCTTTTGTGTGCTAGGTCTATGGTGTGGGAGGTCTTTCTATTGAGAATATAGTAAAGGATTGTTGGGTTTTCTTCCCTTGTTGAGAAGGGTTTCCCATAATATTTATTGTGTTATTGTGCATGGTATTGCTTCTTGTGATATTGGTTTTTGCAACAATTGTTAATGGTGTAGTTGCATTTGTTTATGGTTCAAGTAAATACTAAAATTGAAATAAAATTCATATTTGAGCCTAGCATAGTGAAAATTCAACATGGTGTCAGAGCATAGGTCTTGAAGAACCCATTTCACAAGCTTCAACAAGCCATCCTCTCACTTCTGCAGAACCATACGACCCTCCTAGGGTTTCCAGAAAATTCGTACGACCCTCTCTTTTTAGGTGTTCCAGCACTTAATACTTAGAAGTTGGGGCTGAAAATTATATAGGAGTGTACGGCCTCATCCAGCGCACCTCCAGCAAGATTCATATTTCAATTCTGAGAATTTTTTATTTTTGGCCCTAGGGTTTCTAGGGTTTCATAATCTTCTACAGAAAATTCAGAATTAGGGTTTTTGCAGCTAATTGAATGATATTTTCAGCTCACCAGTGTTCTTATGACTTTCAAGGCTTATTGTTTGGCAGTCATAAGCCCAACAAAACCTAATTTTGTTATTCTAGCCTAGTCATTAGGTTTCCTAGCCCACTTGGTAAGGGTTTGTGAAGAATTTGAAAATATGATGAACAGAACCTTGGTGGAAGAGAGGCTTGATGGATCAAGAAAATCCAGTTCCTAGAAGCCAAGAACTCGGAGATATGAAGACATCAAATAAAATGTTTGAGAGTATCAACACCCCCAAATCTCTTACATTGAAAGGCCAACTTCAAAATATCAAGATGAAAAAAGGTGACGTTGTTGCTACCTTCTTTATGAAGATGTCATAGATCAGCTAGGTGCCAATTGGAGAAATCATACCAGCACTCTCAGGTATGCACTTGTATATATTATTTGTATCATTTTCATGAGGGTACTTGTAGGAGGAATGAACCTTTGCTGCAATCATGGATCCAGAGGGATCTCAATGCATTCAGAGGAAGAACACATTAGAAGTGAAGACTCCACATTTGATTGTATTAATTATCATGCCTCTAACCTACATTTCTAAAGTTTGCTACATTACAAGTAGGCATTGTATATGTGACAACAATTCTTAAATTTATTTGATTCTATAGATGTACTAATTATTCTCCTCTAGGATATATTCTTATCTTGTTTCCTTTCGTTTGTTTTCATGTTCCAGGAAGGTTAACAACAAAGGAAGATGTTTATCCTTGAGACTTTAGAGGGAGTCACTTGACTCAGAGGGAGTCAAAACCATTTTATAAGGAGGAAGAACAGAACCATCATCGAGGCAACCAAACTAATGATACATTATCAGAGTCTACCTATGATTATATGGGTAGAATCATGCATGACAACAATATATGTTCAAAATAGGAGTCCTCATCATATTTTGAAGATCATAACTCCCAAAGAATCCTTCATTGGAGTGAGCCTGAGATTGGACACTTTGGGATATTTGGGTGTCCAATATACTTTCATGTACCCAAAGAGAAGAGGTCCAAGCTAGACCCTTCAGGGATAAAGGGTACATTTGTGGGATACATTGAATCTACAAAGGCATCTCATATCTACATCCCTAGTCAGAGATAGATTGAGGTGAGCAAAGATGTTATATTTGAAGAAGAGATGGCCTTTCAAAGATCCAGAAAATCTTAGATGGATATTGACAGTGAGACAATACCTTCTCCCCCTTCAGCAAATCAGAGGAGACAACCATTATTCCAGTTGATCCAGTTGCTCTAGTTGATATCCCCAAAGACATTGTAGTAGGACATAAAAGGCCTTACTGGGCTTGACAAACTCTGCAAGAGGAAGAGAGCCATGCAAGTCCTCAAGGCACATTCTGAGAGAGAAAGAGGCCAAAGAGATTTTCAAGCTATTTTTCAGCCATGAGCCACATCATTGATACCGAGCCTTCTTGTCATGGAGAAGCAGCAAGTCAACAGGTATGGAAAGATGCCATGACAGAAGAATATCAGTCCATCTTGAAGAATGATGTATGGGATATTGTTCTGAGACCAAAAGGGAAGTCTGTAGTGACTTCCAAGTGGATCTATAAGATCAAGCATGCAACTGATGGAAGTGTCAAGAAATACAAAGCGAGATTTGTAGCCATAGGATTCTCACAAGTAGAGGGAGTTGACTATGATGAGACATTTGCTCCAATAGCCTGATTCACTTCCATCCGTACTATCATTGCACTAACTGCATACATGGGTTGGAAACTACATTAGATGGATGTAAAGACACCCTTTCTCAATGGTGATATTGAGGAAGAATTTTTTATTGAGTAGCTAGAAGGATTCGTGATACACAATGAGAAATATCATGTGTGCAGGTTGAAGAAATCCTTGTATGGACTAAAGCAAGCACCTTGTGCTTCATATGAGAAGATGGATGGATTCTTGATGAGTTTGGGCTTCAACAAGAGTGTTGTTGATACAAACCTATATTATCATATTGTTGGTGATGAGTGTCTGATCTCGGTCCTGTATGTGGATTCCTTACCGGTTCATAAAGACTTATTGTTGAATGCAAGAGAGCATTGACTTCTAAATTCGAGATGAAGTATCTGGGTATGTTGCACTACTTTTTGGGACTAGAAGTATGGCAGACGACTGATG
Organism: Picea engelmannii; assembly: GCA_009831015.1. NCBI lineage: Eukaryota > Viridiplantae > Streptophyta > Pinopsida > Pinales > Pinaceae > Picea > Picea engelmannii. Next base: position 326,961 of record ML786470.1, on the reverse strand, counting down.
AGATTTTCCTAGGTCAAGGAAAATATACAGTGGAGATATTGAATAATTTTCGTATGACAGACTACAAATCCATGCCTACACCAATGGTGATGGATTTGAAGAAAATGAATGATGCTTCTACTGATTCAGATGATATTGATCCACATTTATACCAACAACTAATTAGATCATTGATGTATCTGGTTAACACCAAACCTGATATATGTTATGCAGTGAATGTACTTAGTCAGTTCAYGAGTCAACTGAGACAGACTCAATGGATAGCAACAAATCATGTATTGAGATATCTAGGAGGCAGAGTTGGATATGGCTTGAGATATTCCTCCAGTGTAGACTTGAGTTTGCAGGGATATGCCGATRCAGATTGGGCAGGGAGTGCAGTGGATCAAAAGATCACATCCCRTTGTTGTTTTACCTTAGGGTTTKCCATGGTTTCCTAGTGCAACAAGAAATAGAGCTCTGTGGCCTTGAGTACTGCAGAAGCAGAGTATATAGCGATGAGTGTGACAGTCTGTGAAGCAGTGTGGCTTCACAAGCTCCTGAAAGATTTAATTGATCATGAGATGGATCCTACCATTATTCATTGTGATAACCATAGTTGTGTGAAGCTCTCTAAGAACCCTAGGTTTCATGATAGATCGAAACATATTTATATAAACTATCATTATATCAGAGACATGATGCAGAGGAAAGAAGTACACATGCAGTACCTTCCTACACATGAGAAGATTGCAGATATCTTCACCAAACCACTTGCCATTATTAAGTTTGAGTACTTTCGTGAGAGACTTGGCCTAGTGGAGAATGCCTCCCTAGATGAGAGGGAGTGTTGATGATTATAGCTATGTGAGACATCCTCCAGGACACATACTGAGTGAGTCATCCTGTGAGAGATCCCATGAGTTGGGTGTGCCCATGAGATGGGTGTGTCATTCCTCTCTGATACTGAGATGGAATGCTGAGTACCCCAGTGTGGGGAGGATTCCCATGAGATGGGTGTGTCGTTTGAGATGAAACGATGTGTACCCCTAAGAGGGGTGAAGGTGCCCATGTGATGGGTGTATTGTTCTCCTTTGTGTAGAGAGTTGAGATGATGTGGTACTCCATATGATTCTCATGTGAGACTCAGTGAGATAGAGATCTATTGAGTAGGATGTCCATGTGGTTGAGCACAGGTGGACATGACCCTAGTGGTTGAGCACTAGTGAGTGTGTGTCCAGATGATTCTCCCATGAGACTCAGTGAGATAGAGATATGTTGAGTTGGACGTCCCTGTGGTTGATCATAGGTGAACATGCCCCTAGTGGTTGAGCACTAGTGGGTGTGTGAGATCCCTTGCTATATTGTCTAAGAGTAAGATTTACCTGTAAACCTAATTATGATGTAAAGGGTATAGGTCAGCCCCACAATAAAGTGAAATATAATTAATGTAAAATACAATTAATATAGTAATTATTAATTATATTATGAGTTATTGAGGTCATCCCTGTTGTGCCAATAGAAACCACTTTTGATGTGTCCACTCTAGTATAAATAAAGGTGATTTCCCCATTGAGGAAACACAACACAAATGTGATTTTGGAAATTTCAGCAAGTACATATTCTAGGGCTGAAGTGTGCACCTCTCTTGGGCGCTAGCTTCTTGGTTTTGGAGAGAACCCTTTCGTTTCATAGGTCTATGGTGTGGGAGGTCTTTATCTTGAGAATATAGAAAAGGATTATTAGGTTTTCTTCCATTGTTGAGAAGGGTTTCCCATAATATTTCTTGTTTTATTGTGCATGGTATTTCTTCTTGTGATCTTGGTTATTGTAGCAATTATTAATGGTGTAGCTTCATTTGTTTATGGTTCAAGTAAATACTAAAATTGAAATAAACTTCATACTTGAGCCTAGCATAGTGAAATTCAACAGATCTCAAGAGGGAAATATCTGATCTTAACCATCTATCTCTTTGGAGATCTAGAATTAGGGAATTTACTCATTAATGAGTGAATAAAGGAAACATTTGAGGGAGATGGGGTGCACTTTTCAAGGAGAGGTTGAGGTGAATGTGAAGAGGCACACTTTCCAAGAGAAATTGAGTTGAAGGAATAGAGAAGGAGCAGTAAGAGTGGGGCACAAATACCAAGAGACTTAGGAGGCATGCATCCCAAGGCAAGTACAACATTTAATGAACAATATCGTACAATAGTTAAGGAGGGTTGTATTGTATGGATTTGTTGGACTGTACAGTTGTTGTATGCATAGAAATCGAGGCAAGAGATAATGGCATTGATTTCAAGACATTTCCTAGGTTATAATCCATACATTTTCGTACTATTGGTATATAAAATCTTGCACATTTTTCAAGACATTTACTCCTATTGTACAATTTGTAAAGTACAACAGTTTAGAAGAAATTTGGAGCAGTTTTGGTGGTAAAGACTTGGCATGAATTTCTAGAGTCTTTGGAGCAGTTTTTGTGGCAAAGACTTGGCACGACTTTCTATAGTCTTTGGCACAGTTTTCAAGGTGTTGAAAGGGCACAGTTTTCAAAGCTAGGTATTGTTTTATTCTTGTTGTAAAAGAATGTTGTAAACTCAAAAAATTCCCTTGCAAGCTCAATAAAAGAATCTCTCCTTGGATAGTTTTCCCTTCGAGGTTTTTCCAAGGGCATTGTCGAGATATCTAGTGTCAAATGTGGTGATATTTTGTCTGTTGTTCATTGTTATTTCCACTGCTATATTTTTCAAATCTTAGTCATTTTTTGTTTCTACTCACAGTTCCAATTTAATGCATGACGTAACTTGTTTATTGGTGAATGACTATTGAAGGTTGAAATATGCTTTTTGACTAAGTGTTTTTCTAGTAAATTTTAACAGTCTCCTCATCTTGTTGTTCTTTTATACCAAAAATTATGAGGTTCAAAGATCTTTTATTATGCTCATGATCCAATTTGATTAGCTTATTCATTTCATATTTAATGGGTTTGATATCCAATTTGTTTTCCAAACTACTTAGGGCCAAACTGTTGGTTAGTTTTTATTATAGCTCTTTAATCATATCTCTCAAGTTGTGATTTTCTTCAACCTCTCCTTCTTGGGTTGATTTTTTTTTTCCATTTCTTGTATTCTAGCCTCCATTGTCTACAATTGACTCTTGAACCCTAACAATCTATCCTTTATCTTTGTTTGAATCTTATCTTCGAAGATTCTAAATTTTTTATCAAACATTATCTCTAATTCTATTTGAAGTTTTACTTCTCTTTCTTCTCCCCTTTTTTCTAATGATTATGACTCTATTTGGAGTTTCACTTTTCTTTCTTCTCTCTTTTTTTATAATGATTCTATATATTTGTAAAGACTCTCTAGGGTGACTTTGGGGTGCCTCACCCTAACAAGATGAGGTTTTAGAATATGTGGTGGAGTGCTCATATTGAAAATTAAAGAAAATAAGTAACAACAGAGTCACCTGATTTACGAATACACCATCGTTCAAATTTACCATAGGGATACACCTCCTCTTTGTTTCGTTCAAATTCCATTCAAATTTACATGTATAAACCTGGTTCAAATTTGCCTTAGAGTTTACCTCAAAGTAGAAACCCTTCACCATTCAATTTCACCATGAGCATAAGTGAGAATAAGGTTCTCCCTTCGAATTCACCATAGAGTAGAAACCCTTCACATTCACCACTAAGTGTAAGTGGTAATAATTCATATTTACTAAAACCCTTCATCATTCAAATTCACCGTGATTATAAGTTCTTGGTTAAAATTCACGGCACAGTAGAAACCCTCAGAGTTTACTGCAAAGTATAAACCCTTCACCGTTCAAATTCACCAATTTGGAATGAATATAAATTTCTTCCTTCAAATTCATGGCAAAGTAGCAGAGTAGAAACCCAAACCTTTCACCTTTCAAATTCACCTTGAGTATAAATTTCTTCATTCAAATTCACCCCAAAGTAGAAACCCTTAGATTTTACAGCAAAGTAGAAACCCTTCAACGTTCAAATTCACAAATCTAGTGTAGAGTAGAAACCCTTAGAGTTTACCGCAAAGTAGAAACCCTTCAATGTTCAAATTCACCTTGAGTATAAAGTTGATAGCAGAGGACTCTGACAAGATTGTCCTCTATCTCTGCTCCTTTTCATCCTATTCATGGAAGGCCTTAGCCTACTACTAAAAAAAATCCAAGCAGAAGGGAGGATTACAGGGTTAAAAGTATCTAGACTTGTGAAAATACTACATCTTTTTTTTATCGATGACGTCCTTATCATGACAAATGCCAGCCTGAATGAATGGAGGGAAATTTCTAGAATATTAAAAACTTTCTGCTCGGCCTCAGGCCTTCTTATTAACTGGACTAAATCCACTTTCCATTTTGACAATGTATGGGAGAAAAACATGGAACTCTTGAAGAATATTTTTCCATATAGCTATGTCCATTTATCTCTTGGACTCAAATACCTCAGATACTTCATCAAGGCTGATAATTACAAGGCATCAGATTGGGATTGGTTAACTGCAAAGGTGGAAAGAAAAGTGAGCCACTGATGCAATAGATGGCTCACCATTGGGGGACTCTTCACGCTCATAAAATCAGTCCTTGAGGGACAACCTATTTACTGGATGGCACTTGTTGCCATCCCAACTTCTGTTCTGGACAAGCTCATGAAGTTCACATACAATTTCCTCTGGTCTGGCAGCTTGGAACAACACAAAATTCACCTCTGCAATTGGGATTCGATTGCAAAGACGAAACCCATGGGAGGCTAGGGCATCAGGAATGTTTTCAAATTCAACCAAGCATTGGCTACTAACTCTCTCTGGCATGCCTTAACATCTTACGACATCTCGAGAAAAGTCATAAAAGATAAATATTTGCCCTTCAACAGAGTGGCCTCTTGGCTCAGTTTTGGGCATCCTTCAGATAAAAATGCTTCAAGAACATGGAGGATCATCTCAAAATCATCTCATTGGATCACAAAGTGGCTTTGCTGGAATCTGGGTTCTGTTCATTCCATCGTTATTGGAAGGGACCGAATAATTGGTTTGGGTAATGCCTCCTTCCTCTCTACTCCTATAATCACTCATTTAAATTCTTAAAACACTCTTTTCCTCTTTCAATCTCGACTCTCTAGTGATCAAGGCATCCAGGACGCTAGCTGGAAAGCTGGCAACGTTTTTTATATTCCTCCGAAGCTAAATTTAGAATGGGAAAACTATTGTTCAGAACTTTCGTGTGCGGGCATTACCCTTACAAATTCTATGGACCAACTACTGTGGGATGGCGAAAACAAATCTGGAAATATCTTTGTTCATAACCTTTACTTGGCTATTGCAAAATCGACTTGGTTACACAATATTTTTAGTTGGCGCAAGTAGTTGTGGAGCTGGAAAACTCCACTCAAAATTAAACTTTTCACCTGGATCTCGCTGTAACACAAAATCCCCACCTGGGATTCGCTTCAGAAAAAGGGGTGGATGGGCCCAAGCATCTGCCATCTTTGTCACATGGATGTAGAGACAACGAACCATCTCTTCATGCACTGTCAGTTTTCTAAGCACGTCTGGGACAAAATCGCACAGGTCTTACAACCAAAAACTGTTTGGACAGGGAATAACATTTCCTCTTTCTTAGACCACTCGACATCTTTTCAAAAATATTATAAATGTCTTCCTCCTCTGGTTTTTTGGCTTATCTGGCTAGCCCGAAATCTCAAAATTTTTGAAAACAAGACAACAACTTCTACTGTTGTTGCTTTCAAAGACATTGGGATTTTAAAAAACTAGAAAGAGATTTACTCAGTTACTAGGAAAAAAAAGACATTAGTCAGACCATGATCCTCAAATAATTACTCGATCGGGTGGTTTGATGGTGCAACACAACAATTTAGAGCTCTGAGTGGTGCAGGCAGACTAATACAAATTAATAAAAACTCAGTTTACAAATGGACTCTTTGTTGCGGCCCAGGTACCAACACAAGGGCGGAATTAATGGAGGCCTGGGCAATACTTCACTTGGCCTCCAGACTTCACATAGAGAAACTTTATATGATCGGGGACTCCAAAGTGATTATTAACTGGCTGAATAATCAAGGGAAATTACAAATAAGCACTCTCTTGGTGTGGAAAGATAGAGTCAACATTCTCAAGCGTCTTTTCAAGGATATATCATACTCTCACTCCTCTCGAGAATACAACATGGAAGCAGATCACCTTTCAAAGTCAGCATTATTGGGATAGGAAGGAGTGCTCCATTTCATCCATTAGTTGGATGGCCACGAGGGACCCATGCTGACTTTTAAAGTTTTTTAGGACTAGCAACACTTTTTGTCAACAATTTCTGCATATTTTCATTCATAATTTCCGAGTCTGCATTTTGTATCTTTCAACTTACAACATCCCTTTGCTTATCGATCTCTTCGCCAAAATACTCGGCATATGAATGACCAAAACCTGGTGAAAGATTAGGCTGGTCTAGCGATTAACTCTGTAGAATGTACTGATTGTTAGAACACATTATATTCTCAAATATAATAGAGCAATTTTTTCATCTGGAAAAAAAAAATTAATATTAAAACATTTTAATTAAGGTAGACACTGAAATATTTTATTGAAAAAAATTACTATTATTAATATTTCTTTAAATACCACCTCTCAACCATATTGAAATATTGTTTTTGATTAACATTAAAATATTTTATTTATGATAAACATTAACATATTTTTTTTGTTATTATTTCAATGATAACAAACAACAAAATTAATAAATTAAATGAAATTAAATCTTAATAAATAAAAAATAGGATTAGAGAAACTAATGTTTCTTTGTAAATCATAAAATGCAGATCAAAACTTAGTAATACATAGAATCTCTTATATAAAGTTAATGAAAGAATTTTTATGAACAATAATTATTGTTTGGACTTTTAATAAAAAGATGATGGTCTAACCTAATTTTCTTATGTACTAAATTTTTACATATAATTACTATTTGGTAAAATAATGTAATAGTGTGCTTAAATAATTACTATGTTTTGTTTAGATAACTACTATTTGAAAAATATTGTATAAAAAGACGGATGGCTTAACCTAATTTGACTCTCTATATACCATGTCTTTTTCAAATTTTCAAATAATTACTATCCATGAAGATTTTTTCAAATAGTTATTATCTATGAAGATTTACCCACGGAGGTGTTCGATCATAAAAAGGTACATTTGTAGTGTATTTGATTGGCAGCCATGATTTATTTCATCCCGAGAATGGCTATGCCCGTCTCAGAGAGACAATTGTTATTTTGCAGATGGCACCTCCCGAACTCTGGTCCCATGATCACTCGATTTCATACATTGGTGATAATTTTGTAATGTATTTCAGCCATCATATGCTCTTATGACCTCACACATTAGGGGGAATATGTTATAACCCTAAATTTCTCTACACATGCATACATGGCCTTGTCCCTCTTACTTGCATTTTTTTCCAAAGAACTATTGAGTTACTCTTCTTAAAAAAACAATTTTTAGAAGATGTATGCACCCTATACCATTAATGATCATGTACATATGCTTTCTGCACCACTACAACTCACATACATATGCAAGTTGCACCATTGCATACCGCATGTACTTGCAAAAGTTGCAAAAAATATAAAGTTGCAAGGAATTCGTTGAGATTACAGACTATTGGTAGTTTTCCAACTAATCCACCTGCTATAGCCTGTCACCCAACCAAATAACCATCCTTTTGTCATATAAAAGGAGGTTTCTGGGTCTCATTTCACATCTAAGAATAAGAACAGTGAAACTCTACCCGATTTCACTTTCCCTCCTTGCCCAAGATATTGCTTCCTTTGGTGAGAATTGCCTCAACATTCCCTCATTATCCCCTTCTCCCTCCATTTAACCCATTCACTTCCCAAGAAGAGATCAGAAGGGTGAGAGGAGAATTTCATACAAGGTGCACTTGGATCTTGGTGAAGAGGATCCCGGACCAGGTTCGCGAAATGGTAGCCGACTTAGATTGTAAAGGTATAATATTCATTTTATTAATAAACGAATTACATTTTCCTGTCCCAAATGATGGTGTCTTGAATACTTTTATTGGTTTATGATGGAATTTATAACATATAACCCTTACTTATATATGGAATATCATGCTTGTAGTTTTTTGTTTGTCAATATTTGGATGCAGGTCAACCCTGGGAGGAGACGTGCAGTCAGTGAAACTTTCAAGTGCGAGGAGGTCATCACCAGACGTGGGGTTAGAGGTATAGTTACCCGATCTCCTTTTTCCTTGCTTTCGTCATATGAGTTTTGGTATGTTTGGGGTAGTATATAGAATTAATTGAGTTTCAGAAATTTAATCGATCTTCCTACATTATGAACCTTGGTGTAGTTAAAGGGGGTTTTTCCTGCTAGTAGTTTGGACAGTTGGTTGTCATTGATGTCAACCCTTAGAGATTGATGTCAACCCTTGGAGAAGTCCAAAATCCCTAGATATGTGATTCGGATTGATGGTGAGTTACTTGTCATTGATAGAGTGGCTAATGTCAACAAATGTGTTGGGTGCATTTGATGAAGTACCATGACTCCTTGGAGGTGTGGTTATGGGACCCGAAGTTGGTTGAGGAGTATGGACATGAAGGATAGTGTAAATGCAGGAGAGACAGTCATAGATGGATATTCCTTATCGTTTCATTTCCAGTGATAGGTGGTAATCCACATGGTTCCTCATGGTTAGGGAGATATAGCCTTGTGAATTTGGAAGCCTGAAATAATGGTCAAGAAGCCCCTAGTTGGTTACAAGTCATTTAATCAATGGATAAATTTGTTGTGACAAGAAAGTACTAGAAGCCCAAATATTAAGGAGAGAGGTTACTATGAAAAAGTATATAAACAAATCAAGGATTATCTCATAAAAACACACAAACTTACATTGAATATATATCTTGTGAGAATGTTATGGTCTATTATTTTTGTTGATTGGTGAATATGACAGAAAGTATGAGATAGCGGAGAAAGTGCAAGGAAAGAGAAATTTTTTATGAGCTATAGAATGCTAGGGTTTCTGTAAAACCCTAATTTGGTAGGCCCTCATAGGTCAACTTGAGGGTGTCACACGAGGCACCCCCGTAGGTTACCTAAGTGATGTCACGTGAGGCCCCACGTGACAGGGAGTCTTAGTCCCGTGAGGCTAAGAAAAAAATGGGAAAATGTTGGTACCAAGTTGTTGAAGGCTCTTGCAAGAGTTACAGGTCAGTGTTATAATACAACAAGTCAGATAGAAGTCACAGGTATGCTTATGTTATTATATATTATGCTTGGTGATGGTATGGTACATGATTGAGAGGCATCTCTTTTTGATGCATGGTACATCTTGGTGATAGTGGTATGGTACATTGAGTAGTAATACATATTGGTTGTATTGGTATCTATTTTGGTTACATGGTGATGATGCTATGGTACATTCTTGAGGATTATTCTTGGTATAATCTTGAAGCAATGGCACATGGTGTATGGTTGTCATTGATATTGATACATTGTTGACGATTACACTTGGTATATGACAACATATGTATGAGATACATATCTTGGTGATGTTGGTACTTGGTTGAGCTACACCATTGATGGTACTTTCTTGATATATCCTATGGTACTTGGTGTATGACATGATTGAGTGATATGGTATATGGTTGAGATACATTGTTGGTACATGGTATGGTACATATTTTTATGCACATTGTTGATGTACATGGTTGATACATGTTATGGTACAAAATTAGTACTTGGTATGGTGTTGATGTACATGGTTGATGATTGAGGCATATGATATAGGTTATGGTGCATGGTTGATGCATGGTTTGGTACAGGTGTTGGTGCATGTTTGATGCATGGTTTGGTATAGATTTTGGTGCATGGTTGATGCACTTGTTGTGGTACATGTTGTTTTACGTGGTTGATGTTTGGTATGGTACAAGTTGATTTTTTGGTACATGCTTGGGTACATGGTTGAGACACATATCTTGTGATGGTATGTTGGTGATATTGGTACATTCTTGGTAGAGACATGTGTTGGTGATGTTGTAAATTTAGTTGAGAGGTGTCCTCGGTATATGTTCCATGTGAGAGGATCTGGTTGACTATCAGTGAAAATAACAGGTTGGATACAATGACAGGTTGACAGTGATAGTGATAGGTTGACATGTTACAGTTTTATGTGACAGTGGCAGTGATAGTGGAATTAATTGTGGTAGTGACAATTTGGTCTACACTTATATTTCAGGGCGACAGGATGGGGAAAGGAAAGGGAGTTGTATCCTCCTTTCGGTTGGAGCTGGAGAATCGGGAAGTTGGAGATTCCTTCAAGTTGGAGCCTGAGAATCAGGGGGTTGTATCCTCCTTCTGGTTGGAGCCATAGAATTCAGGGAGTTGTGGCTTCCTTCAGGTTGGAGCCTAGGAATGAGGGGGTTGTATCCTCCTTCTAGTTGGAGCTAGATAATTGAGTGAGTTGTAGCTTCCTTCAGGTTGGATCCTATAAATAGGGGGTCATAGCCTCCTTCCAGTTGCAGTTAGAGAATTGGGAAGTTGTTTCTTCCAATGGATGTATTCTTTTATATATAAGAAAGCATTATGTGGTTATTGTTGGAATACTGAGAGGGGGGGGGGGATAAATATGTATTAGTACTTTTAATCATTTTTAACCACAATGTGTATTGTTTACTTTATGAGAATATTACCAATAACATTAAATATGAGAAATATACATAATAAATGAACAATAAGAAACTACACATAAACACAATACACCAATATTTTATGTGGAAACCCAATGTGGGAGAAAACCATGGAATTATTTTCTTGTATTTTCAAAAGAAGTAAATTCATAGGAAGCATCAAATTCCTAGTTTTCCAGCTACAACTGGAAGGATGCTACAACCCCCTAGTTTCTCAGGCTCCAAACTAAAGGAAACTACAACTCCTTGATTATCTAGCTCCAACTAGAAGGAGGATACAACCCCCTATGTTCTCCAAATACAACCAAAAGGTGGCTACAACCACCTATCCTTTCCTCATCCAATCACCCTAAAATATAAGTGCCAAATAATTGATACTGCCTCTATCACTCTGTCACTGTCAAACTGTCCCTGTAAGACCTGTCACTATAAAACTTGTACCAACAACCTGTCGCAATAATATCCTTAACCAATCAGATATGATCACATATATCTCATACCCATTGTCACAAGTGTCTAGCTCAAACCATGTACAACTATGTCTCTCTAATCATGTGCCATACATATACAAACAATCATAAACCAAGTGTAGTGAACCCTCACATCAACCAAGCATCAAACCCTCATTGTTATGTAGCCTCAATTTGTACCAATAACTTCAACAACACACCTCAACCAAAATCCCTCAAACATGTACCAATAAATACAAGATATACCTCAACAATGTGCCCAATAATGTATGCCAACTAAAAATAAGAAATATACCAGCACTGTACCTTTGTAGATCTACCTCATACAATATTTATATTAAAACCAATAGTCCCTCTAGGAAACTCAATCTCCCATAACCATATCTCAAACAATCACCAACATCCAACTACAAACAAGCATATCACATACCTTTTTGGTCATGTAGATAAATCTGTTGTACCTGAACACTGTCACACTTCCTATAGCCTCTCCTCAGCTTCTGCAACCATAACCACACTTCATCCTTGAGATATGGTAGTGCCTCACGTTACAAAGGAGAGTGTTAGGTGGGTCCTCGTGTGACGTGTTTTAGGCAACCTACAAGGATTCCTTGTGGGACATTCACTAAATGACCCACAAGGATGACCCTAATCATGGTTTTTCACGATTTTCCCTCTCTCTAATATAACTGCGAAACTTTGTTGTCACCCTTCCTTCACTTCCTGAGAGTTGTGCAACTTCATATGTATCAATGAGTACCTATAATAAACCTTTCACAAGATAGATATTAAATGTGCTCAATAGGTGCTAATGGGAGCCTCTTTCTCTCTTATTTATACTCTCCAAGTTCCTTCCTTTAGGGGTCATCTTCTAACTGTTTTACCCAACTTCCATCTTTTAGGGATAACCTAATTTCTTGTTGCAACAAATTTACCCATAATTAGTAAACTCACCACTTCTTGTTGCAACTAATTTATTTTTAATTATTTTCTTATTTCAACACCTTTACCCATAATTAACTCCTAGTTGCAACCACTTTGACTAGTAAACTTCTTGATGACTTTCTAGGAGATTCTATAATAATTGACTTCTTTGTTGACCTTCTAGGGGCTTCTAGAATATTCATGAGGGTACTCCAACTTTATAATCCATATTTCGTCAACCATGAGGAACCATGTGACGTACCACATATCATCAGAAATGACATGACATGTTCTGTCCATATATGATAGTCTTACATGAAAATTCATTGATCTTCGTGTCTTTTATTCCTCATAAAAACTTTGGTTCCTTAACCACACTTCTAGGGTTACATGTAGATTACATCATATGCAACCAACTGACTCACCATCAATCTCGATCATGCAACTGACCAATATCTTTAGACCTCTCCAAGGGTTGACATCAATATTTAAGGATTGACATCAATCTCGAAGGGTTGACATAAATGACAACCAACTGTCCAAAATAACTTCCCAATAGGTTTATCCCATTTGGGTTTCCACATAAATTCTGGTGTATTGTGTACTTGATATGATGTTGTTGATGTGAGGTTTCTTATGTTTATATGCTCATGATATATTGATGATATATTAATGATATATTGATGATATATTGTTGATTAAGTTGAAGATTATATATTGTGGTTAAAAGTGGTAAAAGTGCTCATATTGATTCACCCCCCCTCTCAATATTCCAACACTATGGCATGGAATACCAACTTCTATAAATAACTTCAATATTTTTGGAAACAAATGTTACATTAAAAGGAATGAAAATGAATTAGGAAAATTTGACTCCATATTTGATGAAGGTATCCTACTGGGATACTCCTCCAAAAGAAAAGGTTACAGGTGTTACAAAAAGAGACTCCACAAGATAGTTGAAATCATAGATGTAAGAGTTGATGAGGGGCCTTTTCATCTTGGGAGACAACAACACCATAATGATGAATATGATGAACCAACCAGCTATGAGCTCAAGATGATGAATTAGAAGAACATCAATCACAAGAAGAATTTGAAGAAGAGGCGAGAGTAGAATCATCACATCCAAAGACACCATGAAAGTATGTGAAACATCATCCAGAGAGTCATATTCTTGGAAACAAAGAAACAAGGGTGAAAAATACAAGAAATCTTATAGGAACATCCAACTCTAAAAAGTTTTTTCTATTTTCCATGATTGAACCTCATAATTTTGCACAAGAAAGTCAAGATGATCATTGGGTAAAGGATATGAATGAAGAACTAAATCAAATTGAAAAGAATGAGACATGGGACCTTGTACCAAGACCCAAAGACAAAAATGTAATTGGAATGAAACGGGTCTTCAAAAATAAGTTGAATGAAGATGGGAATATAGTCAGAAACAAGGTCATAATTGTATGTAAATGATATGCTCTTGTAGGAGTGGATTTTGACGAAACATTTTATCCTATTGCAAGAATTGAAGAAATCAAATTGTTTCTATATTTTTCTTGTCACAGAATATTCAAATTATACCAAATGGATGTTAAATCAACATTTTTAAATGACAACTTAGAGGAATAAGTTTATGTGTAAAATCCATAAGGTTTCCAACTGTCCAACAACAAAGACTATGTCTGCAAATTAAAGAAATCTCTATATGGGTTAAAACAGACCTCAAGATCTTGCTACTACAGACTAGATATATATTTGCATCAACAAGGTTTCAAAAAGGGGACTGTGGACAATAATCTATATATCAAGGTTAAAGGTAATAATTTTCTAATTATTGTAGTATATGTTGATGAAATAATTTTTGGCAATAGAACTGAACTAATGAGTCAAAGGTTTGGAGCTGCTATGCAACAAGAGTTTGATATTTCATTGCTAGGAGATCTATCATTCTTCTTTGGTTTATAGATTCATCAGTCAGAAAAAACAATTTTCATTTCTAAAAGTAAATACCTCAAAGAATTTTTGAAAAAGTTTGGCATGCAAGATTGTGCACCAGTGAGAAATCCTATGAATACAGGTTGCAAACTCATCAAGGAGGATGATTCTCCACAAGTGAATCAAACTATGTACAGTTCCATGATAGGGATTTTAATCTATCTAACAACTTCAAGGACATATATCATGAAAGCAATTGGTTTAGTAGGCACGTTTCAATTAAATCCCAATGAAACTCATGTACATGCAGTAAAGAGGATATTTCGTTATTTGAAATGAACAATGGATTGTGGATTGTGGTATGAAAAGGGAGCATATATTACTCTCATATTTTATATAGATTCAAATTGGGAAGGCAATATTGATGATTGAAAAACTACTAGTGGAGGTGCATTTTTTCTTGGAAATTTTTTAGTGTCCTACCTCAATAAGAAACAAACTTTCATTTCTATATCCACAATTGAAGCAGAGTACATAACAACAAAATCATGTTCTACTTTGGTACTATGGATCAAAAATAATCTCAACGACATTCAGGTACCTTGTGATCATCATGTTTCTATTATGCGTGACAACAAAAGCGCAATCAACATCTCTAAAATATTGTTCAACAGTCTAAGACAAAACACATTCCCATCAAGTATCATTTTATTAGTGAACAAGTTTAGGACCATGTTTTCAAATTAGAGTATGTTCCTTGTTGGGGATCAGAAATGTCATATTTTCATCCACCTTTCCCTTCATCATTATTCACATTTCATCTCCCCATTAACCTTTCATGATATCATTTTCATAAATATATTTGGGTTTCACCTCATTATTTTCCACTTTATTCATTTTAGTATTAAAATGGAATTTGTGATTAAATATTAGAAAATCGACATGTTTTCATATATATCTCAAAAATGTGTGAGCTTTGTAATGTGTAGGAATATGTGAAGGATTAATTCAAAAACACTTCTCGAATACTTCCTCCACCATTTCAAGATTTAAGGAGATAATTCAAGCCTATTCCAAGGAGAAGATCATGGAGATTTGGTTGGCATGTCTTATCCAAGATATATGAGAGATATGCGTGAGGATTTGAAGGGATCATATTTTGTAATAATGGGAAAATAGTTGAGAGAATAGTGGATATGTAATTATGATATGGTTATCTTATCTTCAAGGCTTTCATGTATAAAAGAGAGTGCTCTCTCTTCATGAGGGGGTAGCTATTGAGTAGTCATTTAGTAGTAGTCAATTAGGATTTGAAAGAGTCTGGAATGAATCTTAGTATGTAGAGTTTGGGTTTTGTAATATTGGAGAAAGGGATTCTTAGTTTGATTCATGCTTTCATTATTGTTTCATGATTTGTTGTTTGATTCTTGTAATGTAATTTGAGACTTCTTTATTGTTAGTGTGAGCTAACATGTGTCATATTTTTTCTCTTAACATGTTGTTTATCCTTTGGCACAATGGTCCAGTCCTAGATTAATTTCATTTATGGAATTTCATTTCAGTCCTGTGTTGTAGCAATTTAATTCCAAGTAGCATGTTTCAGCTTCCTGCATTAGATTAATGATTTAATTCCAGCTGTGTTGGAAATATTGTCATTGATGTCAACAGTCGAAGTGATGATCTGTAATGATCAAGCACATTAGATGAGACTGTCATTGATGTCAAAAATTGAAGTGATGATCTGTTGTTAAATGATAGATGGCATTGTCATTGATGTCAACAATATATCAGTCAACAAGAATATAGAAAATGCAGAGATAGATAAACACAAGATCAGGAGGAAGAGAGAATAGGCTGTCGAAAGATCAAAACTGTCTACAGGTATATCAGTCAGCAAAATATGCCAAACTATGTGGAGAGATAGACAACGCAAGCTCATGAGGAGGAGTGAACAACATAAGCGAATTGTATGAAGATCAAAGCTCAGAAGTACAAAAGTATTTTGTGTCTATTGTTGATCATGATAGGATCAACAATGATTCATTGATCAAAAGATATGGAGTAAGAACAGATTGTAGGGATGTCATCGGGATCAGTGAAAAGACTGAACAGTTGATCAATGCACAGAAATGGTGAGAGGCTTCAGCAGTCGTCCGATCAGAGTGAGAAACTCAACAGCTGTTCGATCAAGAAGTTGACTGT
Source organism: Picea engelmannii (assembly GCA_009831015.1). Lineage (NCBI taxonomy): Eukaryota > Viridiplantae > Streptophyta > Pinopsida > Pinales > Pinaceae > Picea > Picea engelmannii. The sequence goes on along the minus strand of ML786470.1, from coordinate 310,704 downwards.
GAGCATGAGAATCATAAAAGGATCGTGACCATCGAGTTTAGAGAAACGTGGGTTGTCGATCCAATGAGAGTGGAATATCGGATATCAGGAAATGAGCAGTCGGAAGAAGGGAGGTGCTCTAACCTCTGAAATACCAAAACGCGAAATTGCGATTAGATCCAAACCATTGGATTGAGGACTAATCTGAGCCATCGATCAAATAGGAAATGAAATTGAAAAATGAACTTGGAGAAACAACGAAAAGAGTTGCTCAAAATCCTGAAATACGAAAATGTGAAACACTCAGACCTGGGTCATAACCTGTGGTCACGAGAAGGGGAGGAGCCCGTGCATATAAGCTCTATTTTGGTGATCATGACATGGATTATTGAGACCCTTCATCACAAGAATGTCAAAATGAGAAATCGAAATAGAAATTGTGGGCCATTGGATCTGGAAAACGTTGGAGGGTCGTTGGATTGAACCAAGGAAAAACGACACAGTAGACCACGTCAACTAAGGACATGTGGCATACTCAGACACTGACAAGTGTCAAGTTGATATGGAATTACAGGCATGTGTATATCATGTATATGAATGACACGTGGCAGCTAATAGGATTGTGACACATCATCAAGTGACGTAAGCGTTTACGTCACCCCCGAGAGTCTCACTTTGAAGTTTTGCATTGTAAGCAAAAAATCTAGTGTCCGGAAGTCCTAAACTCCAAAAATCCGAAAGGGACATGCATCAGGTGATTTACAGTCACTGAGAGTTGAACTTTTGGAGGTCATGAAGACTCGAAGGAAAAACACTGAAATCTCGGTAGCCATACATCTCAACGCATGATTAAGACACAACTGTTCGATTAAGGAAAGAAGGGATCGGATTAAGGTTTAAGGTGGATCGTTGATCTCTTCCATGGAAGAGACATGAACTGACTGATCATATAGGTGATATCATAACTGAGAGTTTTGTAAGGAGAAGTGTCTCGAAGACTCGATGGCCAAAGCACTAAAATCTCGACAACCATCCATATCATCATGTGATCAAGTCACAGCCATCAGATTCAACAGTGAAAGGATGAATCTAGGTCTAATGTAGACCGTAGATCTATATTCGTGAAATAAATATGATCCATCCGATCATTTCGGCGATTTCGTGATTGTGAGTTTAGTAAAGTGTGAATTCACAAAGACTCGAATGTTTAAACACTGAAACCCCGCCAGTTGTCTATCTCATCAGGAGAATGAATCGTGGGAGTTGAAATGAGAAGTTCTCAAATTCTCATTTGGTCTAAAGTTGGTGGTTTTCCTTGTTGGGTTCCATGATAAAATCTTGTGTTCATAAGGGTTTGTTGTTCATCATATATTGCTTAATTGAATAATTAATATGTGTGCTTAATATGGATGAAGATTAAAAGAAAAATTAGGCAATACTGATTCACCCCCCCCTCTCAGTATTGCTGGATATTTCCATCAATTGGTATCAGAGCGAGGTTCCTTTAAGCATAGTCTAACAAATTGAAAGGAAGATCAAATTAAGAACACATGGATGGACAAAAGATTTACAATGAGAATGGAGATCCAATACTTAGAAAATAAGGATACATATTTTGGAGTATAAGAATGGAAATTCATCTGAAGGCATTGGGACATGATGTATGGAATTCAGTGATCACTGATTATTTCCCACCAAATAGAGTAAGGACTACAGCTCAAAAGAAAACCAAAAAAATCAACTCAGTGGTAATGAATACAATCCTTGATGGACTACCTGATGATGTCAAAGAAAATATAGGTGAATGTAACTCTGCAAAGGAACTTTGGGACAAGATAAAAGACCTCTACTCAGATGAGAAGTCATATGAAACATTTCAATCAGAACAAAGTTCAATCTACAACAATACTAGTAATGAAGATTATTTTGAAAAATACTCAGACATTGAAGCAGAAGTCAATATGGAAGCTGAGCTTGAAAGTGCTTTGGATGAAATGAGAAAATATAAAAAAGGGTGTAAACAACTAAAGGATCAATTTAAGACTCTTGAAAAATTCAAGAAAGGGACTGAAACCCTTGATAAATTTCTCAGTTTACAAATATTTTCCTCGAACAAATCTGGCCTTGGATATGACCACGCACACATAATTAAAGGATCAGGCCCTATTACGCGGATTGATATTGAAGATGACATATCTAGTGATGATACCTCCAAAGAATCTATTCATCCTCCCAAGAAGATGTATCAAATCAAAATACATGACTCGATGATCAATAAAGGTAAAGACTCTCCACAATCTTCCGATTGCAATAATGTTGATATTGAATTCTCCCCTATAAGTAGAGAAGAAGATTCAAATACAATAAAAAAATGTTCTGTTAGAATTTATCCCATGAAAGAAGAAGAAGAAAAACTATCAAAGGCCAAAGAAAAGGTTGATTGGAGTCTCTCTGAATACCTCTATCACCATAATGAATCAGACTATAGCTATCTTCATGACTACACTCAATAATTTCTTGAAAAGAGTCAAAATCATGTCATGGAAATAAAGCAAATGCTCAAGGACAGTAAAAAGATAATATATGAGCAGGATAATCAGTTAGAAGAGAAAGAAGAGGAGATCAAGAGACTGGAAAATGAAACTAGTCAAGCAAAAGAAGAAAAGAAGGAAGATGAGGTCTCAAGCAAAAAACTTGCAGATCTAAAAGAACTAAGGGAAAACTATGTCAATCTTAAAATCCAACTTGAAGAAGCCAAAAGGAGAGAAGAGGTAGTAAGGAACCAATTGGACAAAAAGGAAGAATCTTTTCATAAGATGGAAGCGGAAGTTGTGAATCTTAGAAAGAAGGTTGAGAGGTTAGACACCCAAATCAAGTTCTTGAACAACTCCATGACCCTGGATGAGATTTTGGATAGTCAGAGATCACCATATGACGAAACCGATCTTGGCTACAACAAGGAAGAAAATAGAAATCTCAATATACCTGATGCATGTCCTTCATTTGTAAAAAATGAAGATAGGTCTGATGCAAGTCTTTCTTTTATAAAAAGGGAAAGCATGTATGATGCGGGTTCTTCATGTTCAAAGAATAAAAGAAACACTACAAAACTTAGAATATCGGATCAAGGAAGACATCCAGAAGCTACTCATACACCTCAAAGAAAGTTCATAAGAGAGACACCTTCATGGATGAATCAAAGAAGGTATGAGAGTGTATTTTGAAATATCCCTGATCCGGCTGATCAAGATATTCGATACTGTTCTAATGCTCTGCTGTGTAGATCTGATACACTGGGGGTTTCTGGATGCGTTTTAGCCATGTATGTGAGATATTCTTCGGTTATTGTGGCTGCATGTTGGTTATTGCAGGTGCATGTGGGTTATTACATGTGCATGTTGCATATTTAGTGTTTAACAATCATAAAAGGATGCATGCAAGAGTATAGAATGTCAACTGCTCAATATCATGAATAATAACGGTTCAAGCATGGAAATACAATAGCCTACTGGAAAAATAGAATCTAGACGTCAGTCAGATCTCCTGGATCTGTAATGGAATACAATCAAATAACAAAAATACCCGTGAGCATAATAAGATAGCAAATCTGATGAATGCACAGATAGATCGGGAAAAATGTGCGATTCCAGTGAAATACGGTAACCGCTACCAGCTGGAAAACTCGATCTGAAGAACCCACTGTCAGAATGTTCTCGTAACTACTCCAATAGATGCGCCCTGGTCTCTATACTGGAATGGACGTCTGTCGGAACTTGAATCAGACCTCTACGACACCGGATTTGGACCCTTGGGGGGTTTGCGCCCCTCCTTGGACACTGAATCTGCCCCAAAAGATTCCACCATCGGAATCGGCTGCTATATGGCCCAAAACGATCGTCTTGTCAAATGATGTAATGGGTCGGAAGGGTTTGGCTGGATCTACCCTGGAACACCTGCATGCAACGCCAAACGTCTGTCCGGAATGACTGCGCCCAAAATGGCTGGATGGATCGATCTGCAAGATTCCACCGTCGGAATCTGATGATAAATGGCTCAATGGAAGCACCCTGGCTGGATCTCTACTGGGTCAGAATGAATCTGCAATCGGGACACAGGTCTACGACAGATCTCTGAATCCTCAAAATAGCTTGCGCCCTCCTTGGCTGAGCTACGCCCTCCACACTGAATACTCCTGAAATGAATGGTGAAATACCTGGATGGTATCTCCAATGGGATAAGGTGTGTCTCTCAACACCGAAACCGATCAAGGGTGGTGGTTTCCTCCATAAATCCACAAAAGAGTAAGGTCGGCTCTCCTCCTCCTCTGGAAGCTCTCAACATCAAATCATAACAATGCATAATGAATTAGGTTGCTTTACCCTTCCTTTATAGCTTCCCGAAACCCTAATTCGTTGTTGAGCTTTTCCCTCTAAGTGACTTTTACTTTAATTTATTATTCCTTGATTAAATCACTTAATTAATTAATTAATTAACCATTTTCCTCTAAAAAGTGATTTATCCATCCTGATGGCTTCTTCGGCCACTAAAAGTCATGTCTCATCATCTTATCCTGTAATGCTCTTCCTCCCGATTCCGATGAGCTATTACACTAAGAGGTTTCACCAAGTAATATTCCCATTATGACCTTCTTAGTGAATTTAATTAAGATATGACCCATAATAACTCAAAATTACGAAAATCGTCGAAATGAAACGGAACCAAAGCCCAGTTGTGCAGAATGGATCCTGATGATGAACGATACAAGTCAAGCCCAAATAAACTGCTTCTGGCTACTCGGGTAGGCATAACACACTGAAATGTTGTAATGTTATAATGTCCCAAAATGGGGACATTACAGTCCTCCCTGCCGGAATATTGCTTGTCCTCAAGCAATAGCTGAATTCAACTACATATGATACCGGGGTTCCATATCCACCTGTGTGACTCAAGGTATACTCCCCTCACGATGTGGCCTCTCCAAGTTCTCACCACGCATGACACCCACATGCTCCCGACAAGAAGAATGATCAATGGCCAAAGAATCTCAGTCAACTCCCTGAGCAACCACTCTACTCAAAAATCAACTCCATCAAACACTGAACTACCAAGCACTCCAATCCCTAGGTCCCATATCAAAATGTGAACTGCAATGCCCTGTGGAGTATAGTTCTATAACATATCAACACCATGAGTCTCCTGCAAATAACACATGGCCTCAACCCGAAATGGGTCTATCCTATCAAACCATACCAAACTCAACACAGCCCCCACCGACTGAACATGTTACTGCCATAGTGAGGTACTACAAGACCTCAACGAATCACCAGCCAATGACGTGCTCTCCCCAATACTAAAACTCAATGGGAAAGCAAAGTGACTTCCCCCTACAAACGTCCGCTTGTCTCCATCAGTCAATGAAATGCCTAACCCCGTAGTCCCAGGGTCCCATGCTAGTCTCTGACAAGGACCATCATTTTGATGTTGCTCTACTCTGATCATGACTGTCTGCTCAAAGTATCCATACTGGACCCTCCACTCCTAGATCCTCACAAGATGAAACAAACTTTTGACCCCATGGACTCCTGGATCCCATGTCAAATTTGGAAGTTCATCACTTCCAATCCCCACTAATGGCTGATGTGCCCTACTGGTAACTGTCAAAATCCCTCTACCCTCATCCCAATGAGAGTCTGAATATGTAGTAACCTCTGAGATATCCTATGTCCCATGGCCTAGGATACTCTCCATCATGCCTAGTGCCTCAACTGTCTGCCCCTGATGACCCACCCCTATCCTGCTGTATGCAATCAAGACACTCCTCTTAGGTGGTCTCAGCCTACCAACTCTCCATGTCCCCTGCCACTGTTTAGCTCCCCCTGTGTTGTTGTCAATGATAAAAGTATCGGGAAAGGCTACCATAAATATCTGCAACCAAATGTAGGACTGGAAAGTATCATATGCTTTGGTCAATCCCATGGACTTGACCAAAAGCTCATCCACCAACACCCATGGTAAATAATTGTCTGTACTCATCACTGAACACCAACCATCGGGTACAATAGTAGGTATCTCCACAAACTAAGGGCCAATCATTCTCCATCCATCATCACTCACACAACTGCTGCTACGATGAAGGTGATCTCCCAGATCTGTATACTACTACAAGGGAGAGGAATCTCCATGCTCTACTAAGTACATCTCCTCCCTGCAATCTAGTGCGTCCCCATGAATCCCACTGTACACCTCTGTATGTCTATGTGAACTACCACTCATCACTATAAGACCCTGCATACTCATGTGATCTCCTGTATACACCTGCAACATCATGGATCCTGGGTGTACTACTGGGTCATCCTCTACATGAAGGTCAACCAATCCTGGAACAAAAATGGAATTGTCCTCATAACTGCCCCTGACTCTGGAATCCCCATGTGTATCTGTGTGCCCAACTGTCTCAACACCCCTCGTGAAGGGTGGTCCCTGTGACCTATGGACATCCTCCTGCATCTTTGGATCATATCTCTCCATACTCATCAGTGATCCTAGGTACTCCTCATGCTCCTCCCTCAACTGGTGCTCCACTACTAAACCACCAACATCCTCCTGCAATGTGGCTGAGGGATATATTTGACTCTCTACTGAAATAGATGTAGTGGTTCTCTATCTAATTTCCTCAAGGAGCTCCTCTGATTTGGACTTTGATTCTTGAAGGGCAGTCTGTGTGCCTTCCAAGAATCTTCGTGTGCTCACCAAGTCATGAGTGAGTCGTTCCACCTCAACCTCCTGCTCCCTCAGTTCCCTGTGATACATCTCTCCAACCTCTAATAGGTAATCCCTATCCCTCAACAACTGCTGGTAGTCAACCCTCATCACAATCACTCTCTTCCTGAGTGTATGGAAGTCATCAATGACATGTCCCCCATCTGAACTATCCTGTGCCATCGAGGCCCTCCAACAATAATCTGCCACCAATGCATGTGTATCATCAATGCATCTAGTGGCTGCCATGATCATGTCCTCACTGACTCTCAAATGTCCTGCCAAGTGTAGTGACTCTTGGTCACAATCCTACTGAGGTGCTACCTCATGCCTCTCACTGCTAGTGTTAACAATGGAATCCCCAACAACACACTCCTCAAAATATAAGGCACTGAACTGCCCACTATCCCCTGTGCTACTGAGTCCTCCTGTATGCCATTGCACACCATCACCAACTGCGACCCCTATCTGAATCGCACCATATCTAGTATGGGCAGCTATATCCTCTTGTTCACTCACCCTACTAATATCATCTATGCCTGGATCCCATACAGATGTGTCCAGACACGTGCTATGGTCATCTCGACCAATAAGGAGTGCATCCTCATCACTGTAGATCGATCCTAGGAGTAAGTGTCCCAACAAGCTGTCGGTCTCCACAACCTGGTCCATCAATGGA